>LQNS02278125.1:32528191-32549196 GCA_001587735.2 Parhyale hawaiensis
CAGCAGCACTCAGAGCAGCCTACACCAGCATCACTCAGAGCAGCCTACACCAACATCACTGAGAGCATCCTACATCAGCAGCACTAAGAGCAGCCTACACCAGCATCACTCAGAGCAGCCTACACCAGCATCACTCAGAGCAGCCCACACCAGCATCACTCAGAGCAGCCTACACCAGTATCACTCAGAGCAGCCTACACCAGCATCACTCAGAGCAGCCTACACCAGGATCACTCAGAGCAGCCTACACCATCATCACTCAGAGTAGTCTACACCAGCATCACTCAGAGCAGCTTACTCCAGCAGCACTGAGAGCACCACACAAGATTATGGCACATAGCAGCCTGCATTTTTCTTATTTAAAGGTATTAGGTATTAGGGAAGATTTGAGCCTCCCTAAATCAGTACCAAGCTCTTCTAAGAGAAGAAAAGGAAGGGACATATAGTATGTCGATAGAAAAACGGGGAACCCATGCACGAAGGTATTCCCACACAGGATCAACGCGCATGGGAACAGCAAGTCGAGAAAGAAGAGGAAGAACAGACTACAGTAAGAGCAGTAGGAGTATGAAAGTGGAAGGAAGCAAAGTGGGCACGAAAGACAGACGTCCCGAAGGCCTAACTCATGGCTAAGGTAACCTTCACAAACCCTCTCGGGGCGCTACTCCCCAAAACATAGGATGGGCGAACCAAACTAACCTAACGCTTTGGCCTATGTCCCATCCTATGCCTCCGGAGGGATCATATTTAAAATAAGCGAGAAGTCGTGAAGGGGAAAAAGGCAGGTGCCTAAGAAATCCAGTAGCCCCACGCCTCTCAACACTCAGAAACAAAAATGAAAGTGGGAGAAGTCAACGGGATATCATCATTATTTTCGAAAATTTCATGAACTACTAACGTATGACGATTCTTTAGTGATTAATACTTTATATTGAAAAAAGTTTCCATTTTAAAAGATTTAAATCCAAAGTTATTGCCGCATCCAAGCTGTTGGCACACCTCAAATGTCAAAGCTCCCAGCAGTTCCCCAAGGCCACTAATTGCCAAAAAAGGGTCATTTATCAGATTTTGCCTTGCATTAGTCTAGCTGCAGTAGACTTGTGAAGAAAGAAGCTTGTTTGATTAGAGCAGACATAAAGCTGTACTCCAGACGATGTGCTTACATCACATCAGCAGTTCCCACGCTGCTGTTAATCTGGTAATGATGCAAGAGTGACTTACAGATTGCTCCGCCAATAATGACTCATATATAGCAACACTGGAATAGTATTTATCATGAACATAAGAAAAATTAGCAGATGCATTGTTACAAAACTAAACACTCTTAGACATCTGTTGTCTGTACAATTATAATTATACAATTATATAACATTGCCATTATATCAACCCTTTACTGCTAAAAATAAGAAAAAATTATACTGGGAATCATTTATAGGGAAGGAAGTGACTGACCAGAGATTTACGAGCATACTTCGGTACAGTCTCCAATCAACAAAAAAACAGCGGTGAAAATCGCTCAATAGCCGGCCACTGAATACATAAATGATAGCTGATACAGGGCACTGACTGCCCTACGATTATGAACAGTGACTTTGTGAAGCGCAACCTCTCCACGGGTGCGTTCCTTGGCATATGGACGACCGGTACCGTAAGAGTAAGAGAATACCATTCATCGTGTACTATTCGATGAAATATGCTTAGGGAAGCAACCTTACTCCAATAAATGTTTCCTTTATAAAGCCCAATACAGAACTCGGAAGCACGAGACTTCACTCGTTCGAAAAGCCGTACGTGGGACACAGCAGCTGATGCTCAAATCCAAGAATAAGATTCCACGTTAGGGCATAGGGATAATCCAGTTGCATTTATTCACAAGACTGGGATTTGGCATGTGCACGAAGCAGTACTCTGAGCAGCATTATATGTAGAGCATTGAAGCAGTTCACAACATCATCATGCATCTGTACTTGGAGCATCCTATAGGTGCAGCACTTGAACAGCCTTTATGTGCAGCACTTGGAGCAGCCTACCTGTGCAGCAGTTGGAGCATCCTATAGTACGTGTCACGTTTTATTGAATGTTGTTTAAAAAAAAAATAGTTTATGTTTGAGGACACAATACCAAAGAGATATTCAGTTCAAGGAAGGTTTCCCCTGAACTCAGTGTAGTGATAGCCTATATTTTCAAGAAAATTGACTCAGTACACGCTGAGTTATGTGACTTCATGTATTTTGGCCCAATTTCTAACTCATCACGCTATACTGCAGGTGTGAGAAGATTGTCAAGTGAACGACGACTAACAACTGCATAGAAGGAGCAGTTTGTCCAAGGGCTTGCAGATGATGTTTCTGTAGTTGGGTTAGCCACAGAACTGGGAAGGGACCTAAGGACATTGAAGTCCTACGTGAAGAACCCTGTCATCGAGGTGAAGAAGAGCAAAGGCAAGCGCAGGACAAAAACCAAGGGGGATATGCGGAGAATACGCAGGCATTTTGTACGACATCCCGGAGTAATCGTCCTGCTGAGACTGAACCTGGGTCGAAAAGACCCGGGGCAGAGTTCTCGAAGAGGTGGCCAAAATGTGAAACCCGTCCCCAGGCCCCTCTTGAACAGCTCCCACACGGAGAAACGCATCGCATGGGCAATAAAAGACATGAAGACCGACTTCCGAAATGTTTTTTTTTTCACGGATGAGGCTCGAGCTACCTTGGATGGGCCAGACGGATGGCCAGGGTTTAGCTATCATTTAGAGAAACTCGTTATACTAGACTTCGGCGTTAGCAAGGTGGGAGTGGTGTAATGTTTAGTGCAGGGATCATCGGTGGTGAGCTTGCAGGGCCATTTTCAGTGCCCGAACGTGTTAAAATCACCAGCTTCTGGAAGAGCATTTGTGACCATTGTTTGAAGACCTGCCAATGGTGGAATGCTATGTCGCATTATGAACTGAACGTTAGGTGACGTCGGTTCAGTTCATAATGCGACATAGCATTCCACCAAGCTCACCACGACGTTCCCAAATAGTTTAGGTCTTAAAGAGGCACATCTCATAACATGGCCCCCTACTTCTCCTGACCTCAACCCCATCGAACATCTGTGGTCCATCTTGAAGAGAGAGGGAGGTGTTCAGTATTCGTACATTGAAGGAGACTCTATAGCAGAAGATTCAAAGCGCTGCTGAGTCGATAACAGCTACTGTGGTTAAACGGTTGACTGATTTAATGGACAATAGACTATTCAAAGTCGTTTCAAAATATGGATAGCACTTCGACAATTAAAGTATACAATCTCCACATAGCGTACCGCTGACATTTGTAGGTGATTGTCCAATTATTCCCGCTGTTTCATTGTTTGAAATACATGTTGGTACCAGGAATACATTATGTTACCTTTGATTATGCAGGTACAATTTTTTTTACTTTGTTTTTGCAGATAAGAGTCTAACTTTGAAAAATCAATGTTAACTAAATGTATGACTATGTTGCAAATGTAAACAGCACTTGTAAAATAAATATTTAGCCATTTGCTAAGCTTATCATACAATTTGCTTATTTACGAATTTTTTACAGTTACCTTAGATTATGCAACAATTTACTAAAAACGTCATAAAGAAGAAATAAATACAAGTGAACAGGAATATTTTTATTAAACGTCCAAAACCAAGAAATTATAACCAAAACAATTCAATAAACACTGAAATAAGTGTCCAGTAGTGGTAATCATAACAAGTTGATTTTGAAGATGGCAACCTCCATTTTTCATGATTTTTATAGGGCGATTATCAACAGACTAGCAGGTTTGATATTTCAGATGGTGGAATAGAATCTGCAGCTGTTTTTACTGCATTCCACAGGATTACTTTGTTCGAAAACTGCCGACCACCTTCATAGACCTTCCTTTTGATCATCGCCTTGAGGTTCTCAATGGGTTTTAAATCGGGGCTATTCGCTTGCCAGGTCATAATCCTTTTCAATTTAAATCCTCCATCCGCAAGCCAGTTAGCAGTGTACCGTGCTCGGTGTGAGGGAGCGTTATCGTGCTGAAATACCAATTTGGATCTGCGTGCGATAGTCCGCTCATCGAGCCATTTTATCAAGTTGGCTTCAAGAAGCTGGCAGTACCTTTCTGCATTCAGTTTAACTCCTTCTGCCACTTCAAATGGACTAATAAGGGTGTCACCAACTATCCCGGCCACCTCCACCACCTTGTTGACACCCTAGCCGTGTCTGTTGAGGTCGATCATAGAGGACCCATCCAGACGCCCGTCCATCAGGACCAACAAGAGTGGCTCTGCATTCGTCAGTAACTGTGACATTAGAGAAATCAGTTTGGAACATCCTATATTTGCAGCACTTGCAGCATCCTATATACCCAGTACTTGGAGCATCCTATGTGCCCAACACTGGGAGCATCCTATATTTGCAGCACTTGGAGCATCCTATATTTGCAACAATTGGAGCATCCTAGCGTGCAGCACTTGGAGCAATCTAAATGGCTACAGTCAGTGTCTTAATCTATCTTCACGCAATAGGTATACATCTAAAAGTTATAATACATTCCAGGCGTTATTACACGACGCGAAGCATCGTTCTTGCCGCTTGCATTTCCAGAACAGAAGACAATTTTCATCTATTTTCAGTTCTGCAAGTGTTAATGTTTGTAATATAATTTTGCAGGCCTTAGTTATGAAATTAATCGTCCCAATGTTAAAAAAGTGAAAACCCCGTTTACACGTCCATGAAAATTAAATCGTTGCTGCTACTACTACACGATACTTTATCTCCTATATTTCCCCAATCTTCACGACTGCAAAGACAACCAAGGGGATCTATGAGCGCTAACGGAAGATATACCGCATGTGAAACGTACATGAATTCGGCTGAAACATAGCTCCAAATATTATTATAATATTCTTTTTACAGAGTGTATGCTTTCTCACTGTCGGTATACACTGATATCAAAAGAGAGGAAGGAAGAAAGAAGGGACACGTAGTACGAACCGAGGTTATGTAAGACAAACGAAGAGCTCATGCCTGGGAATAGCACCCATAGAAAACGAGGCAAAACACCAGCGATGTGCTTCGGTAGTAGTGAGAATGAAGCACGAAAGAGACGAAGTGGGTAGCCTACACAAGAAAAGGCATTCCGAATGCCTCATTGAAGTTAAGGTAAGATCCTATTCTGATACAGTATTTCTGTAAGCCTGTGGT
Source organism: Parhyale hawaiensis (assembly GCA_001587735.2). Classification (NCBI taxonomy): domain Eukaryota; kingdom Metazoa; phylum Arthropoda; class Malacostraca; order Amphipoda; family Hyalidae; genus Parhyale; species Parhyale hawaiensis. The sequence goes on from LQNS02278125.1 coordinate 32,533,399, forward strand.
TTATAACTAAGCTCATTCACTATCGTGCCACAACACTATGTGATCAAGGTAACCAAAACGATTGAGCCTTGGAAAAAAGAAAACTACGTTTTGGATCAATTCATTTTCTTAGCTATTCAAGGCCGTCAGAGCAACTAAGTAAATGCCGAGGAAATCAAGAGTACGACCAGCAAAATGGTTCATTACAGCTCGGCTGGGCCAATTTTCCCTTCCGTTGCATAAAGCTCAATTGTTATTTCTACCGCGTCATCAGGCTTGCCCTTAACGCTTAAGTCAACTGCGACGTCTTCTGCAATATAGCCGAATGGAAATGCACCGTAATGCAGTTTGCGCGGACTTATTTTGCTCGAGATTGAATTTAGTTAATTTAAGGAGGTTCAGCGGCAGTAAAGACGGCCATAATTTTGTACACAGAGGCTCAGATTCTGATTGAATTACTACATAGGCCTCAACATTTCAGCCGGAAATGTATGCATTCCCTTATTGCGGTTTGACACAAGATTCATTTTTAAAAATTCCCTACAAACTCTGGTGTATGAGGCAGACAGAAACTTAAGCTGAAAATATCCACTGTGCAATATCCTAGTACCCTGGTATTCAAATTATTATGCACTTCGATAGCTCCAACAAGATCACAAAAGGAAATTGATTATAGAAGAATTAATAAGTTATGCGGAGACGCTGTGGATTAACTTGCAGTATTCGTGGCTGTAGCACTTGACTTTCCAACACAAATTCGAGCTACGTTGCTCTCTAAAACTTATCAGAATCATCACTTTAGTTCATTCCTGTACCTTTTTTGCTTGAGAGAAGGAGCTTCATTTACTTGCACTGAATCAGTGAACATCAGGGAAAATAGTCTGAGTAATAAGCATGAAATCCCAAAGAAAAGCGTTCATGCCCCATAATTTTATCTTTATTTGAATCAGCTAAGAATAGCATTTTCTGTAACTTCGACGACCGGAAGGAATAATTCTTTCCGGCGCCCCCTCCTTTTGTTCAAGGCTGTAGACAGCGCGCACACTTTGGCAAGTTCTTGTTGGGAAGTTCTGTCCCCGCTGAAGTTAAGCGCCCTTGTGTAGAAGTTTGGTCGGAAAGTCTTTTACATGCACGGCTTCTGTGCATGAGAAAAGGGAGGAAGGGAGGGAGGAGGCTTCTAGAGCAGACAATATGAGTAGGTATAGACATGAAGTTCCATGGGCGCAATCTTTCGTCAGTTCTGTTAATTTAGTATGAACGTTTAATCGCCGAAGTTTAGAACACCAAATATGATGTATTAGTATTAGATGTAGCGATAAAGCGCTACAGAAGTGTGCCAATACTTCTACCTCATTCTGTCTACGGCTTAGACGTCTTTTCATCCATTACGTAACGATGGTTGTTTCTTTGGTGCGAGATATTGTATTGTTTAAAGTAAAATATGCACCTTATATATCCTTTAGCCCTTGATCACGCGGTAACTGAAGCAATTTTCACGTTTTTCTTCTAAAAAAAGGTATAACCTCAATTAAGAGCGAGTAATACCCAAGCTGCACGTTTTCAAATTAAAACTTACAAAATCAATCAGACGAAAGGATTGCTGATAGTCTCAGTGCTGAGACTGCGCTATAATTGATGAGCGCATGCACCGAGGCATGAACGAGATTAGTCATGATAGAAAAGTATGAATGCGTGCTGACTATATTTGTTATTCGAAGCAATTTCTCTTGAGATATGCGTAGATTAACGATTGTTGCTTGCTATGTTGTTGGTGTGGCAAAATTAATCTTCTCAGGCACAAAACGTCAGTTTTGGATCTTTCAGAAGTTGCTTATGCGAAAATTTGATATGAGCAATACAAAGGGTTGAACACCATTCCCCGTGAACCTATCAAGTTCCTCACAGAGGGTACTGTGTAGTTTCATTTACAGAATTTTGGTGCCCGAAGCAATAGTGTTAAGTCAGCGGAGCCTAAGCAGAGATTCAAGTTAGGGGTAACCAGATGAAGTAGATGAATAATTTTAGTTCAAGGAACTCAATTTTTCCATTGGTGAACTAAAATAAAGATTGGTTCGGTGAACAAAAAAAAAAAAAAAGGTTTTTGTAATCAGATTCATCTATCTAGTTATTGTAACCAACAATTTTTAGACTTACAAATTTTCTTTCAAAAGTTCAACCAAATCTTGATTCGCGTAGCTAATGTATATGTAGTATTTTTATTATTACAAAACTTAGGAAAATCAGTTAAGATTACTAGAGCTACAGGGGCATCAATTAATGAGCAACCGGTTACACTTTCACATGCAGCCTCTAAATTTTACACAAAAAGTGAAGTTTAGGAGAAGCAGAAGCCGGTGAAAATTTTCGTAAAGGTGGATATTGAATTAGTGAATATTTGCTGGTACGACCGCTCTGTATGGAGGAGTTGTTCGGTAAATTTGCCTTAAGTTCGTGGAAAATGTGAAGACACAGTGCTCGTCTTACTCGAAAAACTAAATTTGTCAGGATTACCAAACTCGCCAAATAATTAAGAGTAGTTTGATAGATTGGTCCTGTGCTCGTAACCAAAGGTTTTAGTTCAGTAAAGCATAACTGCAGAACTCAATCAGTTTAATTATAGTAACTCGAAAATTCTCTGTGCCATATGAGAAAACTCCTATGTATTCCTTGGCAACGCACAACCTCGTTTGCAGAAGCTTCATGTAAACGAGAAAAACTTAGGAATGACACTAACCAAAGTATGAATATCCTTTCTCAAGTGTTTAAATTTAACATTTACACGTAGTTCTAGGAGCAAGTACGTAAAAAAACCTTACAGGTTTAATAAAAAAAAATTCGTTTGCGCCTTGTTTCTTGACGCATAAAAAATTCACAGTACTGACCTAATCTGTTCACAGTTACATCAGTTTTACAGCAACTGGAATCAAAATATACCTTCAGCCTAATCTCCCTCTAAATGAGCGGTCTAAAAAGGGCCACCATATCAGCAATCGCTTTCCACGTGGCTTCCTCCATTCCTACAGACACCTCCTGCTATGCACGCAGATCTGCTCTTCGTTTGGGCAGTCCATAGCTAGCGGCCGTTGATGCCTTTACGAAGGACATTTGGGAGCATTTATGCCCTTTCAAATGCAGCATAAACGCCAGATGTATGAACGGAGACACAATTGAGGTGCCAGGATCATAACCGTACACCTTCGTCACCGCCACGGAGCGTTCCAGAAGAGAAAGGAACGGAGGAGAAGCGTTTGCTTGGCTATATGGCCAAACCATGCAGATAGAAACTCGCTTTCTTTGTCATCATCAGGGTAGCAACACAGAAGCCTTTTGTACAAATTCAAGTCTGAATATCTGGGTTTTATTATATCGAGCAAGAAATGTAAGTTTAGCCAAGAGAAGGCTTAAAGGCTTACATGTAGACGTAGCCGAAGGGGCAAAAGAACGACAAAACTATGTACCATTTCTGACGACCAATCAATTATTTACGAGTATAGTAATAAGCACATAGGGAGGCTTTGGCCGAGCAGTTTATCTGTCGTTTGTCTGGTGTTGTCTTCGAGCATACTATAGGAAATATTGAGGGTTCAGAGCCAGAAGTGGTTATGTCCATTTTTGGCGAAATTGGGTTTTCCTCACCATGTGGGTGTTTGTGAGGTATATTTTTAGCGTCACTACTGTCTATGCCATATCTCTTCATTAAGAAGAGATATGGCATAGACACTTAATATGGCATTAAAAATATACTTCACAAGCACCCACCAGGTGAGTAAAACCCAATTTCACCAAAAACGGACATACCACTTCTGGCTCTAAGCCTTCGAATTATTATACATTACCAACTATCGTGTATGGATGATAAAGCTCTGAAAACTGACTTAGCAAAAATATGCTCAGTATACGTACTGACAAATATAGCGAATGTACACCACATATTTTCCGTAAACCACAAAGAATTGTAGCTGTTGATGCATGTATTAATTTTATAAATTTTGTTACACTTACCGAATGTCTGTCATTTAACTAAAGTATCAAGCCAATATAATCATACCGATAACTGTCCAAGTGGAACGATGAAAGTTTGTTGAAACAGTCCTTATGTTGAACTCAAATGTTGCGTTTTTTTTTTTATTTTTGTCTAACACAACGAGGTTGTCAAAAAAATTAATCAATTGCTGATTTTCATACTGACAGACAAGAGTACACATGACGCAAAAATGCGGCGCCGTGTCGTTTCATGCGGGGATAAAATGTAGTAGTCAGATACTCGTCGTGTAGAGATGTGTGAGCAATTGCCCACAAATGAAAGCTTATGATATTAATTTTTTAGCCGTACCGTTAAAACATAAACCTATGTAACTATGCATATGTGATGTAACGGTAGGAAGATGTACCCCTGTTAAACTCACCTCAGCCACGGTGCTTTCTATTCTCATTTCGCATTGAGCATGCATCGCTTACGAACAGGAACTGTGAAGGCGACATGAGCAAAATCATGAACGGTCAACAAATATTACTAAGAAAGTGCAGTGTAGTCACTATGTTCATCTACGGAAAGTGACAAAAACTATGAGTCTAGAGGAAAACAATGTAAGTATATAACTTCTGCGGCATAGCGGCAGGCGGAGGTTTTGTCATCAAAAATCAGACCAAAACATTGTAAAATTCCAGGTTATAGTCCAATAATATCATCTCGCGCCGAACAAACACGGGCATATGGAGTAAAATGTAACTCCTCGGGAGATAATAATGGCTCGGCGCTTCCCCTTATCCTGAGAAAGCGAGTGCAGTTCAAAATTGTGCCGTGGAAATTGTAAAATTCTCCTCCTGGGTTTGTCGGGAGGACGGGCGAGTATATCAGCCTGGACCGGCAGCAATAAAACGTTCTGTGTTTACCAGGGAAACACTCAAAAAAGTTAGTCCGTCGCTGCGGCTAACTTGGGAAACGCATTAAAAGTCACTCCAGCAACCGAGTTTTATATATACACACACACACGCGCCCGGGAGAGCCCCGTATTACGAGAGATATTTAGTCCCAAATATGGGAAGACGAGGGGCTCTGCAAATACGCTGAGGGAAATACACAGTAAATTCGGGAAGAATATTGTTCTCAATGATTTGTTGACAGGAAGCTGGATGTGAGAATTGAAGGGCTGTGCAGTGAAGTGCATCGTAGAGAAATGCATGGGACTGACAGGGCAGAAGCAGGCAATCGTAAGTTTAGAAGTAACTCAAATGGTTGCATCGCGTTGTAAAATAACACATTGGTCATTGAGCAGTAAAAGACACATGAAATAATATGAACCCGATCGTGTCAGTTATCATAGGAATAACACAACGTCCACAACTGCCTTGCAGCAGGTACGAAAGGATTAAGGAGCTTACAGAAGTTAGCGCCAGTGAGACGAACCTATACATATTAACTGCATCTTACACGCTGAAAGTAACAGGAATAATTTTCATAAACAGCAAGCGGGTCACTGTTTGTAATTTTAATTGAAAGCGTCTTCAGTCAATGGTAGCTTTTTTGACGTTCCAAACATTTCCCTACTTACAAGAACCAACTTGTGGTTCCGTGCTCGAATGTTAACCCTGCATGCATCAGGCTGTACTGCCTCGTTACAAAAGTTTTTTCCACGGTCGAATACAATAGGAAGGAAAAAACATTTATGGCAACATAACACAACCTGATATTAATAGCGTTAAGTTAGAGTAATGGACGATTCAATCCTTTAAATGTAGAGTCGCATAGCTTGATCACACATACACCTGCCAGGAAAAATCATCCTAATGTATACACCAGATATTGTTTGCACTATAAATCGAAGTGAACGGAGTGGTCTTAAATCACTAGTAGCGATAGAAACGCTATAAGAAAAGAGTGTGAAACAAAAGAAATGGCCATCAGTGGCATGATTTTGCGTAAAAATCAAGCAAGGATCGATCCTTCAGTTTTTCCGAATTGCACCTTCCAAAGATTAGTCACTTGCAGAAAAAACTGCTATAATTAGCTTAAAACTTTCAAACAGAAAAAAACAGATAGTCATATTGTTCAGAAAAATTATTTTGACCAGGATTTTTAAAAATCATAGAACAGCAAAGTGGAAAAAATGGACTAAAATCTCTAGTAGTCACTGAAAAACAACAACAACAACAACAATAATTTGAAACAGAAAGAAATGCAAAGCGTTCTTGCATGAAAACCCAACGAAACATTTTCTGCACAAATTATGCAAAGATAGTGTAAAACAACATGCAGATTATTCTCAAAATAATGGCCCTAACTAAGAACGCATTCTAAAATAGAAACTGCTAACAGTGTAAGAATTTCACGCAGATAATAATGGACTTCAATAGTTTTCAAAAAATGAACCAAATGTATACACCAAGATTCTCTTTATCACTAAAAATTAAAGTCAGCAGAGTTTGAATGACAATCTGCACCATGTCTTTGAATGAAAATCCAACGAGACGTCTAAACTGCATATATACTACAATATCATGGCTCCAAATAAGAACGGGTTGTAGAATTGACTAAACTAATAGTGTATACTTCTCATACAGAAAATACTGGAGGAGCTTAATGCTACTGTCGCATACCGATTATCCGGACTATTGTGTTACATTAGCGGCAGACTCTATCGACAATTGCGCCCCCTCCACCCAGTGACTGAGAGTGAAAGAATTGCTGACGCTATACGTTCTCGAGCATCAAGACTTTTTCGTTGACTGCCGTGGGCTCCAAACAATGAGCGAGTCAGCAACTCTGACAAATGAACGAAACCACACAGTCTGTACCACGATAATTGCTTAAACTCATATTGAAACGTACAATTAAAACAATATTTTAAAAACTAATATTTTCATAGTATGTTTGGGACTATAAATGAAACTTTGTCAGAAAGTTTCAGCTTATGTTAATGAATACTTTTCATTTTAGAAATCTTGAAGGCTTTGATCACTTTTCAAGCGTGCCACGGTATTAGCTTTTATAGATTTTATCAATTGTGATTATAAAAAAATGTTAAAAAGTAAAAAGTATGCTTATGCAATGTTTTATTTAAGCAAAAAATCCAATAATATAATCAAACAATGGAGTACATAGTTAATAGTTTACATAAGAACCTTCCTTCTGGAAAACAAGTTCAATCCTCTTGTCGACAGATTCTGCCAATTTTTTTATATCAGAACGAGGGATAGCGCTTGCAGATATTTTGATAGCTGTCCATCCGTCTTCTTTTGAAGTGTATTGCCTTCCATCCTTGTAAATAGCCTGCTTCAGAATTCCCCAAGTTTTGGATAGGATTCAGATCAGGAGAGCATGCCGGCTAAGCCATCAAACGGTCACATTTCAATCTTAACGATGACAAGAACAATTGCGTTGCCTTTGCAGAGCGAAACGGGGCACTATCGTGTGACGCTTCTGCAGTGGAACGTCGTACAGCCATGGAAGCAAGGCCGACTCAAGGAGCTGACAATAAGCTACTGAAGTTATTTTCACTCCATCTGGCACTCACACAGGACCAGCATGTTCATCACCAATAATTCTTGCCCAAATCTTAACGCCTCCTCCGCCTTGCTGGTGACGGAAATGAGTACGACGCTTTTGGCCGTTTCCATACCATCCTTTTCCCCAACCGTCTGGTCCGTCCAGAATTGCCCTGGTTTCATCGGTGAAAAGTACCATCTTCATGCTTGTCTTCATATGCTCTCGAGCCCATTTCAGCCGTGAATCCTCGTGCCTGGTCGTCAGAGGTGGTCATATTTCAGAGGTAACACTTTTCGCCATGTTTCTCAGCAACCGGCATCATGTTGTTTTTGAAACTTCAGGGAGATTTACTTCGCTGAAGATAGCCTTCGAGGTTTGTCCTGGCTTCTTTAACAATGGTCACATTACGAAGATCCTGAATACTAACAGCTTTCAGGACGCCAGAGTCCGAGCGCTTTTTCCTTGGTGAAGGGTCGGCCAAAAAGCGCTTCACCGTGTCAACATGGCGGTCGATTGAAACAGCAATATCCTTATCAGGTGTCCCTTTAGCGATAGCTTTCGCTATTTTTGCTTTTCAGCCTCAGACGGCCCTCTAGCCCCTCCCATTTTTAAAGATTTCCGCAAAAGCTAATAGAGTGGCACACCAAATATTCACATTAATTGCAATAACTCAAGAAATCTTGCAGGGATTCAAATGAAATTCCGGTAAAAATGTTGCCATACGTAAACACTTCTGCCAGAAAAATTTCAAAGTAAATGGAAGAGTTGAAACATCTGTAATCTTAAAAAACAGAGTGAAGCTATTATCTTACACGAACTGTACATGCGTATGTGCACAAATAAAAAAGATATAGGTATTTTGGAACGGTACCACAATTAATTCTTTCTACATGGCCAGACAAAGACTGAAACTCACAGACCTTTCTGCTTACTGTACACAATTTCGGATAATACAAATAGTGCCATTCTTAGAAAAAATGATGCTTAATTGAGGAAAGAATGTTCAACTTATTACCGTTCACTGACTGCATTTTGGGACATAATTCGTAATAAAATTTCCAAGAGAAATAACGGTTTACCTTGAGCGTTAATAGGTTAATGAACTACACGCAGTTATCAGCAGCTTAGATACTTTGAGGTTTATAGCCTTCAGTCAAAACTGCTTGACTTCGGCACATGTATAAAAGAAATGTAGTGCTCTTCGTGTGCTTCATTAATACTCTTCCAAAGGCAAAGTAGCACACTCAGCGGTGGCCCACTTCAGCTGCCGAGGTGTTCGTATTTAGCATAGTGTTCTTTATTCCCTAGCGCATTAAGGCTTTCTGCCCTACAGACTACAGATATGAAGAACAGAAGCGTTTTAAGATCACATCCTCGGGATTACCTGTCAGCCACAGCTGGAAATCGTGTCGCATTCGGTAACCGTTGGTAAACAAAGTAACCTCATTGATTTCTTTTTCGGGTCAGGACACCGTCGGGAAGCTTCCTACACAGAATTGTGACTGCAACACGTCTGAGCATCGCCAAGAAACTAAAAGGCCGGGGACAGACCAGAGTAACAAGCGATGCAATGCGAATTTTACGAGATTCGTGTCGCCGCAATGCACGGGTGTCGCAAGGCATCACAGTTGCGGCGGTGGGGACAGCAGACTGCTGTGCCCTCGGTTACATTTTGCCAAGCAACAAATTTGTTGCGTTGCACGTCGCTCGTCTCGCCGGTGTGGCGGCGGCCTTCGTGTTCGTCAGGCTTACTTATTTCTCACTCGTGCATTGTGTCAAAGTGGCGTTTTCAGACCTCAAATGCGAGGATAAGGAGGACTCCTGAATGCCAAAGAATGGAAACCTGTACGGAAGTTAATAACGCACGAGCTCCGAGAAAAATATCGGAATATCATGCTGCCATCAGTTTGCACTCCACTTCACTATATGCAGTAGCTACAAAGTAATTTCTGTGATAGATGTGCTGCATCTCCACATTATACGAATTTGTTCTAGAAAATAGTCGAAAATCATGTTGGTGGGGTGAAAATATGTAGCTCATGAAGAAAGATACAAATGCCGTGGTTTCCATAAATATGTCTCGCGGTATAATTGGTAGGTGGAATTTGCACAATGGTCATTTAGCGAGCTAATTGGTGCCAAGTACAGGTGGTGGGTACATGCTGACGTCAAAGTCAAGATAAGTAGGCTATAATTTACAACTCACGCAAAGTCGAGGACTGAGGCAACGAGTGGGCTGCGTCCCGTCCCGTCCCCCGAGAAACTGACTCGTACCCAGTAAAATTCACCTTACTCGATAGAAACTCGGCCTTCAATTCCTGAAATTCATCAATTAGAATTGAATAACTTCTAAACTAAGCCCAACCTTAATCTGGTGGGGGCTTTAGAATACCACTCCCGCCCTGCACGTGGCGTACAAGGCGACCAACGCAGGGTCGATTCCAAGCGACCAAACTTGAATCCCTTTTCATTGGCAACCGGCTGTTGCTTGACAGGCGTATGAGCCTTGAGAAGGAGGGTTGTGGGAACCCTCATACGAGGAGATGTGCATGAAAGGAGGATGAGCTCATCAAGCCAACGGCAACCAGAGAGGAGATCACCTGGCTGTTGCCATAGCCGTGTGCCCGGCATTCCACAGTCAGCTCCTCTCCCTACCTCTCGATTGCGCAATCGAGTCTCTTTTCCCTTTTTCTTTCTTTCTCTTCTTTTTTCCACTTTCTTGTTTTTCCTCTGTGCTTATCCCGTGCTGTGAGCGGCAGGCCATAGTAGGTTGGTGGAGGCACCCACATGTCCACCGTGACTGTCGTCCCCCATAACCTGGCGAACCTGGGGGTTATGTGAGCCTTACTCGGTAAGTAGCTCTGCCGAGTGGACCGTCTTTCTGGCTCTGCTTGTCACTTATTAATCAGATTCTTTCTTTCTTCTCCTTGGTATATTTCTGTACATATCTGAATATTACTGTATATTTATGTTTTCTTTTTTCTTTTGCTTCTCTGTGGGGATGTTGAAAGTAACCCGGGACCTGGTCGGGCTCGGAGGTGTCGTCTCCTCTATTGTGATATTAGAGGACTGCATGCGAACCTCGCGGAGCTTGACTTCGTGTCCCGGGGTATGGATGTCGTGTGCTGCTCCGAGACATTGGTGACTGGCAGAAGGCACAACGCTGAGCTTGCCTTGACGGGGTTTCAGTCCCCTTTTCGTAGGCTGTGGGGATCGCGGCCTGGATTCCGTGGAATGGCCGTCCATGTCCAGAGTGGATTCTGCGCTTACCGGCAGTCAGTGCACGAATGCGCCTGTCATGAGATCATTGTTGTAAGGGTGTGTGGCCGACTAAATAGTTTTTTTATTTATTCTCCTTATATCGGAGCCCTGCAACTGATGATTCTCTCTATGACTGTTTGTTGACGGCGATGGCCTCGATCCAGAGCACGGATCTCAAGTCAGCGTTTGTTTTTGTGGGAGATATTAATGCACACCACAGGGGCTGGTTGGGATCTGCATCACAGACTGATCGTCGTGGTGAGGCTGTGTTGGACTTTCGCACCTTGTCTAGCTGTGCGCAGCTAGTTCACGGGTCCACGCATATTGCTGGTAACTGTCTCGACCTCATCATGACTGGTGTCCCGGACTTGATGACGGTATCAGTTGGCTCCATATTGGCTCTACACACCACTCACATCTTTTTGTGTCCTTGGACCTGAATCAGGTTGCTTCTGTGGTGGACACCACAGGAACAACCTGTGTTCCTGTGGACATCAGGAGAGTGGTGTTCGTTAAGAGCAGGGCTAACTGGGTGGCTATTACTAAGGTAGTTAGGGGGTTACCTTGGCGACAGATTATTCACAGTGATGATTCTGTCTCTGAGCTTAACGCCTTGACTGTGTCAATTTTGGAGAGGTTTGTACCGAAGAGGACTATTCTTGTGAGATCTCGGGATAAGCCGTGGTTTGACGACCAATGTGGGTTAGCTTTCGAAGCTAAACAAGCGGCTTATCGGGCATCGCGGCGTTCGCATGACCGCACGTTGTGGCAGACCTATATTGATCGTAGGGCCGAGGCTAAGTGCGTGTATGAGGAGGCACAGCATCGTCTGAGGCAGCGTTCCAGGGAGTCTCTGCTGAGTACTGACCATCCACATTGTTGGTGGCGGACTAACGGGTTCAGTGTTCGTGCTGAACCTTCGTTGCCGCCCCTTGTTGGTCCCGGTGGAGGAATCATTACTGATCCCTTGACTAGGGCGGAGCTTTTGTCGACTCACTTCGACGGGAAGCGGAGCAGAGATGTGTTCTCATTGACTCATGAATGCCATCCTGAACTTCGCTTGACCTCTTCGGCGTTCAGATCTGGTACAATCAAGGTGCTGCTTGAGGGCCTTGATCCGTACGGAGGTGTGGATCCGCTCTGCATGTTTCCATTGTTTCATAAGCAGCTGGCTGACGTTTTTACTACCAAGCTAGCAGTGATTTTCCGGTGCCTGATACGATTAGGAAATTTTCCTCGTTGTTGGCGTACTGGGAATATTACTCCCATCCCCAAGGGTCCAGTGTCCCCCCATGTCGTCAACTATCGACCCATCACACTGACGCCCATTTTGTTGAAGGTGTTCGAGAAATTGATGGCTGGTAAGCTTGGTCGTTTCGCTGAGCATACGGGGTTGCTGCCTGCTGGTCAGTTTGCGTACAGAGCTGGCTTGGGTTGTTGTGACGCTCTGTTGTCGGTTTCACACTATTTACAGTCTGCGCTGGATTGTAGGTCGGAGGCACGTCTTGTTCAGTTAGATTTCAGCGCATCGTTTGACAGGGTTAACCTCAAGGGGGGTCTATTATACAAGCTGGAGTCCTTTGGTGTGAGTAGCAAATTTCTGTCAATCATTTACGATTTTGTTTCTAAGCGAACGCCGAGTGTGTCTGTTGACGGAGTTTTAAGCGCCTCAGTCGCTGTGGTGTCTGGTGTCCCTCAGGGCAGTGTGCTTGGCCCACTGTTGTTCGTTCTCTATACTAATGACATGTTCTCTTCGCTTGAAAACACGTTGATCAACTATGCCGACGATTCCACTTTGATAGCAGTGATATCTGCTCCTCGCCTGCGTAATGCTGTTGCTCAGTCTCTAAATAAGGATTTGTCACGCACTAGTGCATGGTGCTCGGCCTGGAGTATGAAGCTGAATGCCAGTAAGACCAAGTCGATGATTATCAGTCGGTCTCGGACACTTGTACCGCAGTATCCCCAACTGGAAATTGATGACACTTTGCTTCTGGAGTCTAACTCCTTGGAGATTCTTGGTGTTGTCTTTGATGAGAAGCTTACTTTTGAGCCGCATATTAGGAGGTTGGTGTCACGTGCTTCCACTAAGATTGGGCTCCTGCGTAAGGTGAATTCTGTGTTTGGTGATAGTGAGGTTGTCCGCAGATGTTTTTATGCTTTTTTGCTGCCTTGTTGCCTATGTTGGAGTATTGCTCACCTGTCTGGGCTTCAGCTGCTGACACTCACTTGCATCTGTTGGACCGACTTGTTAGTTCAGCCAGCAGGCTGTGCGATGATAATGATCTGGTGAACCTGTCCCATAGGAGAAGGGTAGCAGAGCTATACATGTTTTATAAGGTGCGCAATAATGAGAGGATTTGGTTATATTCTTCTCTCCCTGCTTTCAAGGTCTTTAGGAGAGAGAGAGATACGTGCTGCGTGCGGAGCGCACTCCTTCACTTTGGAGGATATTGGATGTCGAACTAATCAGTTCGGTCGGTGCTTCGTGCCCGGGTCGGTTAAGGTTTGGAATTTGTTGCCGGCATTGGCTTTTGGTCGTATTGGCCTGCAGAGGTTTAAGTCAGCTGTTAATGGCTTTTTGCTGGATTTCCTTTAGCAGCGTTTAGGGCTTCCCGGTGTTGCAAGGTACTTCATTTGGGTTGAATTACCTGTCCGTGGGAGCTCAAGCATTAAGTTTTAATAATAATAATAATAATAATAATAATAATAATATCCCACATTTGCCTCTGAGCGTAAATTCATTAATCAATGGGATGCAGTAAAAGTAGTAGATAGCGTGTACATAGAACTATGAACATTCCCTGGCTCATAAATTTGAATTTTAGCTGTAGTGAATTTGCTCAACTTATATGAAGGCCTAAAACTTCGTGCACAAGTCACGAACTATTATCATGATATGCGAAAATTTCTACATGAAGAGTCGACTGCATATCTGCAAAAGGGCTGGTGCTGTAAACTCTAAGCAAGCACGCAATGTGAATATTTCGAGTATCCATTTTACACAAACTCAAGGGAAAAGAAGCACTAAAGTAGGATTAACAGGTAAGGCAGCAACTTCTAATCGTAGAGTTCTGACAGGAAAAGGTGTCTCGTTTTGCGGACGACAAGCAAATAGGTACAGACAACAGTCGTCAGCATATATTTGTAAAAATTGTGTCCTGTGTTCCTTCTCATATATATTTTTTCATTATCATCAGCAACAGTGGAAAAAGAATTTATTTGTTGAAATATTTATCATATCAGGAGAGACCAAATACCTGTGAAAGGTATAAAAAAATATAGGGAAGGCATTTTAGATAGACTACAGTGTACCTAACAACAACTTCACACTGTAGTTGACCAGTTTACCCATTCCTTGGCAAGCTTATTTACGAGAAACACGTTAGAAAATATCCATTAATAATATTATTACACTATAATTTGCTCACTTTCATAACAGAAAGATTAAGAATACGTGGTCCATTAATAATAATACTCAAAGATGATATAGGCAATAATCAGTTCGTCGTCCGGAGGTGGGGCACAACAGGATAATGTTGGTTTTTGCATTGCGGGAGCTGTGAATGTCCGGTAAGCAATTTTGGAAGCGTTTTATCCCGTAAGGCAACGTACTGTGATTATAGTGCTATCAACTTCACTAGAGAAAGACCAATGTCAATTGTGTGCTAAGTTTGCACTCATTTCTACCAATCAATAAGAGTCAGCGACAGTGTAGCAATTTTGCAGCTGTGCAAGATAAAAATAATATATAATCGTAGTAGTTAGAGTGCTCAACAATACAAACAACATATTATCAGTAAAAATATAAAGCTTACTTTATATAACAAATTCTGAAAAACTTATCATTGCCGCAAGACATATCGTAAATTATGTAACAAACTATTGCAACTTAATTAGAAAGCTCACCCCATGCGAGGATGTATGTGACGGTGCAAACAGGAAATAACCTAGAAAAAGGCAACATACTTAAAGTATTTTTAAATTATTCAAGAAATTCTGGAAAAAGCACCGACGCCACAACAGAGAAATATAGCGCGGTGCGTTCGAGGCATTTTAGCAGAGAAGCTCTTAGCGTAATTACAAGAAGAGAAAATGCGGAGAATCTTCTTTGTGACGTCATACCATAGAAAACTAGGCAAAAACGCAACGCATGAATGTTATAAATTTCCAAATTATATTCGTTTTAGTTCAACAAGGAAACGAAACATACCTACCAGGACAAAGCTGTCCAGGCTAGGATAAGAAAAAAATTAACGCAGTTTAGTAAAACTAGTCACTAATTATGGTAATTTTCTACTCGATATTGTAAAAAATATTGATATATTTATGTACTATGAAGCATTTCAAGACATTTTTCACGAATGCCGTTTCCGTTACAAATGCTTAGTTTCTGAGATATTTAACTTTGAATTTCCCATTGTTTTCCTATGGGAAAAAATAAACGGTGACCCCATAGAGAAGTGAACTCTAAACTAACCTAGCCTCACCTCGCCTCGCCTCACCTCACCTTACCTTACCTAATCTTATCTTACCTTACTCAACCTTACTTTAGCTAACCTTACCTAACCTAACCTATACCTATTCTTACCTTACCTAACCTTACCTAGCCTTACCTAACCTAGCCTGACCTAACCTAGCCTGACCTAACCTAGCCTGACCTAACCTAGCCTGACCTAACCTAGCCTGACCTAACCTAGCCTGACCTAACCTAGCCTGACCTAACCTAGCCTGACCTAACCTAGCCTCACCTAACCTAGCCTCACCTAACCTAGCCTCACCTAACCTAGCCTCACCTAACCTAGCCTCACCTAACCTAGCCTCACCTAACCTAGCCTCACCTAACCTAGCCTCACCTCACTTAGCTTCACCTAACCTAGCCTCGTATAACCTAGCCTCACCTAGCTTAGCTTCACCTAGCTTTGCCTCACCAAGCCTAGCCTCACCTAGCCTAGCCTCACCCAGCCTAGCCTCACCTAGCCTTGCGTCACCTAGCCTTGCCTCACCTAGCCTTGCCTCACCTGGCCTTGCCTCACCTGGCCTTGCCTCACCTGGCCTTGCCTCACCTAGCC
>LQNS02278125.1:32549568-32561412 GCA_001587735.2 Parhyale hawaiensis
CCTAACCTAGCCTTACCTAACCTAGCCTTACCTAACCTAGCCTTACCTAACCTAGCCTTACCTAACCTAGCCTTACCTAACCTAGCCTTACCTAACCTAGCCTGACCTAACCTAGCCTGACCTAACCTAGCCTTACCTAACCTAGCCTTACCTAACCTAGCCTTACCTAACCTAGCCTTACCTAACCTAGCCTTACTTAACCTAGCCTTACCAAACCCAGCCTTACCTAACCTAGACTTACCTTACCTAATCTCACCCAGCCTAACCTTAACCAACCTAACTTTTTTTTTCCCCATAGAATAACAATGGAAATTTCAAAGTCGAATATCTCGAAAACTAAGCATTTCCGACGAAAACGTCATTCATGAAAACAATCTTAGAATGCATCGTTTTACATGAATGCATAATTTTTTCTAATATCGAGTTGTAGTAGTTGAGTCGCACTGATTGGTAATACGAAGAGATTAGTAGTCTGATTCAGAAAACAGAATTTTTTATTCTATTTCTAAATATGCAAAGGTCTTCATTGATTTTTTCTGAAAAAATTCGTGAGGCTATATAGGAGTCAGTTGATTGTGATTATGAATAAACTGGGAAATGAGTAATGAAAGTAATATTAGCCTAATAAATTTGCGTAATGTGCTTTATTTGGTTAAAACGGTGCTACAACTTACTAGGAAAATAATTTAGACATATTTTTCGAGAATTTAAAACATTCACTTTATACGAACTACAAAAGAGACTGTAATATAGTTCTAGGAGCTATTAACTTTTATAACAGTTAATTTGAGCCTCCCTAATCATTGCGCGACGGTGTCCAAGTCGGGAAAAGGGGGAAGAAGCAAAGTGGGCACGATAAGAAGATATTCGAAAGCCAATCTTCAGGGTGTACAACACTCTGAGGTTTCACAATGCCTTAACATTAATATGGAATATTTAATACAGAAAAGTTGAACGAAAGAGCAAAACAAAGACCGTTAGCAAGACAAAGGATAGATAAGGAAGTGAGAGAAAAACCTCTCTGATGGTAAATGTACAGTCAGTCGCCTCGACCGTGCACACCAACTAGGAAACCTAAGTTGCATGCACTGGTTCGTGCTCTGGTCTGCAGATAACTCCCCTCTATAGAACCCCAGTGAAGTGTACACTGCTGCAGTCGACAAACGATTGTCTAAGGTATTGCGTCATAGATGGGAGGTACATTATGACAACTGCGTCCCCGTCTCCAGCGTAAGGTAAGAACCACAGATTAGGTATGGTATTAGGTATTATAAGAAGATTTAAGCCTCATTAAATAAGTACTAAGCTCTTCTAAGAGAGGAAAAGGAAGGGACATATAGTATGTCGACAGAAAAACGGGGAACCCATGCATGAAGGTGTTCTCACACAGGATCAACGCGCATGGGAACAGCAANAGTAGGAGTATGAAAGTGGAAGGAAGCAAAGTGGGCACGAAAGACAGACGTCCCGAAGGCCTAGCTAATGGCTAAGGTAACCTACTCAAACCCCCTGGGGGCGCTACTCCCCATAACATAAGGATGGGCGAACCTAACTAGCCTAGCCCTATGGCCTATGGCCCATCCTATGCCCCCGGAGGGGAAGAACAACAGAAGACTACGAGCGACACAAAAGCTGATGCTGCATTACCGCGGCTACTAAAACATGAACTAAGTACGGTTCTAATGCGATACATATGGACGACTACTAGACGGCCCAGCCGTGAAAATGACGGCAGCAGTTCAGTAATAAGCTTTTTATTGTTTTGCTGTAAAATAGGTTTCATACCTGCAGGCACGTTCTTCCATTAAAGTGAAGCAACTTGAACCGACATGTGTTTGCGAGAGCAAAATACCCCTCCCGCAAGGTAAAGCGCGATTTGGAATTGTTCATAAGTTGAACAACACCAAGAAAATATAGTTAATCAAAAGAACTCACCGGAATGCTCAGGGCTCATTATAACCTGGATACCAGCCGATAGTTGATCCATCAAGGATCGAAAATTAGCTGAAATGTAAACTGACTATAATTTGACCTGCCATGTGCAGCGTAAAGTTTCAACTACCACGAAGAGATTCAGCTAAAAAAAGCATAAGCAAAATGGATTATGCACGAGAGGAATGAAAACTTCAACCAATGCGGAGCCTCTCTAACTGCAACGAAGAGATTCAGCTAAAATATACGATATAGCTTATGCCCTGACGCAATCAAAATTTCTATGAAAGATACCGCCTTACATTTACCACACTCAGAAGAAGAATCTTCATATCAAATAGCACCGAGCTACTTTCAAAGCAAAGAGAGATTCAGAAAATGCAGTATTTCCACTTCGAGCATATATTTCAGGAACTATATTTGCCATTATCATTCCAAGGGCTGAAATTTAATGGTATCTGAACTTTGTTTTCTAATAGACGAATTTTCTCCTATCTAAATCCTTAACAGCGTGACGGAGGGAAGGACGAACCAAAGAGCAAACAAGCTAGCTCGGAGGAAGCAAGCAAGCTCAGAGCAAGGGACCAACAACTGTGTATTATTATATACTAGAATATCATAATTACAATTCAAATGAACTTTTACAAACTTCGAATCACTGCTGAAAGATTCTATTAGGCTATAATTAAGGCAAATAGAACTGTTCTTGGCACGATAACATTTTTCTTCGTTTGTGGGACTGATTATTTACCTCTATATCCCGTTTAGTTGTATTAATTTGTAAATTTGTTAACATTTTAATTACTACTTGCATCCCGTATATATTGTACGTACATGGAAAACACAGGTTCCTTACATAGAATCTTATTGTGTAAGTTAATACCGTCCAATAATGCCCACGATAGCAGCGGACGATGCGTACTGCACAGTTGTGCTGAAATCGTGATATCGATCCTCATGTCAGGCGCGGTCTTTTTCGCGGCCTCGGCGCGCTGAATCAGCAAATCTGCTGGTGTGCATAGCTATCGTGGGGGTACCTACCTTAGGGTAATGGGGTGGCGGGTTGTTGAATCTTCCGTTTAGGCGCCATAGTTCATAGCGACTCATTGTCGGCTGCAGCTGCACTTTCTTCTTTGGGGCCAGTTGAAGGGAAAAGTGAAATCCTTATCCCTTTCTTGTCTGAATACATTTCTTGCCACGTTGGAGAATTGGCGATCCTTTTCCCTTCTGATGGAATTCAGTAGGCGAAATTAGACCAGGTAGCAGAAGGTATACTTATCGTTATTAACTAACACTGAATGCAGTCGTTGCTCTTCAAGCTTCGTTTTGCCGTTCCCGTGGGGTCTGATATTCATCACTTTTTCTCTACATCGAAGCTATATTTTCTTTCTGTTCATGATGTACACATTCAGCAGAAAATCAACGAAGCGTAGAGGAAGCAATTTTTCCGGTGTAGTAGACGTAGTAATTCTTTATTCTAACTTCCTGGGTGCGATAATTTCGTTCTGTTGAAACTTTCTCACTGTATATTCTGGATAGGCAACGGAAATTAAGCTGAGTGATGCTTAATTGCTTACCAATATAGTCAATTTTTTTGCACGTCATCTATGGGAGTGAAGGAGTGTGCTGAAGACAAACTGAAGTGTACTGCTCAGTAGAAAGCACACATCTTTTACGATAATTTGCGTTGGCCCTCGCGCAGCGTTTTCCTCTATATGTATATTAGTACCTAATGAAAATATATTCAGTGAAGAAGTGTCATCACAAATTTCTCGCTGTCATTTTTTGGCAGCGTGGGCCCTCTAGTATATTACTAACTAACAAAGACAACAACAAACAGAATAAAGCAAGTGAGACGATTGACTTAATTCTGACTATTGTTCTTCATAGGGATAGGATAACTTAAAATTTGGTCCAAGGCAGATTTTGCCAGATTCTTTCAGTAATGTACGGCTATTCAGGAATAATTAGATTAAAGGTCATCCAAAAAATAAATAGTAATTAAATTATGCAAAAGCTGAATAGTAATTAGTTTAAGAAAAATGTACATTAGCCGTATTATTATATACATCAAGTAGTACGTGCAGATCGTGTAATTTGAATACCTATTGCTTTCCCTCACCATTAGACGTTACTTTACTCTCAAAATAATCCTCACTCTCTGGCTAATTTTTTGTTAGCTAAAATTGCTCTTAGAGAAGCGATAACCACTACAGTTTTTCAGAGATATTTGCGGTATAAAAATAAAGTAATGCATACAAAGACTTTCATTCGTAGCACCGGATTGTCTAGGCATCGTGATGAACGCATCACAGACGTACAGGCATTTGTGAACAAGTCTTGGCTTTGTGGACGGTGCAGGGGGGATTTTTTGCGAGCATTTGCGAGGGGGCGAATCTTAATCTCAAACTTAAGTGTCACGAATAGAAGTCTGAGAACGCTTATTGTAACCCACGTGTTTAGAAGGGAAAAGAGAAAGTGCTTAAAGCGAGCAAAATCCTGTCTCATCGCTGAGCTGACGTTTGAATAGACATTTAAACCGCTTTATCTTCCTGCCGTATCTTGAGGTAAGGGCGTAAGCTCTGAAGTAAGAGTGCCAAGTTCGTCATTTTACTATACCTGTCCATACAAAAAATAAGAAATCTTCCTTTGCAAAAAAAGGCTAACGCTTGACTCTAATTTCAATTGGCAATAGCAACAATCTGCCATGCCTGTAATGCATGTAACGTATCAAGGTCATATACATGACCTTGTTAACAAAGAACAGCATGGGGGCCACACATTTATTGTATATAACAATGGTAATTGTACTTTCCTACGTTTCTTCCTTCGTTCCACGCTAGAATAATGCGTTTATAAACGGATAACAAACAAAAAAACCGGCAAGAACTTATAGTTTCCAACCTCATACATAAATAGATTAGATTAGATTAGATTAGATAGGCGGCAGTAGACGAACCAAAAGGCCCATTCCCAAAGAGACACCGGGACTTACACAACGGCCCCCACACACACATATATATTTATGTAAAACTTCATATATGGCGGATATGGGGTACCCTAAGTGATAGAGGGCGCGCTCGATTAGCCTTCAAAATAAAGACATCAATGCTTGGCTTTGTCTCGAATTTCAGATAGATGGGTTGGCTTTGTCCCGTTGATGCAGTGTCAGGCGTCGACTCACGAAAACAACCTTGAGTTTTTCCAAACGTCAGTCTTGCTCCCTAATATAGAATATTCTGCCTGTTCAACGTAGTCGTGCTGCTTCCAACGAATGCAACTCGAGTCCGAGTGGCAAAGCCCTCAAATGCCCCAGTCTGAAGATCAGAGAAAATCAAACCTCGGCATTTATACATTCTAATTTTGCCGGAAAATCGAATGCTCCCAAAGTTGACCCCAAAGCTGAGCAATCAACTTGCTTATAAACTGTGCCACTTAATTCAAAGCAATTTTACAAGGTTACGAACGCATTGCGTGAGCAGCATGAGCTCTTGAGGGAAAGCGTCCATAAAATCATGATGTAATATAGTGTAGGCACTATCGTCTACTTATGTTAGCTTCCATTCTGAAACTGATGGTAAATGATTTTTTTTTAAATTAATAACTTTTTGTTTTAATTGTTTCACCAAAAGCAAAAATATTTTCCCAACTGTAAAGCTAGTAAATACAATTTCCCTACATCAATTCAATTACGATTATACATGTATCTTCAATTGTCATTCTATGGATCCCAAATAAAAATGAAAAAAATCACAAGTATGGCTCTACAACTTAATATGCGAATACATATATATTAAAAATCATGTTCTAATAAGCTCAATTTATAATCGAAAGAACTTCAAAACGTGTTGGTGCCCTGCTCAGGGGCATACGAGTAAAATAGCCTCCGGCAAGGAGGTTGTGTTTTTGCCAAGATTTGTGATTTGTACATGTCTGCCTGACTGACTGTTGATACTACTAGTCAAAAATTTGTTAACGGTTCTACACAAAATTTACAGAAACTGCTGAGAATGTCACTAGAAATACGTCATCGGTATTAAGTTTTAGTGACTAATTGAAAGTCAGGGGTGCGTTTATCAGTCTACTATTCTGTCGTTTAGTGCCGCGTTGCTTGGCGGAGGTCTGTGCTCTCGGAGTGCTGTTCTAGTTATTAGTTTCAGTAATTATTGTTGGACCGAACGCTTCTATAATGGAAGCACTGTTGTCCAATTATATATGAGGTGCACCCAATGCAAGTTCTTTTCGAACAGGTCAGATTCTAGTAAAATTCCAATGTATCTCCCATTGTCATCATTGTACCAACAGTGAAAATGCTTTTAAAATTTGCAATTTTCTATTTCATGTTAATCTCAGTCCGCTGCTGAATTCTACATAAAGAATCATACATTTTTAAACTTTGTCCTGAACTGCATTAATGTACGTTAGCTGTGAAGCTCATTTTAATTCCATAGTTATTTTGTGTCTAACAAGTGAGTTAGGATTCATTGACGTTCTTCACAAACGCCTGATGCAATGATAAATTTTAGTATTTGCAGAACACTCGTGGAGTATTGTTATCTAATTCAAGATGCTTGTGTTTAACAATGATCGCGGCCACGTTTACCGCAATCGTTCCTTCTTTTAATAGATATTTGAATACATTAAATAAACTGCCTCAACATTTACGTCTTTATGGCCGCTACTATGTTATTTTAAACGGGAGCTTAAAAGGAAACTGCAGAGATGACAAAGGCAGCGAGATATACATGTTCGAAAGAAAAAATAAGTAAGCAGGAGTTTGAAATTAGCAATCAAACTAGATAGAATAAAAATGACGGCTCAACAGCCTATAATTTTGCCTCAAATAAGTATCAAGTACCGTAGGGTTATACTCTACAGTACATACACTCGTATGATGTACGCAATTAGAAGACCGTGTAATGATTCTTTCATACGGCACGTTTTATAGGCAAAATTCGTTGTATGTATCTAGAAGTGCACGTAATTGAAAATATAAAGTCAATCGTTAGCGGTGGTTCATTTTGCGTCTGAAATATAATATTCACAGCACTGACTAGAAATACAGTAATGTTTAGGACTGGAAGCAACAGCACAGTTGGTGCTCAGAACGTGAGTAAAAATGTCATCGCGACAGGTATTTGGGTCAAAAGGCAGTCAGTCAAAAATATGTATGGTGTCGTCTTTTACAATGTAACTTGATATACATAAAACTGCTTCATCACAGATACTTTCATGGGAAAATATCTTCACGCTAAAAATTTAGCCGCGCATTGCCAGAAATTATAGGAAGCATATAAAAGTTAAAAAAGGATAGCAGCGAGATGGCCATAAGCCTACCATGGAGAGGCTGCACGCTCCTTAAATTGGTTACGATAAAAATTTCAGCAGATGCTTGTGATCGGCTGAAAGCTTTCGGCAAAGCCTGGCACTCGGCGGATCCTCTTTGATAACAGCCCGCCTCCTGTCAGCTCGATTTTCATCAGCCGCCTCTGAACTTACGGCAGATTTTTTTTTAAAACTGTAGCTCGAAGGCATGTGTACCCCCGAAGTCATGTAGCAATAATAAGAAGTTTTAATAATTGTAATATTGCTAATGAGTATTGCAATAATAATGGAGCACTCTGAGAGCGCATACCTCCGCCAAGTAAGGCAACGGTAACGAAAAATTCAAATTGACTCTGAAACCACGATTTCTTTTGTATCAATTCCTAAATCTAATAATTTGTGCCTGTTAATAGTATTAACAGTTTCTGAATTTTTTTGAAGATCCTTTTATAACTGCTTGAGTTATACTGCTAAAAACATTATGACACACATTAGTCAAACATAGAAACGAATCAGCCGATCTGCACTAAAATTTAACCATTTTTGCCTATTAACATTATTAACAACTGCTGTAATTTCATAAAGATCCATTCAACTTTTTGAGCTTTTGCGTAACAAACATTTGACAAACACAACTCAAACATTGAAAGGAATCAAGCGATCTGCACCAAAATTTTATCATTCATGTCTTTTAACATTACCAACAATTCCTGTAGATTTCATAAGGATTCACTCAAAACTTTTTGAATTATTACGTTAAAAACATCAAATCAAACACAGTAACAAACATACGAATGAACAAACAGATCATTACAAAAATTTGGTCATTTATCAGTACTATGTAATAATTCACGTCGTGTTTTTATTTATTTATTTATAACTATATTTATATCTTTCCTGTCACGCTCTTTGGGAATAAAAAAGGAGAAAATTCAGGTGCCGAAGACTGTATCTTGGATACGGGGGGGGTCGGACTTGAGCGCTCCAGGCAGAATGCTGAATTTTCATTAAAGAAGCCTCTGAACAGTAATAAGCACAGGAGACAGAGGGGGTTTTCCTGAGATGCTAATTTTCTACCGTCATTTATAATGACGGCCGGGGCCACTAGTTCTTTATAATATACCTAAAAACTCATGTAAATTTCATAAAAATCCGTTCATAACTTTTTATTTGTGGTATTGAGAAAAATGAGGCACACAAACAAACAAACAAACGGATGGACGGATCTTCACCAAAAGTTAATCATCTGTTTCTCCTAACATATACCTAACAATCCATGTGAATTTCGTCAAAATCCGTCCATAACTTTTTGCGTTATCTTGGTGATAAACAGACATATACATACACACAAACAGACAGGCAAACCCGACGAAAATATAACCTCCTTGGCGGAGGTAACAATGTCAAAAGTAATAGGGATAGTCCATGAAGTCGCATAACAACTCGGCAGAAATTATTCGCTATAAACACTGCGTTATGTGCTCCTACCTCACGATATCTCTTCATAAGCAGAAGAGGCTTGTATCAAAGAAGGTGAACATTGCCTCAAAATAACCTACAAAAAAGTCTGCACAATTGAGGGGTTTACCTTTTAGCTCTAGTTTAGGGCTAAAAAATACGGGCAAGTCGGATACACAGGGTAGGGAATATGTTTTGTAACGGGGAATATTTTCATCTGGCTTTAACGACAAGCAACCGATCCATGCAGTTGGTTGTCGCCAGCGTTGTAAAACATTAACACCGAGAGGTGCCTGACGACAACAATAGCTCTGATGCTTGTAGAAACCCACCAACACTTTAAAAATCGCACGTGGACTTTTCAACCTAATGGAGCGTTGCACATATCATGAAGAACCCAAGGCTGGTGCAACAGCAATTTGTTCTCCTTATTGATAAAGTTTTTGCGGCTCTCATCTTTGCCCGACCTCAACCCTCAACCCAAAGGAATATTTACTGTGGAGGTACAAGATTGTGCAAGAACACACAAAAACCTCCATGGTCAGAAACAAGTTCTTCTTCGTGCAAGGGCCGAAATCGACAGGGTACCTACTGGGCGTGCCTCGATTACTCCGTTTTTTGAAGCGTCGTGGGGCAGTAGTTAAGGCTAAAAATGATTGGGTCTAGAATGACATCGGAAAATTCGAGAGAAATCATTCTAGAATTAAATGACTTAAAATTCTGAATTCTTTTTTCCTTAATGCGACAAAATTATTTCCTATAGCAAAATATAAGCCCCACCCGGTATAAGTTAAGAAAACACTTGCATGGAGGTGTGCTAATATTCACCCAGATCGTCTGGTGTCTGACAAAACAAGAAATTTCTCCAAGTAAATATGGCAGAATACCAGAATACCACGAGCAAATTCCTAATACCAGCAGACCACAAGCATTGCTTACCTATAGCGTGCTATGGTTCTGCATATGTCATCTACGAGAGCTTTAAAGTAAAAGCCAAAACAAAGATGTAATTACGTTGATTTTGGCATAAAAAGTAGGAACATAATTTTTGAACGATGAGCTAATTAAGTATACACTTAATGAATTACCAGTCAGTCCTGTATATAAACGTATTTAGGTAGTTTCTGCAAGCTATATATTCACGCTCAGCTGTAGTATTTGGAACAGAACTTACAATTATCTGGACTGCTTTCAGGCAGGACTCTCCAAAATTTCCTCGACACAACTCGAGAAGAATGCTTCGCTTAACAAAAATTTTACCTATGTATTTCCAAAGATATTTTACGATTTTGCTTCTGGGCGGCCAACAACTATGTTAATTATGTTGCGGTAGTGTTAGTAAACAAAGTTTACTGAGCAATTTAGTAAGTATTTTATAATCTCCGTCCTTACTCAAGTAGTTCAGTAATTCTTCACATATAAATATTCGCAGGTGCCACAGAGCGCACCTGGCACGACCCTGCAGTTTCTCCCTAATTGAGTGTCTAGATCAAGGACTTGGGAACTTGCGCGACTGTCGACAGATGACGACCGACGAAAATTGGTTCGGCTTCAACTGGAGACATATCTGGCACTCGGGATCAAGCATTCACCATCATTTCCAAGCGAATTGGCTTGAAGTCAACTGGAGGAAGCGATTTTATAAGGCCATGCAAGTGCACGTTAAACTTCAGTTGTCGGAAAAGCGTTTGTTACAGTTTTCGAGAGAGTCAAAGTGTTAAGGAGAACGTATTCGATAGTGCATATTGCTTGTCTTTCAATGACCAATTAACTAGCTGAAGAGAACATAATGAATGGACGAAGTATTTGTTGACGGTTCTAGCATTAACAAATAGTTCAAAGTCGAGAGAGGAGCACTCTCAGCCACTGGACAAACCCATATCCAATAAAACGTGATGCAATGAAGCTAATACACAAGCTAAAAATGTAATATGGATGCGACTCTCTCCGACGTTGGTATGAGTAAACTAGAACGCCTCGTGGCGTTAGACCATCACCCGCTGGAAACGGAGGCACAAAGCTAGTGAATGTAATAATAGTAGCTCTTCAATAATAACATAGTAAAAAAATAGATAGCCTCGTGGCTTAAAACGACTAGCTGCGGTGGACGCAAGTTCGCCGCGGTGGAGGAAATTCAACGCCGTCATTTTTTATGGCCAGCTAGGTCCAGTTTTTTTTTTTTTGCATGGGTCACATCTAGCTCAACCCACCAAACTCCCTACAAAAAATTATGAAGATTGCTCAACTTCTGCGCCCACTTAGTGGGTGGACAGACATACAACTATATATTTCGAAACGGGCTATTAGATGGCTAAGAATATTCATTTACGGCCTGTTAAGTGGCTTTCTGGTTCGATAGAGGTACCGAAATCCAGGCCACCTAACGGCCTCAATCTCTAAAAAGTAAAAAAAAAAAAACACTATACACACCATGGACTTATGCAAATTTGGTCTCATTTTGAAGGAAAATAAGTCTACGTTCCAACGCACGCCCACTTCTCGATAGTAAAACGGGAAACTTTTTTGTGCTGCAACCATCCACCTCGACCTGTCCACCCTTGTACCAGCCCCCTTACAATGAGCTCTTACCTCGCCAACCTTGTAGGTTAGGTAATCCAGGACTGGTTTCCGTAGTGAAATATGAAGTTTAAGACATAGTGAACCCCCTAACATGCAAGGTTCTCGGAGGGGGCGCACCTCTACAGGCCAATAGGACATATATATATATTTCAACGAAAACATTATCACCTCTCTCACTTCGTTCACGGGTGATAACAAGCAAACTCTTATTGCTTGTGGTCTATCATGAGCTCGCTGAAGAACGCAAAACTGTGAATATGATGTTATGTACTACAGGACAAAGAAATTGCGTCATGAGATTTTCATGTATTAGCCATACACGGTCACCGATTTAATACCAAGTAACTGTTTGCTGTACATCAACATGAAGACTGATACATAAATTAACTGCTCGGTATGCACACATCATCAAGAACAATAATGATAACTAGCGGGACCCGTGGAATTCCACGGTTGAATAAAGACTATACTTTCCAAAATGAACCAACCCACGCTACACTACTGCAGTTTACCTCAGTTTAACCTAATGCAGCTCTTATAACGTAGCCC
>LQNS02278125.1:32570436-32598271 GCA_001587735.2 Parhyale hawaiensis
AATTTTTGTAAAGAAAAACGAAAGCGTAGATATGATACGGGTGAAATGAAGTAAAGTCTCTAATTTACGCCTATCTATTTGTGAAGAGCGTGACACACACACACGTAGATACAAGCGTATTAATATATAGATAGTATTACCTGAAACAACGATATATTCAGGGAGGGAGGGGGGAGGGTACTAAGGGGTTGAGGGTGGTTGGATGATTATTATATTGAGAAAATCCAGCGTCTGTTTCCAAAGCAAACGCGATATCATAGAGGTAGGAAGAAAGAACTTATAAATACCTGGAATCCACGTACAAAAGTGTCACATAGCATCAACCTGCATGGGAACTGTTAGTCGGGGAAGAAAAAGAAGACCAATAAAAAAATCGGCAATAGGAGTATGAAAATGGAAGGAAACAATGCGGGCACGAAAGACAGACGTCCATACGGTGGTTAGAAAGCATATATGCAGTAGTAATGGTAGATTGGCACTCCTACAACAGAAGCAGGCATAATTATTGCGTCAGCTTCGAGAGAAGTCTCCGTTACAAGATAGCAATTCCACAAGCAGTGTACGCTTCAGCCAACGCTACAAGAAATTGTGAAGTTGTTGCGCTGCCTACACTACCAATTAAATTTTATTACACCGTTCTGCCGGTTACTCAGTATAACTTCGGCTACTGGCGTTGTTCACCTACAGTATACGTTTTTAGATTTTCCCAGTTTCGGAGGTCTCCCTTTCAGGGGTTTGCTGCTTAGGTAGTTCTACTTCAAAGGCAATTCACTAGTGATATTCAGCATACAGCTGTACTGGGTGTATAAAATGCAGCTCTTTTGCAATTGCAAATTACGGAAACTCGTTATACTCAGGAGTTGGAAGCTAATTAATTTTCATGCAGTTCGTATCGACAGCAGCTTATGCAGCTCACTTTGTGTACCTTCAATTCAGTTGTAGGCATAAGCAAGTTCAGCAGCGAGTTAACCATCAGCAGTGAAATGAGTTCCGAAGGGATCAGTTTGACGGTAGACAATTTGCATGCGACCAATTCGGCCGATTTGGTTGCAATGCACTCGGCATTAGTTTGGGGACGGAGTGCTCAGGCGAAGCCAATTCGGTCACGAAGAACTCAGTAACAGCCATATCGGCGACGCAGAGCTTTGCAGAGGCCACTTATTTAACGAAGAGCAGCGCTGTCACGACTCGACTAGTTCGGTACAGAAGAGCTCAGTACCTAGCAGCCAGTTCGGCTGTGAAGGGCTCATAGTAGCGACGAAGGTGATGTTGCAGAGCAAATTAGAAGCAAGAAAATATTTAATAGACAGTCAAGTAGGTAGTAACACGTTAGCAAGGAAGATCTAATTTCTACCCAAATTAATAGTACGAAAACCTGTAGTAGTAGCTATCTTGCAATATCGAAACGCCACGAGTAGCAATAGAGCAACTATTTCTCTCAAGGAGAGCTCTCTTACAGTGGCCAGTACAATGGTAGTGGATTCAGTTGGTACTTGTTCAGTGACCACAGAACAAGTTCTTTAGGCTCAGCGACTGCTCGCATGACGGTTTGAAATTTCGGTTTGCAGATCAATTAAGGCGCTATGGCAACAGCTGTGGGAATTTAGATGGAAGAGATTTCGCCTGCTCTCGGTTCCGTAGAGTGAAAATCAGTAGAGAAGCAGAGGTCTGCCTTATGCTTACTTGAAGGATATTTAAGTCAGGGAATGTTCGCAGCATTAGTAGCCGTAGTAGTAAATACGCTTGCGAGCGTAGCGATTGTAAAGGGCCTCACACGCGCTCAGGCGGCCTCTCCGGCCGCCTGAGCAAAGCAGGACTCTTCAGGCCAAACTGAGCGTGTGTGTGGCGTTCAGGCAGCCTACGCAGGCCGCTTGAAGTCGGCCTGAGCGAACCTGGCACTGTCAGATTTTTACCATCCGGCCAACGTCCGGCCAGGTCAGCTTGAGTGTGTGTGGACACAACAGGCGGCCTTATTTTGGCCGCACGTGTCCGTGTGGATCACAGTTCATTTACAGAAGATAGTTGTGTCAGGTTTGAGGGTTTGCAACAAGTCCTTGAAATGTTCAAAATTTTCACATTACAATTGTATCACGCAATTGTTGCAGCGAGGAATCTTTGGAATTTCCACAATGGCTGACGCAATTGTGACGTCGAAATTCTGAACGTTTCAAGGGTTTGGCGCAAACACTCAAATCTAACGTAACTTCAATTGTAAGTGAACTGTGGTGCGGATCTGGACAGCACAGCGTCAACACGTCTGTCGCACACAACACCAGCTGCTCTTCCGACGAAGAGCCTCAGGTTTTGACTGACTTTATAGAACTTTACAAGGCAATCCCTGCCTGTGGAAAGAAAAGCCACAAGAATATAGCGATACAGAAAGAAAAATGCAGCCTATGACATGCTTGTTGAGAATTTGAAAGAGGACAGCGACGCAACTAGAGCTAGCCACAAAAAAAAAAAAAAAAATAAAAATAACTTGAGGAGCTCCTTGAGGAAAGAGTACCAGAAAATTTTGTCCTCTATGAAGTCAGGTAAAATATCCGCATATCATCATAAAACAAACTTTTCCTAATCTCACTTGCATGAAGTACTATGATTTTTATTTCACATATCAGTTTACTTTCAAGCCTTTTCTGTTAATTTGTATCATAACGCCAATAAGTTTAGTTTGTCTCTATCTAGGGGAGAAGCCACGATGTTCTGTTGTTCACTCCACGGTGTTTCAGAGAGGAGTCGCACTGAGATTAGGTTCGAGGAGGACTGAATAGTGTGTGGGTGACTCAGCCGGTCTGTCCGGTCGCTTGCTCAGGCGGCCGGACAGGCGGCCTGAGCATGTATGGGGCCTTTAATTATGCCGCATCACGGGAAATGTTAAGTAATTTGCCTCAGAATTTTGCCCGAAGGTCTGAAGTGAAGGTGAACTCGCGTTTGTGAGTTATGTGTCTCAAAAGTTTGTCAATACACTAATACTGGCAAGGAAACAAGCAATACAAGTCACAAAGAAGAAAGAGGAAAAAGGAAGAAAGAGGAAAAAGGAAGAAAGAGGAAAAAGGAAGAAAGAGGAAAAAGGAAGAAAGAGAAAAAAAGAGGATAAAAACGCTCGTGCGGAGGGTCCCTAAATTTCGTTGCCACCTACACGAGAGCAAATAGGAGTTCCGTCAAATAGGTGACTTACCACAATCAGCGGTCCACATCACGGAGCAGAAGGAGAAATGCAGACGACCTACCTAACCTTACAAAATAACCTTATCAGCAGGACTTAAGGCCAGATGCAACATCCCTTATGAAAAAGGCTCTCGGGATAGCCTTCGGGATCGTTAGGCCCATAGATATCCTGACAGGGATAGGATTCACCAGCTAGTTTATTCCCCTGAAGTGCAGATGAATTTGTAACAGAGCGACTATAGGTTTAATTGCTACACCTGCAAGAGCTTCCATCGAAATTTTGCGCAAGATGCAATTATCCGCCATTTCTTCATGTAACTAAGAAAATTACAGCATCCTGCATTCACTTACGCTTTGACTTACATTTAAACCTGCATCGTGCAGACATTCATAGAAACGGGTACGCTTCCATTTACCTTCAAAAAAGGTAAATATTAACATACGGTTTCAAATAATTTTCTGTGTCTTCGAGAAAACTGTTTGACCAATAGATTAAACGATCGTGGTTTAGTGTATCTAAAAACCCGGTACTTCTCTGTTCATATCAAGTTCATTGCGTTTCATGCTTCATCGGTTAATCAGTAGGTACGTACATAAGTCATACGAGCAAGAAATCTTTAAAATTGATGCATGGACATTTTAATGCACTGGCTAGCCACAAGAAACAGCGTATTATTTTATCACAGACGACAAGTACTAATTTCAAGTAGGGAAACTCTGTACCAAAGGGACCGGCGTAAAGTGAAAGGTTGGAACTAATGCCGTAGCCACGGCATATCTTTCTTGCTGCTGTCAGCTAAGCTGCCACGGCAGAAATTTTGATAAGCAGGCACAGCGTCTTCATTATGGCAGCCGTAATTACGAGAGTGAAAGGTCGTGATACGCTAGTTTGTAAAAATTTGAGTTTGCAGGTGTGTTTAGATTCGCGTGCGGTCGTTGTTCCGAAGGGAAAATCCATCACTCATGACTATCATACAAAGGTTCAATTCTAAACTCCAGATGGCGAGCTGATTTGCTCTACTGTGGAGTGAAGCTGTCATCCAAGTATCATTTAAATGGTCCAAGTTACAATGTGGGTTCGTCATTCCTGTCTTGGTCGGGGTACAAATTCGTCATGTTATGATAGGATCTTTGTAATTTTGACGTGTTGATCGACAGGAACCCGCGATAAGAGACGAGTTACGCTGGAAGGTGAGCGCCTCGAGAAATAAGAAGCAGAGAGTACACTGCGGCAAAAGAAATGCGCTTAAAAAATGCTCTTAACTAGAAGAGTAACTATTATTTAGGCAGCGTTTTAAGCTCTCTTTATTTGTACTAAGAGATACATGTGCAACAAAAAGCACGTCAGTTCTTCAACTATGGTTCCAAAAAATATCTAGAGATACAAACTAGTGCGAGTTAAGAACATTCTTGGTTTGTGAAAATTTCCACGGAAAAGTACTTTATTTGAATAATTAATTCCTTTTTTTTACTTAGAATAAAATATTTTGCCAACACCAAAACAGCGTTCGTGTTGGAGGAAGACATTCATAGCTGTGCATCGTTTTCATAAATGTTATTATAGTGAAAGAAGTGTATAAGTTACTATTAAATCCCACCCACTTTCAAGAGAAGCTCTATAAGGACAAGTCGAACTTAGTACTTTTACGGTCATCATTCAAAAGGTTCCGTGAATAAACCAATACCAATGCAATGCCTCTGTATTATTATCTCACAATCAGGGAAATTAGCCAACGAGCTTTATTTTGCCTCAAATTCTTAAGTTTTGAGGATTTGCTGGTATGCAGAACAGGCCACGTAGCCGTCAGTACCTAGAGTCGATATGTAAATCGCTAGTCAATGCCGGAGTGACGCAATGAATCCGTGCTGGTGGTGGTAATGGCTTTGAACCTGCGGTCGCTACACCCGCTGCTCGACACCGTTTGCCACCCAGCCCATGGGTAATGGCACGCAAATGCATCGAAAAGCTGAGTAACTAGCAAGAATCCTTACAGAGGTGGTAACATTCTAATTTTGTATTTGAAAGACTATAAGTATTTGACGAA
Organism: Parhyale hawaiensis; assembly: GCA_001587735.2. Taxonomy (NCBI): domain Eukaryota; kingdom Metazoa; phylum Arthropoda; class Malacostraca; order Amphipoda; family Hyalidae; genus Parhyale; species Parhyale hawaiensis. The sequence continues at coordinate 32,575,650 of LQNS02278125.1, forward strand.
GTTCATTTATTTTGCACCAGTAAATTTTTCTTGATTTAATAAAAAACTCATATATTTCTAGAATTCAAACCACGTGTCAAATTAACTCTGATATCATGGCGTCGTCAGAACCACAACAAAAGCAGGAGACAGGTTATGATAGCTTCAGTAAAAATATTACAAAATATTAGGTTTCGTAAAAGTCTTGTTGCGCTGTCCTTTTTTGCATTCAACACCCAGAACAATGATGTTCTGAGGGCAACAACACAAATATTGTTATTCTGCTCTATTTTAAAGAGCTTCCACAGTACTAATTATTAATCATGAACCCAGCCTGCCTCAGCCGTGAGAATGATGTTCAGGCGTCGTCAAATGACATGGCTTATTTTATACGGACATAATCTTTGCTCATTGAAGCCCAAGATTAACAAAGGAGGGTTACTTGCTTGTAGAGAACTAAGAGGAGTTGCGGACCTCTGAAATATCGACCGAAGCTATCAACGCGATCGGTCTGCTTGTTCGCGACAGGATCCACCGTGAAGGCCATCCCTTCGCAGAAAATGACATATGATTCTTATATCTCGTAATTCGTTCGGAAGGACACGACATCCGCTCTTGAGGTTGCTCTTGCATGCAAACAGTTAGCAGAGGTCTTTCCACGGACCTTAGGCTGTTTCCTCCATCACTCTTGGCAGCCCTGGATACTGTAGCCATAGAGATGTTTTTCTTTCGTAGATTGAATTATACTAAGCCTGGGATAATTTTTAAAGGCTTTTCTAACAGCAGATTAGCTGACAACTCGGAGTCGGCCGAAAGTAAACGATGTCGATCGTTGAGGTCTTCACCTTTATTTAACCTACGTGCTACTCTGTTGACGGTCATCCGACTGACTGTTACCCTCTTAATGATATCCAAGTTGTAGCAGAGAGAGAGAGGAGAGCAGATATCCAATTCTTTCTTGCTTTCATTGTGACATACATCCATTTAACCACTATTTACTGCTGATGATAATTGCTTGAAAAAGCTCAATTATTGGAAATTAGTATAACGGAAAAATTTGTTACTATTGATCACATACATGCCTAAATGACATATAAGAGGAATTGCAAGACCTGGTAGTAAAATATTTTCTGCTACTTCATGTGCACGTAATTCGCTTCTATGCATCATCACTGGTCGGTCTGAGATGTCGCGCCTCCGTGTACGTGCGCTCATTCGAATCCGTTGATTTTCAATTTAGTTCAAAAGTATATAGCCTATGTTTCTTTAATGCCGGGTTTCAAACTCAAACTATTTAGATACCATAAAATTATTTTCGTGTACCAGTTTTCCATATATTTTAGTTTCGTGGTATTTCAAAAATCACAATGCTACACTTCTTAGTTTGAGCAGGCACTGTCAGTAACAAGGTTACAGAAGGATTTAGCATCAAACACTTGAACTAAATAAAAAAATGGATTGTGACCACATAATGCCCTGAAACTAGAACAGGCGCTGACTGTAGCAAGGTTTATAGGATACGGCATTATTCACCAAGTAAATATGAAAAGTATTGCCACGACATAGCAAATTTGGCAGGATAGAAGATAAAAAAAAGTCTTACAGCTAGAGAATTGGCTAGTCTCAGCTACATTAGGCTTATTAATATTTACACAAGCATGTTCATATATGCATGGTAAATGCGTGCGTTTATGAGGAAGAAATGGGTGTGGTACCTGGGTTTCAGTGATGTCAGAATCACGTTCGCCTATAGTTCTTGCTAGTTATAGTCAAGATATGAGACTTCCTATCGATGAAAGTAGTGATTCAAAAAGAGGAAAGAGCAAGGTACATGAAGTATGTCAAGCAGAACATGGCTGGGGATCACCGCGTACGAGAAGATCCAAACTGGACAGACAAGGAAGAACATGACAAGCAGTTAATGAGGAAGAGAATCCTGCTTACCATCTACACAACTAAAAGAATTAATTTGAATAAGTAAATTCGATGCGACCAGAATGAGATATTCTCTGTACACTTTGTAGTGTACTAGGTAGTAAAATTTTTTACACACAGGTAGGTGAAGTAAAGATATGTCAGATACGGTTAGCTTAAAATCTTTTAAATAGAACTCGATGTACTTCAAAAGTCGAAGAACTACTGTTAAAGTTCTCACTTTCATAATTAAGACGGTAACTTTCAACCAATGCATTGGGTGCCAATCCCACAAAAATGGTCCCAGTCTTTGCTGGTTACACAGCTTTGGGACGCCCGAAATCGGCGCCCGTGTGTCCATTTTATCTTGTATAGCATCGGACGAATTAAATTATCTTAATGATTGAATACTCTAGCTAGGAAGCATACCGCGTATAATAACGAATGAGCTCACAAGCGTTACATTCTACAACTCGTAAAAAGATTAAAAACCGGAAACTAGATTTTGTCCCCCACAAATTATTCACGAAGAATTAGGTGTGTAGTAAACTTTTAACATTGCGAAACGCGTGTTCAATGCAGAATTAAATAATTAAGGTAGAGCGAGCATGAATCAGTTACTATGACCAGTTCCCTTGAGTAGAGAAACAATAGTCTACTAATGCACCAAACGAAGGCGTCCCGCCGAGACTGAATGCAAAAGCAGGCGTATTGGTAATTCGTAGCAAGTAAATTGAAAACACGGTGTCTCGTTGTTGTAATGTGATTATATTCGAATAACTTCAGATTAGATTAAGCTTCTCTGGTAAAACGACCGTCAAACAAAAGATCTTCAAAAAGAGACATAAATCATATCAAAATAAAAGGTGAACAGTTGCATGGATGATCCCCGAGCATGAAACCGGCAAACAAGAAATGAAGAGGAAAACAGAAAACGACCCGTAGTAAACATAAAGAAATAGAATAAAAGAAAAATGGCCGCATGAATACCTTGAAGCTTGGAATAGTGCAGAGTGAAAGTCAGCGAGTTAATACGGCTGGTTAATAAACATATTTCGACTGGATGAAACGCACCCTTATGCGGACAAACTAGTGCAAAAAGCTTATCAATGTATCAGATTGTTCCGAGTCAATCATGCAGCTCTATAACTTGAGCGTGCTCTATACCGCTGTACTGAAAATTGGATTCGAACCCCAATAATTTATCTGACATGGATAAACAAAGACTGATCAGGTATCAGTAAAACATCTATCGATCATGCACACAGCTTTGACGAGAAGATGATATCCCATACCCTGAGAGAAATGCTATTTCTAGCGTCCATGTCAAAACCCCAAGTAAACAAATACAGTCGATAAACTTCACATGAGCGATGATCCATCAAGAGACCTCGTCATAAAGAAGATATCATGCCACATCAGCCATCATTCATGAAGGGAAGTTCTAATGAGAAAACTAGCGCTGATACCCTCTTCTCAGACTGTTGCATTTTTCACATGCGACGACAATCGTCTTGTAGTGGGGATCCCATCTGCGATCGAAACACAAACATTTGCAATCACGCCACAACAAGTTAATGGTATGCGTCCAAGTGCTAATGTCAAAGTACAGATCAAAAAATGACAGATGGAGGCCGATTGTGGTTGTCTGCGAGCAGTTTCCTAATAGATGGATTGCTTTTTGATAGGAGGCTGTGGCTGCAATTCTCCAGAAACAGGGAAGTTTTAGAGCTGCCTCTACCAAATGGCTTAGTAATGCGGGTGAAGAGAAATGGTACAAGTGATAGAATGAGAGTTTTGTAGCAGTGTATTCAAAATATAAAGGGCGCCTAGCAAAAATAATGTGAAAAATGTGTGCATATATGTTTATAAATTTATATATGTACAGTATGAATTTAGGTAAAAAATAAAGAAAAATAATGGAAATCTCGCATACGCTAAGTGCGATCGGTTTATCAATAATACTTGCTTCATAAAGAATTGGTGCCTGATTTATATATGTCAGGATTCATTACAGAAACTTTCCATGTGTGCAATATTGCAGTTTCTGATTTACAACCACCGACTGAGATATTCGTATATATGCGCATTCATTGGCTTTCCACTTTCCACTGCTGCAATTAAGGGGAAAAACATTTGTAACTTTTAATATGCATACTTAAAACACACTTCTTAATAACGACCATGGGAGGGGGTATGGTTGTGCAGCCTGTAGCGTAAAACTCATCAGTGTTTCTTTAAATACGTTGATGATCAGATAGAGTTCCGAGGCTGAGAAACGTCCTGTGTCTGATAACTGGCCTGTGCTGGCACACCCTACAGAGCAGTCCGAACAGACATCCCATATACCCAGTAGAGGATGTCATTTTGATAGCTAGCGATCTACACCTGTCGATAACTCCTCTCTAAGTGGTCAATTTTCCTATGTTGACATCTATTTCTAGCAGGAGACGTGCGATTTCCAAAGCCAAGTTATCGGTTGTCATGCAGCGGAAACTGAAGTACATATCACAAAAAATAAAATATCGGGCCCACGCACAGAAAAATATCTCCTGATAATATGGCTGAAAATGACACGAGTGACTGCCACTGATGACAGATAATTCTTAAAACAAGGACTGCTTGACATTAAGCTGTCAGCCGTGTACGAATTGATCATCGTGGAAGTCGTTAGGAAAGTAGCGCTTAAAAATCTCCGCGTTGGGAGCACTTAGCTGATCGATATACAGTATGGCAATTGGATGACAGAGACAGCGCTAAGGCAGGATATGAGGATATGAGTACGTGTATTATTTACACGTTGGACGCCACGAGCACCACATATGGTGCGCAGCGCCATTGAAATACTGTTACCTATGTTTTCGGAATGGCGGTCAGCGTGTTAAATAACATGCAATGCACATTATAGCAAAAACAACAGCCAACATGGTAAAAGACCTCAATGACTATAGAATACAAGATATAATGATGATAATAACACTAATAACTAGAAAGCACTCGGAGAGCACGTACCTCCCCATGCAAGGCAACGGTAGCGAGAAATTCAAATTGGTCCTAAAACCATGATTTTCTTTGTATTAACCACAAAATTTAATCATTTATGCCTTTTCATAAAATTACCAGCTTCTGTAATTTTCGTGAAGATCCGTTCATAACTTTTTGAGTCATGCTGCTTACAAACATTATGACAAATGTAAGTCAAACACACAAACGGACCAACCGATCATCACCAAAATTCAATTATTTATGTCGTAAGCCATTACTAACAAGCCCTGTATATTTCATAAAGATCCATCCTTAACTTTTTGAGATGTGCTAACAAGCATAAAATCAAACACAGCGACAAACACATGAACGAACAAACAGATCATCATAAAAATTTGGTCACTTACTCTTTGTAATATACCTAACAACTCAAATATAATAAAAATCCGTCCATAACATTTTGAATTATGGTATTGAGAAAAATGGGGCAGACAAACAAACAAACGAATGTACGGATCTTCGCCAAAAGTTAATTATCGGTTACTATAAATATGCTTAACAATCCCTGCAAATTTTGTAAAGATCCGCTTATAACTTTTCGAGTTCTCTTGGTGACAGACAAACAAACACGACTAAAACATAACCTCCTTGGCGGAGGTAATCAATATAGTAGCTAGAAAAATATTCATAAACTATCTACTGAAAATGAGATTGGATAGAATCAAAAGCAAAAAAAGACAAACTGTAATTGGAGCAAGAAATTTATTACCAGCACAATTATGATCTTGGCCAGATTTAAATGGGGGAGCATTGGGTCAACTACCCCGGGCTCCCAGCCAAAGGGCCCTCCCTCTAAAAAAAAAATCGAGAGCATGAAGATATAAAATAAACGAAAAAATAAAAAAACATTTCAGATAGAAATATATTATGAGTCTGAAAAGCTTTATATACCAAAATATCATGCAATAATATTCATGGCTGACATTAATAGCCTGGTGTTCTCGTACTGGTATCTACATTTTCTACATAAGATAAGTTTTATGCCCCATGTATTTTGTCTCGCTAGTTATACCTCCATTGCCATGATAACAAAGTTGATTTTGTGAACACCTTACTTGATATGTCCATCAATACCAGTATGCTGTATGCAGATTTCTATGGAAAAACTTTGAGATCATAAAGTCATCATCATCATCATCATCATCAAAATTGGGTCATTTGTTCTTAGTAATATTCCTAGCAGTTATTGTAGATTTCTTGGAGATCAGACCATACCTTTTTGAGCTAGTTTTAACAAGCAAATAGACAAATAGGTACATCTAAATGTGGCACGTGAATGTTTCCTTATGCATCCATAGTTATACCTTGATGACTAAAGGGGGTAACAAGCTTATCATGTTCCCGCGCCCCTATTGACGGAAGTAAGACATGATTATGACAAACCTCTCAAGTGCAATATTAGTTCTAATGGACTATCGGAAAATAATAACTGGCATCATAACTGACTAACTAGAGAAGCACTCTGCGAGCACATACCTCCGCCAACCAAGTGATGTTGACGAAAAAATTAAACTAGTACTGAATCGACGATTTATTTTTGATCATCATCAAAATTGGGTCATTTGTTCTTCGCAACGTTCCTAGCATTTATTGTAGATTTCTTGGAGATCTGACCATAACTTTTTGAGTTAGTTTTGACAAGCAAATAGACAAATTCAAAGACAAACACACAAACTGATAAATAAAAAAAAAATTGGTCCTTCGTGCCTCATAGCATTCCCATTAGTTCCTACAAATTTCATAAAAAAGATCCGTATATAACTTTTTGGCTTATGTTGCTGATGAACAGTAAAACATTTAGTCAAACAAACAAAGAAAAAGATCATCACAAAAATTTGGTAATTTTTTGTTTGTAACATTTTTACATTTTCTACAAATTTCATGAAAATTCATGGATAACGTTCTAAATTGTGTTCCCAGAAAAAGGGTAGACAGGTAAACAAACAAAGGGTCAACAGATCTTCACCAAAAAGTAATAACCTGTTCCTCCTAACATGCCTAATAATCCCTGTAAACTTCATGAAGATCAATCCGTAACTTTTTAAGTTAGCTTGATGATAGACAAAGAGAAAGACGAAGAGCAACAAAAACATAACCTCCTCGGCGGAGCTAATCATTAGAATAAAACGAAAAATATATTTAAATTTACTGTGCTATATGTATTGTACATGACAATGCTGCACCTCGTCGCCGTGTGGGCGTTAGCCTTCATGCATTCAGAGCAAATAACTCACAGTTTGAAACACTTATGATGCAACTGTTTGGACACTGTAAGAGGTAAAATTGCTACCAACGTCGAAAGAGTTTCGTACTATATTAGAAAATAAACAAGAAAACTAAGTTAACGGGCAAGTGGCAAGTTGAAGGCTTACAAACATATCGCACTTTAAGCTAATCTGAGAAGGACTGTTACGTCAATGCTTGAGTGCTAGACTAAGTTTTAGAGATGTATCTCATCGTTAAGTAGTAAAATTGGGCACAAAACTATTGCTAAATAAAAACTAGTGTGAATTGTCCAGGTGTTGCTTAGGAAATACTGACCGTGAAGAAAAAATTTAATGGTTGTTATTATTTAGTACCTTGGCTAACCAAAAAATCATATGAGCTGCTATCGCTTGCGGAAATGCATTTATGCAGCTTTTATAGTTCTCCAACAATTCGTCATAATCTTGTAGGTAAGTTAATTTCACATCATTACATTTGCTAGAAAGGATTTCTTCAATAAGCGGGCAATAGAGCTACTGTCTTATTAGTTAACGTAAGAAGATCAAAGGCTCACAGTAATTAAACACATATCTTACGTCAGAATTGATATTGAAGAACTTCCACTACCGTTCTTACGACTTGTTCACGGGATCTCTCGGCAATAAACTATCGCGTTCAATTTGTTTTCAAGCGTAATTTTATATATTGTGAAAGAAAGGATGAACTCCCACAGTCGGAAATAATTTTCTTTTTTATTTTACCTATGACGGAATATCAGGTCCATCTTATACAATAGGTATTTTTGACTATAAAACTCCACAATTGAGAACAATTTTTTCGCTTATGCTTTCACAGATAAAATACCTGTCTGACGTTATATTTTTGCCACAACTTCAAGACACTGTCCAAGTGTCCAGCGAACTCGACTGGCACTCGCATGGTAAGGGTCACACCCGGGGGTATACCTGAGCCTGACCCCTAGAAGGGTAGGCATGACTATTCTGCCTAGTCATGTGTTTGTCCAGGTAATGGCCGCCAATTGCTTTGTGTTTGGTCTGGTGTTTTGTTCCAAAGCTTCATCTCCATGTAGGGACTGCGGCTGGTGTATTTTTTCCTATAATGTTAATAGAGTCCAATGTGAGCGATGTTTTAGCGCGCTTGGAGAGATTCACGGGAGATTAATTAGTCGCAGCCATGGTACAGACTATACAATACATCTAGGTTCCAGAGAATTCGGTTCCAGAGCACAAGCGCATTGACTGTCTAAATAACTCTAGTCCAGTGCAGTTTTCCTTGCACTTTGAACCATTTTCTTGGCTCCTCAAAAGCTAATAGTTTCTACCTTAGGAATCTTGGTTAAGTATTGAGAGCTTTCTGGCTGTAAGGAGAAAACGTGTTTAGACTTTGGAATATCTGACAGACAATGCCCAACTTTAATCTTCACATTGGCGTGTTAATCCAATGCGCAGTGTTGAAATTATGTTAGGCTTCAGACGCTAGGATTCGCTTCTGGCTATACAAAAATATATAATATTTTATTTATAAATATATTTTCAGAAATTTGAACAACAAACGTTATAAGATTGTGCTAAAGCTGTATGTATTTTGTAATAACTGATCACAGTCTTGCTGCTATCTTCAAAAGATAAAAGAAGAAATAATGCGGTAGATGTTGGTAATATCCCAATAACCATTGCTTCTTTTCAGGCATGATTTTCTCATATAACGCGTTACAAACTTCTACAGAAGTAACATCCTTTCCTTATTAAGCTCCGAAACTGATTCAAATCTCGACTATTATACCCAGGCCATATTTGCATTCGCACGCACAACTTGAAGCAAAGATGAGAAAGTCACTTCTCGTCTTGAAATATATTTAAACCAGACAGCATAGATACGCAGTAGCGTGAACATGCGCATCCTCACATCACGTATGGTACGGCCCCAGCATTAGACTGCCAAAGCATCATGCCACATAATTATGGACTTAGGTAGCGCAGTAATTAACCTACAGAAGAAAACCCCATTACACCCCATATGAGAACCCACGGCAGATACTGCATACAGGGCTTACCTTTAAAAAGGTTTTAGGAACTGGTGATTCTAACCGCCACGAGACAAATAATAAGATTCTATGCTCATAGAGAATGTGTAAGGTTACGTTATTTCTGTCACGATATTATTTTAAGCCCTTTACCTACAGTATTGCCTGCCTGCGAGAGTGAGAGGAAGCACATAGGGAAATTAAGCACGTCGGTGGAAACGTTGAACCCATGCACGAGGGTGTGACCGCACATATTATCAACGCGCATAAAAACAGCAAATCGGGAAAGAAAAGGCAGAACAAAAAGGTATCATCAAAAGAAATATGGAAGTATGAAAGAGATATGAAGATGGGAAAAATGGAAAGTTGTCGCTTAGGGGGGGGGGGGGACTTCCTATATAGACACAACGTTACACAAGACTAAACTAAACTTACAAAAAGTAATGAGATATATATATCTGCAAATTTCATTACGAAGCGTAGGATTCTATACATTCGGACGTAAAGAGATTGTAAATGATTCACACACATATATTTCACAAATACTGCACGACTGCCCCTCAGGAAAAATATAAGTACAGTAATTTTAAGATTTAGAAGCATAAAATCGTATTATAGAGACGGACTAACTAGCACAGATTACTAATATTTACCAACACGATTTAGTAGGAAATGAACGCAGTGATGAACACGACAATAATTAAATACCTATTCATTCATACTTGCGCAAGAATTGTGAACAACAATGATCAGAAGCAATCCATTTTGTTAATATAGGCATTGTATACGAATATAAAATACTTAAAGTTGCTGTACCTATACAAGAATTGAAGCAAAACGGCAGCTCTTCTCTTCGCTGCTGAAACATTTTAGTGGTTGGCATTCCTTTTTGCATATTCGACCAAAGCCTGCAGGAGAAACAAAAAAATATTTCAGCCGCATCGACCATCGCCTGCCTCTCTTTTCGAAGTGCGCCGTTAGCAAGGTAAGCAAGCAGGATAGCAAGCTGTATTTGTTGTTTATTTTGGCCAAGCGGTAAGTGTTCACGCCTGCGTTGAAGTCAGTGCTAAACCTTCAGACCGATCCAAAGGCTTGCTGTTTGGTCAAGATCAAACCGGCCATAGTTGTTTGTAAAGCTGCCCTCTCGATAGGTTTCTGTTTTCATAGGTGGTTCAGCGTGAATTTTATGTTTGTCCTGCGCGTTTGTACAGACACTGGCATGGGCTGGAAGAAGAGATGTCCACACAGATCATTTGGAGGTGGAAACTCCATGATGGTACCTTTATAGAACGCCAGTGGGCGGCTTAAGCGAGCTTCTTTCCGTTAACATGTCGAGATCCAAGACGTAAATAGCGAGTTTCATATGCAAACACGAGCACAGAGGTGGTAACTCGAGACTTGTCGCACCATGTTTACAACTTGTTTTGGAAACTGAGTGAAGCTCCAACTTGTCAGCAGTTTAAAGGAAAGTTCATGACAACTGCAGCGCCAAGGAATTCAATAAGCAAACAAAAGAAGCCGAAGTGTTAAGCTTAAACTATGATGAAGTAAATATATAAAAGAGACATTAAACGTAACTAAGATATGTTGCACAGATGAACAAAGAATTTAGGTAATAAACTCACAGTAACACCTTCAAAATAAAAAGATAAATAATAATAATAAGATAAATTTATTTTACATAATTTGTTGAAACTTAAGTTGTAAAATTGGTTCACTTACTTCTTTAAAGAATGGGTGATTTTTGGTCTCAGAGAAGCATTTAAAAATTTTGAAAAAAAGCAGAAAGGTTAATTGATGACGTGATGAATCTTCTATTTGTGCATTTCGAAAATAAAAACATAAAACAGGAAGTTGATACGGTGTTTCAAAAACTAAAACAGTTAAGTGTGAGGACAATCCGCGTTTATGGTAGAGGGACACCGCTTTTCAGTCTAAATTTGAAAAAGACCTCAATGATCGCTTGAGAAACAATGGTCAAAAACTCAAGCACAAAGCTCGAAGAACAGCCTTAAGTCAACAGTTCTTTCCGTATTTCATAGTCAGCATTTGGAATAGACTTCTTTCCGACGTTGTTAGTGCGGAAGCAGTCAATTTAAAAATAGTCTTGACATACATTAGGAAAGACACCCCCCACAGCTAAGCATTCCTCCTCCAGGAGTCGCACACTCTTAACGGCCAAAGCCTCCGAGGCTTCCTAAATCCGTCTTCAACTCTTTTCCGCTCCAACTGCACTGTCTAACATCTGTAACTCCGCATATCAGCGGCTATTGACCATGATTGAGTGCATTCATGATCGTCTCTTTTGCTGAGACTCTTCTTCCTTTTTTTTCCTTCTCTTTTCCCCAGTCTTTTATATCCTACTAACATAGTGGCAATAGCTCATAGAGGGTCGGGCAAGTTTCGGTGTCTCTTTGAGAATGGGCCTGTTGGTTCGTCTACTGCCGCCTATCTAATCTAATCTAAATTTCAAGCGGAGCAGGCCTGAGGATGGCAATGATGCCGACCTTGATCGGAGACTAACTTGATACAGAGTAAAATTCATAATAATAATCAGAATTCCTCCGGCTTCTATAGCTAACAAGTTAGAATTGAAGAACTTTTAAAGTTAAGCTAGCGTTTTAATCTGGTTGGTTAAACAGGAAAACCTCAACCACGCGTCTCATCGTACTGCAAATGTATGTTTCTCTGCTCTGTCGTAGTCTATCGTGGGAACCTGTATACAAATGATAACTTGCCCTAGTCAGTAAAAACATTCACGCGTTGAAGAATTTGAATCCATACAGACTCTTCGGCACTCAGTTCGGCACCTTTCATTAAAATTTCATAAACTTTGGTAATCTTAAATAACATGTGTGAGAGAATAAAATGGTATAGGTGACATTGATAGTATTCTAATCATGAGAGCTCTCCGCCATTTTTTAGACATGAAGATTTTGTTTAAAATATTTGGAAACTGGTTGCTCCTGACAATTCTTTGAATAGAATATTGAATGCTAAGTACGATAGTAATTTGCGTCACGCCAAATTTTTGTTTCGCAGTTCTAATTCTCGTTAGAATTTATTGAGCAACGCTGCACCGCTACATAGATTTGCTTGAATTTCTAAACATAATTAGTTCTTAACCAACTGCATGTTAAACTGTCTAAAATGCTCTGGGACAAAACGCATAAAATACAAGCAGCTATCCGTTACGGAAAAAACTCGTTTTTACGTTGAAATGATACTTGAAACAACGAGAGGTGACAAAATATTAGGGGAATAGAACAGTGTCTTAGGTCACATGCAATTTCTCTGCGGATATTTTAGTGAATAACGATCAAGAAGACTGATCGGCGTTGCGATTCGGTCCTTGCAATGCCCAGAGAGCTGACGAAAATAATCACTTAAACCTGTCAAAAATTCGAAAATGCAAGTACCTCCACACCAGAATGATATACTTGTTTGTACGGTAGTAGTTAATTATTTGATAGCAGTCTCTACAGTAAAAACTAACTATCGCTCGTAAGTCAGCTAACATTGGAAGTTATTTTATAAAGTATATCAAAATATGAAACAAAACATAATGCATACAAATAGTCGCGTAATGCGAGCAATATGTCACAATCTGAATAACATACTAAAAAGGTGAAATGAACAAGACCGCACAGTTAGACTTCCTATAACAGCTGTTGCAGTTTTCGTGAATTTATAACTTGGAAGCGATCGAAAATTTAACGAAATCCTTATGAGATTATAAAAATTTTTAAGAGCTCTAGTTTAGCAGAAAAAGGAGATCACAAGGTCATGTGATCCTTCGATTGTCACATGACAATCACAGTACTACTCAACTTGATACTAAAAATTATATTAAATATTTTTTCTCGTAGCGAAGAATGATTTCGAGAACAATCAACCAAATAATCTCGGATAGAAAGAACAAGTTTCCAGAGGTAACATTAAATGATGATCACGAAGTTAGCGATGCAAGGACATGTAACAGCATGTGCACATTTCAGCAATGAAATCTCCCCCTTTTCATCTCAAAGCAACCGAGTAATAAGCCATGACTAGTTATCTCGATATCATTGGGAGGTTTTCCCCTTATCGTCGTAGCAAGAAAAAACCGTGGTAATTAACTTCTTTGAGAACTCGGCGAGGCGAAAATTAACTTTCCTTTCTTCTAAGGGGGAGAAAATTAAAATGAAACATCTGACAGCCACAGCATGCGGCGGAGGCTCTCTTAAAAATTTTGGCCAAGGAAGGAAAATAAGCAGGCGCTGATATGAGAGCAGCTTGTGTTGATAAAATGAAAGGAAACTCACGTTTACTGCAGGAGAAGTATATACTGACAGCTCTGCAGGTAAAAGCCTTACTATGTATGTTGTTAATACGCTCAAAATGTAAAACATCCCGAAATTTTGAAGAGGATAAAGAGCAAAACCGCAACAAAGGAATTACTGTTGAGCTCTGACAACATTGTACATATTCATAAGGAGTGATTTCCCATTCAAAGTCGAACACTTCTGTCGATGAATTATGCACTTATAAAAATAATTCTCAGGAATATGGTGGATGAAGTGTACATATTGTGAGATCATTATCCCTGATCTAAAGACACAACTAGAGCACTGAAAGCGCATACCTCTGCCAAGCGAGGCAACGGTAGAAAAATATTCAAATTGGCTCTGACATCATAATTTTCTTTGTATAAACTCCAAAATCTAATCATTTATGCCTTTTCATAGTAATAAACAACTTGCGCAATTTTCTTGAAGATCCGTTCATAACTTCTTCAGTTATATTGCTAACAAACGTTATGACAAACATGAGTCAAACATACATACGAACAAACCAATCATTTATGTCTTTTGATATTACTAACAACCCCTATGAATTTCATAAATATCCATTCATTATTTTTTGAGTTATTGTGATAACAAGCATAAAATTAAAAACAGTGACAAACTAACGAACAAACAAACGGATCATTACCAAAATTTGGTCATTTACTCTTTGTTATAAACCTAACAATTCATGTTAATTTCATAAAAATCCATCAATAACTTTTTGAGTTATGGCATTGAGAAAAATGAGACAGACAAGCAAACAAACAAACGGATAGACATATCTTCACCAAAAGTTAATCATCTGTTTCTCCTAACATACCTAACAATCCCTGTAATTTCTTCCAAATTGGTTCATAACTTTTTGAGTTATCTTGGTGACAGAGAGACAGACAAACAAACAAACAAAGAGACAAACACGACGAAAACATAATCATACTAGAGCACTCTGAGAGCGCATACCTCCGCCAAGTGAGGCAACGGTAGCAAAAAATTCAAATTGTTTCTGAAACCATAATTTTCTTTGTATAAACTCCAAAATCTAATCATTTGTGCCTTTTTATATTAATAGCAGCTTGTTTAATTTTCTTGAAGATCCGTTTATTACTTTTTGAGTTATACTATTAACAAACGTTATGACAAACATAAGTCAAACATACAAACGAACAAACCGATCTGCACCAAAATTTGATCATTTATGTCTTTAAACATTACTGACAACCCCTATAAATTTCATACAGATCCATTCATTATTATTTTAGTTATTGTGCTAACAAGCATAAAATTAAAAACAGTGACAAACTACCGAACAAACAAACGGATCATTACCAAAATTTGGTCATTTACTCTTTGTTATAAACCTAACAAATCATGTTAATTTCATAAAAATCCATCAATAACTTTTTGAGTTATGGCATTGAGAAAAATGAGGCAGACAAGCAAACAAACAAACGGATAGACATATCTTCACCAAAAGTTAATCATCTGTTCCTCCTAACATACCTAACAATCCTATAAATTTCATCCAAATAGATTCATAACTTTTTTGAGTTATCTTGGTGACAGATAGACAGACAAACAAAAAACAGACAGACAGGCAAACAAACACGACGAAAACATAACCTCCTCGGCGGAGGTAATAACAAATAAAAATAGTTCACCGTCAGGAAATTGAGAGCAAAAACTATTGATTATAGAGCTCACAATAAAAAATACGATCGTTTTCATGATTTTCGAACAATAGATTGAGCGATACGAAAGCATACCGTATTTATGAGCGGTTTTTGACTACTACATATACAGCAAGAGTCTGGTTCTAGGCAAGTTTCATTCTCCAAGATCAGTCAATATAACAGACGAGGTAAGAAAATATGAATTAGTTTTAAATTATAAGAGAGTTTTGGAAAGAACGCGAATTTTGCGTAGCAAATCTACCGCCGTTCGAGGATCGGGCAGCAGGACGTGTAACAAGAACATTTATCTAAAAAGAAATAAATGGATAGTAATTACTGACAATGTATTAATTATAAAAAAAACACTAAAGTCACTTCTCAGAGCAGCGGGACATGAAGTAAGCATTGGTACTCGGAGTTGTAGGGTCAAAGAAAAACATAGATCAAGTATGTGCAGCAATGATTTTGCAGCCCATCGCAGGAAAACAAAAGCGAAATTGTGCAAGAGACAGTGTAGGACTCTCCTGTTGTGTCCGTGCCTCGCAAGCAGTGTCTGTTCGGTAGTTCAGTGCCTGTCAGACGATTATCATGTGAGATTTTGCTATGCTGTGGATGTAAGCTTCGGAGAGGATTCTAGTTAATGTTATTATTATACCGCATTAGCAGTGATCCAAAGAAAAGAAGGAAGAAAAAGCATGATCGTCAAGTAATACAAGGCATAGAACACAGACAAAGAAGAGGTAGGGCAGCAACGGAAGACTATCGGTAGCAGTGCGAAAACGAAAGAAGTAAATGGACACAAAGTGAAAGATGTCCCAAAAAGCTGTATTTTGTTGTGCTGGTCCCATGAGGGCACAATTCCTCATTATGAAGGGCAGACGAATTGGACTATCTGAACTCTACCCTCTCGCAAGGCTTTTCAAAGGTAGTCATGAGATGGCTTAGTGCCTGCCCATGTAGGTGGTTAAAGAAAATAACTGAATCTTGTAATTTTTGCAATCATAGATTAAAAAAAGAGGGAACCAGTATCTATAAACCATTACAGAAGTGCACAGAAAATGCATAAATTAGCACCTCGGTACAATTCTGAATATTACAGAAGTGCACAGAAAATGCATAAATTAGCACCTCGGTACAATTCTGAATACAAAGAAAAAGTATTTACAAGAAATTACCTGTCCTTGTTACAAAGAAGCATAGGTACTGCTAGACACAGTCGTAAGGGAAAGCTTTACTACTTCATACTGAATAATTCAATTTTTGATTAATTTATAAGCATGCTGTATAAATTTGCAGAAAAAAAATGGCAGAGTATTGCAAGCTGCAACTTGAAAAGCGCTTGGGTGATCAGAAACTACCAATCATAAGCTGTTGCACTTTACAGCACAATGATCACTGGCAAAACTTCGCGTTTTATTGCACTCGCATTTCGGTCTATGTCAGTAAACTACAGAGATTCGCATCTTCAAGACCATTAACTCCCAATGCTATTGCTAACGATTCAGTAGTATCTGTATCGTCAACAAACATGGAGTTATCACAAGAGTGAAATATCCTGCTTATGCATTATTTCAAAATTTTCACGGTCCTCTGATATTATGGTAGAAAATATGAGTTTCGACCGGACCCGGGCAGCCGTTAGCAGGATTTATGCGGGGCTCGAGATGAATGGCAATATGACGCATTATAAGCACGGCTCTTGAACGCCAAAGCAGTTTGTCTTTCTCTTTAGTGCGCCATTGGAATACAAACGCACGAGTCGGAGGCTACGAGAGAAAACAAGGATAATGTGCGGCTCTGTTTGTCATACAAGCGCGTGCGGCAACAAAGGGTTTGGTCAAGTTTAAATTTACAAGTAGATTGTAACACACCGAAATGTGCAGCACTGCTTGTTGGGCAAATGCAAGCTGCAACAAAGAGGTATCGCTAAGTGTAAATATATAAGTAGATTGTAATATATCCGAGTAAAAAATTAAGCACTAGGAATTAGAAAATAACGATTTACATAAATTGGAATGAATTCAAACTAATTTGAATAGGTTACAACGTACATCACTGGGTAGTTATTTTTCTTAGCAACATTTTTTCTTAACTAAGAGCTGAATATACAGTATATTCCGTAGCTTTTAGCAAAGATTTAGTGGCTGAAATGAAGCATTAATTTTCGTAAAAATAACACTATTTGTACAGCGCACCAATATGCCCAGTAGATACTTAAGGGATTATGAAACACTAGTTTATTTTGCAGTGGTGTTTGCCGCAAGGAAAGGAAGAAAGAACACATAATACTTAACGATAGTCAATAGCTAGAAATGAACGCACTTACGTGCTTTGTTGCCACCTATGTCTCCGAACCATGGCTGAACAACGAACAGGTTAACTCACGCGCAGGTAGGTGATAAGCCCCGCCCACTCCCGTGACGTCAGGTGGAGAGATAGATAGCAAACAGAGTTAATTAGTTCATACTTGTCACTTGCTTGATGAATACGGTGAGCCTGGGCACCCATGAACAAAAAAGAAGGGTAATCATTTCTACACTATCACAGCTGTTAACTGTGCGATGCAAAAATCCGTTTGCTTGAAATAAGGCAATAAAATGTCAAGCGAATAGGTTGACAGGCAAAAAAATCAATTACAACAACATAGCCACGGCTTCCTAAGTACTGATACGGCTTATTTTGTAATTATCATATATCATTTGACATACTAGTACATTTCGCCATGAAAAGTTACCGCAGAAGAACATAGCTTAGAGGGAAAAATCTACAGTTGCATACGTATTATCGGGGCAGTATTAATCGCTCTAGAAGTAACTTAATTCCCAATTTATAAACTTTATTTGTAAAATTTGTATTTTAAAGAGCTTTTCTTGTCAAAGGGATGCACATGGTCCAACGGAGAAGTGTGTTTTTACCAGTTCAAGCTTCATATATTACTCGTTCGAAGGCGGTATTTCATGTCATTGAACAGTTTCCCAGTCGACACAGCATTTTCTTTCGACTTTTCTGAGAAAATCGTAATTATTAGGGTAACTTAGCTTAGATGCGTTCATAGTTTAACAAGAAAGATTTCGTTTCCAGTTTAATGACTTCTTTAACAGAAATTGGCGTTTTCTGATTTTACATGGAAAAATCTGGAGGGAAAACTGAATTACTGCTAATTACTACGTAGTAGTTTATCATTTTATAGGGGCAAAAAATATTTGCAGCAGAGTAGATGTCACCGGTGAGAGTGAAAACTTAGTATACTCTTTTGCTTCCAAAACCCACGTTTTTCGCTACTCCGGAGCTTTAGGAAAAAGAAGGTTCACCTAGTTATTTTTTCCGTGTTCAAAATAACCGAACATCAATTATTAGCCCATGGTAGCGGAAATATTGGTATAAATGAATAAAGAACACTATTGTCACTTGTGCAACACCGACGTTCTTCTCTCCACCTAACGTCACACGAGTAGATGCGCAGAATCCTCCCAAAATGGTCAAGGGATGAGTTAACCTAACCTCTTAACGTAGTTCAGCCATGCTCCGAACTGTGCATGTGAATAGTTCACGTCGCAAACGAACATAAAGTTCATCGCATAATGACAAATTATATTATACCAAACTATCAAAACACTCATCTGATAGTACACATGTCAAGCATCACGAGTATTTGCCGAAACTGTAGCTATCAGTTGCATACCACTTCAGTGAAAACTTGCATATGGAAACACAGTTATGACATATCAATCCGAGATGCATGCATAACTATATCATTGTACTTCCAAACTTTCTATACAGATGCGTACTAGTAGATGCCTCCATATACTAATTAAATTGAAACAAAACAACATACATATATACTGACACGGGTACGGTGAGCCACAATTAGGGGGAATAGAACAAGGAACGATGGCTGTGGCAAAAAAGAAAGTACGACTTACAGAGAAGACGTACTACATAACCTATGCAACAGTCACGGTGTGTTGTGCTATGGGTGTTTAATAGCTCATGTTTAGGCAGCAAGGAGCATGTTCTGCTTGTCAGAGCTTCATGTTTTTGGCCAACAAGATACCTCCCTAGGTTTATGGCGGAGGAGGCATCTGACGAGAATGGTCTAGTGCATTGCAGTCGTGCTTAAATGTTGTAAGCTTTAAGCTCTGACCTCAGAATTGCTTGAGCAATTGAGTGTCTGTCGCTCTGCTTGCGTAATTGCATCGTCACTGACGCGTCAAGCTTAAATATAATCGAGACTATCTTGAACAGCAGAAGCTGGTAAGAGTCGTGACTTTTTAAAACGGAAACGGTTCAATTTTACGGAGAAATTTTGGTAAAGTGAGTCTCTTCGTGCGTACTTTTAGGCCAATCAAGAACACGGCATTTATTTGATCCCTTTTGGCTCTGGCATCAGGACTTGCATCGAGAACAGGGAAAAACCCAGGGTTACTCGACTATTGTTATATAGGTATAAATGGATATGGAAATACCAAAATTAAGCATGCCAGCACAGCATTAAAATAAGAGTTATTAAAAAATTTTTCTAATCTCATACTCTTCATGCATTTGTTAAATAAAAAACCAGCAGGGCACGAGCACTAAAATTGTTGTCAGGCACACACCAGACTTTCAGTAAATAGTTAAAAAACAGTTTGGTTCGGAGAGTGGAAGCTCTTGCTTTGATACGCAGCACTGAATTCTTGAAAACAATCCTGGAGAAGCACAATTGTTACCCTGTAAAATTTTGAGCAAGACCCAACGATTATTCAGCTGAGTTTGCTGAACATTTACAACGCAACAACAACAACAAAAGACAGCAGCTCAATTCGCTAAGCAACGAGTTCACTTCACCACAAAAAAAAGTCTATTTTACGTTCAGTTGCAGAAGCCACTGCGGCTACGCTTCACTTGGCGAGATAGCTCAGAAAAGTTCCTTTACACTCCTGCAGCAGATAAAATGTTGCCTTGGTTTGCTCATCACGAAATCAGTTAGGACAGACGTCGGAATGTTTGGGTTGCAGGCGGGTTTGTTCAGGCGCCCAAGTGAGTAAAATAATCTGTAAACATTGTTGCCTATTGTGTAAGACAACAAAGGCTAGTATTCTACAAACTGGGTGGCGCGGTGTGCAAATGGGAGCAGAGTCTCTGTATCGATGTATCTTCGCACCCTGTTTGGATAGGACATTTATCTGAGATGGGATTGCCCTTTTAAAATCTTTTATTACGACACAAAGAATAAGGAATACAGGCTTGGTATTTCAAGAAATTGCAACACTGTAGCTGGCTGGGAAACGACATGGGACATTGAGAGCTCTACAGTAAAAGCAAAATACATACAAAACTGAAGGATTTAAAGACTATTGTAAATTAAGACAAAGAAAACCAGAAGCTCTGGAGCGGAGTAAAACGATATGCAGAACTCTAGAGACAAGGAAGATTTAAAAGTCAGCACAAGAAAATCTACCGCTACTGTATAGAACTGGTATGATATGAGGAAATTACGGTGATGATAAAGCGTATGTGAGGTGCTCACTGTGGTATGACTGAGGAGCTTACAGAAATGCACCGTGAAGTAAAAGTAACACCGTAGTAACATCAAACGCACCGCGTACATATTGGACAGAAATTAACATTTCAACTGAAAACAACGAATGGGGTTACCGCAAATTTTAGGGGTGCATGTTTGTCAGGAGGCACGTATAATACTTAATTTCACAACGGAACGTTGAAGAGATACTAAAGTACTAAAGAAATGGAGCGAATGTAGTGGCGAAACGTGCAAAAATCCTGCAAACGTCTACTTATATGGAGCCATGTCAAGTCGACGATGGCAGGCGTTGGAAGCGATGCGGCTTGCATAACATTTTTGTAATTGTACGTTAGTTTACGTAGGAAGTTACGAGTAAAAGCGTCTCAGGTAAATATTAAAACAGAGTAGTGGGAATCGGAGAAAAATACAAGTATTCGTCAAAATATATTAATTAAAGGAAAAGAAAACAGTATGAATACAAGAAAAAGAAGCAGCACAGTGAACTGCCAAAGTAAGATACCCTGAATGAAAAACTATATATATATATAGCACACGGTTTAAGTAACATATAGTATGTGTTTCTCTGGACAAGCGCTTGTTTTCAATTATACAAAGTAGACAGGCGGACCATCTATATTCAAGCAGCAAGCTTCTCAAGGGGCTTTGTTCTTCATTAATAATTTGGAATTCATTTTTATGTCTAAAAATAAAGCATACGTAAAATCTACTGACATTCTATCATTCTATAGGCATATTTCATTCTTCCATCATATTATGAGGCCTACGAGCACTAATGCTCCTTGATGCTAAGTAGACGAGCCTGCTGCACCCACAGCCTCAGAGTTCCGCTATTCTATGCAAATGCGACGAAACTGCGGTGCCCTGATAAAATATTTGCCTCTCAAGGGAAAAAGCTTCTGCAAGATGGCAAGAGTAAGCTGCTGCCATAAGCAGCTTCCATTGTATGGTAATATACACAATAGCATATAATCATAGCTGGCCGGGTCATGAAATTCTCAATATTTTGATTCTCCATCGTGAGAGTAATTTGAGACAGACATGTATCAGTTAATTATACGTCGCCACACAACTAATGGTTGGAAGAATTTTGACCCAATTGTAGTTATAGCTTTTTTTCCCGAAGGAATGGCACTATTAATGGTGGCCCCAAAGGTTGTCAATAGGCGGTGAATGGATCTTGGGTTGACCAATAAGCGTGAACAATGATGAGATTTCGAGCTTAATCTTCCTACAGCAACAACTGATTTGTAGTTATCTACTTTCGATGTACTAAAAATACAGTATCTCAAAAATCGTGGGCACTAAACACGGCGCCCAGTAATTGGTTACTTTTGGCATTAGAATATCATCAGTATTGTGATTTAGCAATCCCTAAAATTTTAGCTATCTTTTCTCGACATAAATTTTTAAAGCAGTTTAAGAGAATTCAGTTGATCACAGTTTCTAAAAGACATTTTAATTTTAGAGCACACGCATGCAGCAGCCTAAGCTTCAAGTAAGTCTCAGACGAAGCAGCCATAAAGCAAGTTACTTAATTCCTGAGTGGCGGGTTGAGATTTGGAGGCGAAATTAAAGCATAAATTTCACCAAGTAAAATAAGTTCGAAAGTAAATTATGAACGAAACAGTATTGTTGCAAGAAACTATTTTTTTAACCTTATTTTTTTCAGCCTGTGTTACCGCGCTACGAAGATTCGTTGCATATATGAATACATTATGGTGAAGGACATTTAATTGTAGCTAAACAGCGTAGCCGAGCTATGTAGATAGGTTAGCATTTGAAATATTTCATTTCTTTATTATTATTATTATTATTATTATTAAATCACACCAGACTGGCGACGCAGGAACGGAGAAACTCCATGAGGTTAACAAACCCCCACGCAACCAGCCCAGCGGGTGGAGAAAACA
>LQNS02278125.1:32598838-32613733 GCA_001587735.2 Parhyale hawaiensis
AGTCTTGCCCGCATTTAGCCTCATCCCCCACCTAGAACACCAAGAATCAATCATTTCCAAATCATGCTGAATAGATTCTGAAACCTCTAATCTATCTATCTATCTAATCTATTTTCTTCTTAAGAAAATAATGTTTGGTGAAGGTCTGTCATGAGCAATGGAAAAAGTTGTCTATGGAAAACCCACGCAAATCCTCCTCGTACGTTGTAATTAGCCAAACTTATCTATATTGCGGCTAGGGAAAAATTAAAGTGCGATAATAACAAGCGGAGTGGATCAGCATCATTTCCTCTTCGAAAAACCAAGTATCCAAATGTGAATAAAGAAGACCATGTCAAACTCATAGTTTCGTGCTTTTTGTATATTTGCAGAGCTGGGATTCGGTATTTTTCTGTACCGCCGTATCGGTCGGTATTCGGTAGTTAAAAAACGGGTCATTCGGTTCGGTATTTCGATATTCTTCCAAAATATATGTATCGAATGATTCGGTATTTTTTCGAAATTTGGTTCAGAATTATTATTACAACTTCGGGCCCGGGCCCCCGCGAACAGGAAGCATAACCCAAATGGAGCACTTTGCAACACCGGGAAGCACTATCGTCTCTCGTGACGATTTTGCGTGCGCAGATCGTGTGCGCGTGAGCGGCGTTCACGTTGGTGCGCCGCGCTGCACGCTGTATCGCTGATTAAGTTGGGTTAGGTTAGGTTTGGTAATGTTAGGCAACGTTAGGTAACATTAGGTAACGTTAGGTAAGGTTAGGTAAGGTTAGAGAGGTTAGATTGGGTTAAATTAGGTTAGGTTGGGTTAGGTTAGGTTGGGTTAGGTAAGGTTAGGTTAGGTGAGAAGGTTTGGTAAGGAGGTTAGGTTAGGTAAGGGTAGGTTAGGTTTGGCTAGGTTAGGTTTGCCTAGGTAGCGCTTATTTTAGTGGTGGCGCGCGCAAGAAAGCTTACGTGAACGCAAAATCGTCGCGAGAGACGATAGTGCCACCGGGAAGCCCGAAATGCTGCTAAACGAAATCCAACAGAAAGCAATTTACAGTTGACTTAAACGCCTGCAGGCCAACACGACCGAAAGCCGATGCCGGGAATGAGTTCCAAATCCTAACAGACCAGGGTACGAAGCACCGACCGAACTGATTAATTTGGCACTTAATATTCTCCGACGTGAAAGAGTGCGGACCCACCGCAGCACGTGTAATTCTCCTAGAGACTTTGAGGGCCGGGACAGAAGAATACTACTAATGCCTCTCATTATTGTACACCTTATAAAACGTACAGAATTCGGCCACCCCCTCTCCTGTGGGACAGTTTCACCAGATCTATATCTGCGCACAGCCTGCTGGCCGCACTAACAAGTCGGTCCAACAAACGTAAGTGACTATCAGCTGCTGAAGCCCAGACTAGTGAGCAATACTCTAACACAGGCAGCAAAAAGCATAAATGCATCTGGGGACAACCTCACTGCCACCAAACACAGAATTCACCTTACGCAGGAGCCCAATCTTACTGGAAGGACGTGGCACCAGTCGCCTAATATTCGGCTGAAAAGTAAGCTTCTCATCAAAGACAACACCAAGAATCTCCAAGGAGCTAGATCCCTGAACCAAAGTGTCATCTATCTCTAGATGTGGATGCTGCGGTGCAAGTGTCTAAGACCGACTGACAATCATGGACTTGGTCTTACTGGCATTCAGCTTCATACTCCAAGCCGAGAACTATGAACTAATGAGTGACAAATTTCTACTGAGAGACTGGGGGACAGCGTTACGCATGCGGGGAGCAGGTATCACTGCTATCAAAATGGAATCATCGTCATAGTTGATCATCGTGTTTTCCACGGAAGAGAACATGCCACTAGTATACAGAACGAACAGCAGCGGGCCAATCACGCTACTGAGGGACGCCAGACTCCACCGTGACTGAGGCACTCAAAACGCCGTCAACAGCACACTCTGCGGTCGATCAGAAACAAAGTCACGAATGATTGACAGCACCCTACCACCCACACCAACCGAATCCAGGTTGTATTATAGACCACTGTGGTTGACCCTTCAAACGCCGAGCTAAAGTCCAACTGTACAAGGCGTGCCTCAGACCGATAATCCAGCGCAGACTGTAAATCGTGTGGCACCGACAACAAAGTGTCACAACAACCCAAGCCAGTTCTACAGTGCGTTACCTTTGATTATGCAAGTACAATTTTTTTACTTATTTTTCAAGATACGTGCCAAACATTTAAAATGATAATAGTAAGTTAGTGCACAGGTATGTTGTAACTATAAAAACAACTAGAGAAAAAGAAAACGGAACCATTTCCCCGTTTTGGCAACATTTGCTTATCTCATGGGGTTCTGCTGTTACCCCAGATTATGCAACATCACTCTCTAGTCAACATAGGCAAGAAATGCGGTTTAAAAAGTGAAGAAAAGATCAAAGTGACCTCTTTGTTGACTCATGGTAAGACAACACTCGACGTTTCCAAGGAATTACAGTGTGATCACCGAACAATTAAGGCTTATGCAATTGAAGGTAAAGTCAACAGGAAAACACCTAATAGAGCCTCTACGAGTAGATTGACTGCTCGGGATATGCGACATTTGAAGGTTTCTATCGCTAGAAAACAACTTTCTACAAGTAAGGCGATATTTGAAGACGCTGGAGCCCCAATACTAAGCAGAAAGACAGGATGTGAGGTTCTGCAGAAGCTAGGGAAAGTGGAAAAGGCAATAAAACAACCACTTCTAACAAAAACTCAAAGAAAGTAGGGTCAAATGGGCTGAAGCGAACATGAAAACTGATTTCTCCAATGTCATATTTACTGGCGAATGCAGAGCCACTCTTGATGGTCCAGATGGACGGGCGTCTGGATGGGTCCTCCATGACTGACCTCAACAGACACGGCTTAAGCGTCAAAAAGGTGGTGGAGGTGTAATGTTTTGGGCCGGGATAGTAGGTGACACCCTTATTGGTCCATTTGAAGTGACAGAAGGAGTTGAACTGAATGCAAAAAAGTCCTGCCAGTTTCTTGAAACTAACTTCAATCCATGATTCCATGACTTGGTGAGCAGACTATTGCACGCAGATCCAAATTGGTATTTCAGAACGATAACGCTCCCTCACACTGAGCACGGTACACTGCTAACTGGCTTGCGGATGGAGAATTTAAATAAAAAAAAAGATTATGAGCTGGCCAACGAATAGCCCTGATTTAAATCCCATTGAGAACCTCTGGGCAATGGTCAAAAAGAAGGTCTATGAAGGTGGTCGAAAGTTTTCGAGCAAAGTAAGCCTGTTGAATGCAGTAAATACAGCAGCAGATTCTATTCCATCATCTGAAATATCAAACCTGACCAAGTCTGTTGATAATCGCCTTAAAAAATCATGAAAAATGGAGGTTGCCATGATCAAAATTAACTTGCTATGTTTACCACTACTGAACACTTATGTCAGTGTTTATTGAATTGTTTTGGTTATAATCTCTTAGTTTTGGACGTTTAATAACAATATTCCTGTTCACTTGTATTTATTTCCTCTTTATGACGCTTTTATTAGCTTGTTGCATAATCTGTGGTAACAGCAAAAAAAAACTTAACCAATGGATATATATTTATTTTAAAAGTGCCATACATCTAGTTAATATTGATATTTCAAAGTTAGACACTCATCTTGAAAAATTAAAAAAAAATTCTATTTGCATAATCAAAGGTCAAGCACTGTATACGCAAACTGACCAGCAGGCAGCAAACCCATAACCTCAGTAAAACGACCAAGCGTACAAGCGACCAATTTCTGGAACACTTTCGATAAAATGGGCATCAGCGTAATGGGCCGGTAGTTAGCGACATGGGGCGACAGTGAACCCTCGGGAATGGGAGTAATATTCCCAGTATACCAACAACGGGGAAAATTTCCTAACCGTATCAGACGCCGAAAGATCACTGCTAACTTAGGGTCAAGAACGCCAGCGAGCTACTTATAAAGCCGAGGAAACATGCCCACCGGGCATGTAGATTAAAAAAATCCTTATATATAAGTATTAGGGCGATGCAATCTGCAATAATGTTCCAGAACTCATCAGAAACACGCTGATGCATCGCTTATATGTAGTTATTTATATGTAATGATAATTCAAAAATAAACTTTATAATATTTGAAATGTGCAAAAAATTGTAAACAAAATATTGAAGCTTTGAGAGTAAAATTATTCTACAAGAAGACGTAACATAGTTCCAACAGAATAAATCTGCAAGAATGTTCCAGAATTCCTCAGAAAATGTGCTAATGCATTGCTCATACTTATATATACCAAATAATAATTCATAAATCAAGATAAATGAACTTCATAATAGACTCACCTA
This sequence comes from Parhyale hawaiensis, assembly GCA_001587735.2. NCBI lineage: Eukaryota > Metazoa > Arthropoda > Malacostraca > Amphipoda > Hyalidae > Parhyale > Parhyale hawaiensis. The sequence goes on from LQNS02278125.1 coordinate 32,603,197, forward strand.
GTTTAATTGTAATACAGTAGAAGCATCTTCAACATCATCATCGGCACCTAGCTGTTTCTTTAATGACAACTCCTGCAATGCGGCATGTGGGCAAGGTAGTATAGAATCTTGGTGGATCCATTGTTTACAAGAAAGTTTGGGCAAAACAGCCCACTGTATTACACGAAGGACACTGGAAAATTTACTAGTATCACTTTATAAAACAAAGTTTTTGTAAGTTTCCTTCAAGGGAATGCTGAAAAGATTTTACACGTGCATGAATTATTGGGGCACTCTATATTCACGATTAGCAAAGATATTAACAGAAATATGCGGGGTGTATGATCACTCACTGGCAGTTCACGCTGCACTATGTTCGGAAGGACGTGACACTTGAGTGAGTGAAACATCATGACACACTACGCCAATTCTCACAGCGCAGCATCTTTTCTCTTCAATGAAGTGCAATACATCGTGAAAAAGCTGAACTGAACGAAAATCAATGAGATTTTCCTAATGTCTTCAAGGAAAGACGGTGGGCCACATAGGACTAAGAAGCTTCTTTTGTCGGCCCGGGAAATTCAAATGTACTGAAAGAAGTCATTCGGTATATCCATTCGGTATCGGTAGAAGATTCAGAAAGAAATCAGTTTTTCGGTAGATGAAAATACCGCCGGTACTACCGAAATACCGAATATCATTCGGTAGTCCCAGTTCTGTATATGTATTTGTATATAATAGTATACCCGGCCGTCAAAAAATGACTGTAAAGAATTTGTGGTGATACTACCATGTTTTTCACGCTCGTTACACTATTTTTCTGATCCCACAACAGCCCACTGCTGCAGAGCGCAACTCTTCCTCACGTTGAATGACACGGAAAAAATGGATTTAGCTTCAGTTCGCAATGAAGCATTACTCATGTGAATTTCGGCTTCATTGTAACAGATCTGTCATGATATATTAGTCGAATTTCTTCAGCTAAGCAGATGCTCTTTAGCAAAAGGTAAAAATCAAGTTAGAAAAAATAATGGCTGAAATGAAACCCTTGAGTTCTTTGCGAGTCTGCTGTACACTGGAGAATATTTTACTCTTTGTTCCGTTAATTTAAGTGACACTTCGGAGCAGCTGATGTTTCGATATTACAAAGAGTACAAATCAGGATGGACAAGATTGCTGAGAGAAACTGTGGATACCTTCATAGCGCGAATTTCAACGTTAACGGAGCAAAAGGTGTATTCAATTATAAAGTTTCCATCCTATTACCATCATTTGCAGCCTAGTTTATTTTTCACTAATCGATTTCTAACTATACGACGCGTGACAGAATGGCTAATTTCCAACCTGGCTTAATTTTCACCTGTTTTCTTAAGCGTGACGGAAAATGAACATTTAAAAAGGAAAACAAATATATTAATATACATCGGTTTTTATTAAATTTTCGACTACATAGTGTACCAGACAAAATGACAGAAAAATATATGATCTTATTTTGTTACGAATAGCTTATATAGTTTGGACAGCAACTGTCAGCTAGAGCGAACACAAGAGATAAGCGTTCTAGGCCTATGTAATGCTGAGCAGCGCAAGCGTTTCCTTCGGTGTTACGCTAAAACGTAATATTTTTTACATTCTTTTTTTAGCTCGCAGTCAAGTATCACTACTAATATACATAAATTGAGCTTGGTACCCTAGGCACTCGAAGATATCATATAAGCCAAAGATTTTTGTTCACTCGAAAAGCTGTTTCGTAGAAGGAAAAAAATCAAAAATGTATTCAATATGTATGAATATGTATGTAAGAAGAAATCTTTTTTTCACCTTCCTGCAGTACGCTGAACAATGGCATACCCTGAGTTCCGTTGATCACGCATTCAATATGACCTTGAGTGTGAACTTAGAGCGGCCGAAATTGGATGCGTGAACACTCAGAAGAGAGTGCAGATCAGGATGGATGCGAATGTTTCATTCTTCATCGACTGTGTTTCGATGTTGGCAAAGTAAGAAGTGCAATCCAATGTGAAATGATCGTTTTTCATGATCTGCAACCTGGTCTAGTTTCTGCCTAATGAACTTCAACGAGGATAACAGGATGGCCGCCGTCTGTAACTTGGTCAAATTTTCACCTGCATTCTTAAAGCGTGACAGAAATGGACAAGACTGCAGGTGTGGTTTTCGCAAGCATCTTGTAAGGAGATATAATAGAAGTCCACCGGCATGATGTCCTTTAGAGAGCTGCAAGTAAGTGGTATGCTATTTAGTCTTGAACATAATTATCTGTAAAAAAATATTCTTCCTATACTGTATCTAGTTTATAATTCGGAACTATGTGAACACATGTAGGGAACAGAATGAGGTGGAAACGAGACCCCTACTTGCATAGGGTCTGACTTTTTTGTCAATGACTGCGAGATCTTGTCTAACATTGCATATTCACACAAGGGAATATCAGCCAAAATGTGAGGCAAGTATATCAGCTGTTCTGATTTAAGCATCACTCTGGTGCTCGGTTCACGTAAACATCAATTTCATAACATGTTTACCCAAGATAAAATCCCTGCAATAGCATTCATTAGATAAATCTGAATTCCAAATTTGAGTAAATGCAACTGATGAAGAGCAGGGCTGGCATACTGCTAAGCATGTAAACAGACGTAATGAAGCTGTATTTTCATCTCAGGTTTCGTTGACAGCCAAGCAATATCACCAGCTTCGAACGAAGCTGCTGTGCTCTGATCTGAAGAATATTTTTTCCTTTCTAAATTCGCGTGTTTTCAAATTGCAAAGCCGAAGTTTTGCGAAACGTCGCTCTTCGTCATCGCCAACGCCTTTCTGCTCACCTTGATTTAAACTGATAAAATTTCATTGTTTTTTCAAGCGTCGTATTCGGATTGAAGTCCAAAGTTCAAACGGCTTCAACGGGACGCATACCTTCTTTTTCCGCTCTTTGACGGGCAAAAGTCGCCTTCGATTTTGGCTAGAATTTCTTTTGAGAAATTTTTAGGGCAGTTGGCTCAGATACATTTGACGGTTGCGAATTTCTTTGCAATTTCGTGATTAAGCTGCACCTGAATTTTCTGAGTCGGCAGTCGCAGGAGACAGAAAACAGTGGTAGTAATGTAGTTTAGAGGAACGTACCGTATGAACAGAATGATGTGAACATGTGCAAAGACCACTTTGTCATAACCGTAATATGATCATGTGGGGACACAAAAGCTATAAGATATTCAAGTCTCCTATCGGAACGTTAGGTTTCTTATGCCGGGGCTACACTATAAAGCAGCACGCACAAGTTGACACGAAGATGTACAGTTTGCACGCCGTCCCGATATATATTTAAAATCTGTGTCTTATGTGCGCTAGCCGAAATGACATGCGAACGGCACATCCTCGCATCAAGTTGTGCGTGCGGTTGTAAAGTGTAACCCCGGCTTCTTAGTTAACGACGTGCTAGTAATTTTTTCTAATAAATTCTAGGCATAATTGAACTGTGTAGGAAGTAGATAATAAAGGTAGCAGGTGTTGAAAGTTAGGGCGTTATAGGGAACGATGTGAACTCTAGAACGGCTAGATAAAAGGATGAAGTTTTGATGCCTGCCGTGTACTTATAGCAGCAATAGGTTATCTAACTGCTCTAACTGATCGCAGATGTAAAACGTGACTCATTACGCGATAAAATCTGAGACATATCGTCTCTTCTAAAAGTGAATAGGGTCGAGCAGTCGTAGTGCTTAGAAAGATAATACCTGCTACGCTTCGAAATAAAAAGCTTTGAGAATTTTAAGCGAAATCTGCTCAGCTGAAGTGGAATGTTTAGAAATTCTTTAAATAATGCAATTGCCTGCAGTATCAGCCAGAGTCGAACTTATGCCATGCCAGAATAATTATACAAGCTGTACAGCATTTCCCACACCATTTTCGAGGTGATTACCTCAAAATGGAGTTTCGCAACTATCAATTACACCATTGAACAATATGCCTGGCAATATCGCTTGCTTTCTATTTTCGCAAGCACATGATGAACTGCACCGGGCATATAGGCCGCTATGGCAGGCTACCTCTTCTCACACAGAACATCCATCACCCCCAAAAATATGAGACCATTACCCCACGGAGGTAATGGTTCCTAGGGTTGGGACAGACTGCTGGACAACCGGCACTGAGGCTACCACACAGCAGAATAATCAAGAATTGAAATAAATCGAGAATCATATACCGCGAGGTGGATAAAGCTTTTTGACATTTCCAACTTGGGTTGACTTTCGCTAACATTTGCTTCAAAATAAGACAAACACATTAATATAGACGCTCTGTAATATGGCACGTCACTGATGCCACTGCCATTGGATGTTCATACCGCTTACTAGAAATACGTACACTATAGCACTCTCAAAATGATTAACTCTACAAGTGGTGCGTTTCAGCACTTCACGACAAGATGCAGTGTAACGTTTTTGCAAAGCTAGCCAACAGATATAAGCATTTTGTACAAAAACAATACATTTTGTGAACATAAAAGTAACTGGCGGGCGTGTCTAGCGACCGCGTTGACAGAAAAGTCTATTTTGAGCACATTTACAAGTAATCTGTCTATTCAGTACATCATCGTCCGTTACAGTGTTCATCCATTTATTGGGCGCATATATACCATCCAGTCTGGTTGTAGCCACAAGAGGTGAAGAACTGATGACCCACACGTGCTTCCTCATAAAAAAACTCAAGAAAATTCCTTCAGAAACGTTATCTCATTTAAGCGCTTCTTTACGTTGAGTTATCAAATAGAGTCATTATCTAGTCCATCGTAGCGTGAAATTTTTCCAGCGAAACCCTTACTTAACCTGAGCTACTTGCCGCTCATCTTCTGGGAACGATCGAATTGCATGTGTGGAGGAGAAACAAAAGCGTGTTATCATCATCACGTCAATTACATGTTTTTATTTGTGTCGAGCTTAAAATGTAAGGCGTAGCATGAAATTTATAATATGGTCTAGACAGATTACCCGGTCATTACGGGAGCGAGAGCGGCTTAGCTCGACCGAAACAAGCTGTAATTCTACCTATAATTTCCGGCGATAGATTGCGCAATTTCAGCGTTACTTTTTGGTAGGGAATCGCTGCGTGGATTCGTATTGTCGATGAGGTGATAATTCACAACGTTAATGAAGGGAAACGAATCCTTCCACCTCTGAATAGTTGAGGGAACGGTTATGGCGATCGCTGATTTTGTTCCTTTGCTGTCAGTAGTCACGCGGTTTCTGTTTAATAGTGAAAGCCGCCAAAATTACTGCAACCTAAATGCATTCTCATGAAAAAGGATCAATGATTGAAGGATTGTTATGGAGAATAGGAGCCAATGATGAAATGTGAGTAATGTGAAACAGCTAGGTGATCGAGGTTGACCAGGATCAAGCTTCAGTAATGAGTGTGCTGAGGAAACGAGTATCTGAATAGTGCCGTAAATTCATATTCATTATTGATATTACTGCATTAGGATCGATCGGCGACTGGGTGCATCTAGAACTGTGTCGACTTCATCATTAGTAAATCAATTATTAAACCTATCACTACCGTTATCGTATCTGAAAGAGGTGCAACTTGAGACGACCACGGGTATTGGAAATGTTCATTATTATCGCTTTTGCAGAAGTTAGTTTCAGTGTCCATGATGAATCACAATCCAGCTTTCTTATAAGAAAACAAAAGGAAAGAAAGAAGAAAAATGTAGAATCTAAAACGTTCTTGGAAACAGGAATCGAAAAGCAGAGGCAGACAGGAAAAAGCATCAACGATAGAATTATGCGAATGGCCTATTTAACTACCAGCATTCCCCTATTGGGGGATAGGTTAAATTCACACATATGCACATACACTCTGCACTGTAAATATAAAAGTCACTGTAACTTATAATTTCAAATATTGATGTATGACCATCGGATCATAGAAGCCATTTCCACATTGTGTCGTAAAAAGTTGTGCAATAGGTAAGCAGAACCGTGCAAGGGCATCTTTGTATAGGTACCAGTAGGCTAGTATTTATTCCTGAAATTATTCAGTAACCTCAGAAAGCTCTTTGTAGGTACAAAAATGCAACATTCATTTAGAAAAAAAATTGGGCTCGTTCCAAGAATTATGCAAGAAAGCCCCTGTATAACTTCAGCTTTACATATCGTAATTTCATAAAAAAATAAAGCACTATTTCTTCATAAATATTGTTTCAGTTAAGTATATTACGATGTTGTGGATTATAACAGCGCGTTCGATTAAAGTAGCTGCAAAACAGAGAATCAAACGTTCATAATTGGAGTTCCAGACAGTAATGCTAGTCGGATTAGACTATATATGTAAATTTAAATTGATGAATCGAGCAATTTTATTCATCCCCAAAGTGTGAAGAAATCCTCACTAATTTGGGAGCACGCAGCTGCATTCAATAATCCCTCAAAACTTGAAATAAAAATTCACAGCTGCGAAAATGATGGCTCGCTATTGCATGTATAATTGCACTGTCAGAATAAAATAACACCACTCTTTCATAAACTCAAGTCTTTACGATATACAAGAAGAAACTTTAATTCGTTTTTCATAAAACTGAAGAAACACATATATCTACGCAAGGACAACAGGATTCGTCGTGTTGCTTTTCACATTACTTCGGATAATCAATTACTGCCAAAAATGTAATACTTTTTTCACAATAACGCGGGAGACTTGCTACCCAACGATCTCTTTCCATTTTTTTAACTGAAGGATTAATTGATACTATATACAACGCTTAATTTTCAATATATGAAAGCAAAAGAGGAAGTTTAAAAACTACTACTTACCCATTTCTTACGAAGAGCGATTTAATTATTATCTGCACCTCTATAGTAGTTTTGTTCTCAGCATTGCAATAATAATTTTCTACTTTCAGCTTTCTGTTTAGCTTTTTCACCTCTGGTATTACTCATACATTCCTCTATGGTTAGCCAAAAATTTTCTGCAGGGTGCGGGAGTCATTTTGAGTTTCATCGCAAGTGTCATGAATAGATTGCCTAGTTAGGGAAGACAAAAGACTTCAATACGGACCATAAGAGCTCCCTTGTTAACTTCGATGGAATCCGATTCGTTCTTTAATGCAAGTTCACATAAGCTCTCGGATATTACATTTTTCTTTCAAAGTTTTAATGAATATACTTCGTTAATCCCACTCCATCCGCTAAAGTCTGCACAGGAGCAAAGTTTGCTCTAATCTCGATATTGATGTCTCTGAAGATACCACGCGTCGCCTATATAAGTTTGGTACACTGCTGAAGTTATCTCGAGGATTGACGGGTCGCTTTCTGACAGAATTCTCCACGGAACATTGCCGACTCTTTGTTCTTTATAAGGGAACAAAAGCGGAACAAGTATCGCCGAGATCGCAACTCATAACGACTAATGAAAATAATCCGCCGCCGTTTTAAGACGCAGCTAGGAGCAAAAGTTAGACGATTCCTGCGGGTGATGGGTTGTTGTATATAAGGGACGAAAAATAAAAATGATAAAATGATCCAACGCTTTCATAGGGCATGAAGGACTAGAACACGACAACCTGAGATACGAATTAAGCTAGAGTGGTACAGGGTAAAATCTCTAAATGTATTCTGAACACGTATTCAAACTGATATACAAGGTGACATAGTCATTTGTTTTAGATTTTTATTACCTCTGCCAAGGGGGTTATGTTTTTTGTCGGGTGCATCTCTTTGTCTGTCATTTTGTCTGTTTGTCACCAAGATAACTCAAACAGGTATTAACGTTGTTTTACAAAATTCACAAGGATTGTTAGGTATGTCAAAAGTAACAGATGATTAACTTTCGGAGAAGATCCGTTCAACCGTTTGTTTGTTTGCCTCTTTTCTTGGTAGCATGACTCAAAAAGTTATGGACGGACTTTTATATGAAATTTTCACAGATTGTTGGGGTTGTTACTAGGAGCAAATAACCAAACTTTTGTGTTGATCTGTTGTTGTTGTTATCATTATTAAATCACGCCAGACTGGCGACGTGGGAACGGAGAAATTCCATGAGGGTGACAAACCCCCACGCAACCAGCCCAGCGAGTGAAGAAAAAAAAGAAAAAGAAAGAGAAAAGCCGAGATCACAGAATAGCTCTGTGTTCAGATCGTTTAAAGCTGTCAATACCGGCACCAGCAAAGACAGAGCCATCAAGACCATTCCAAACATCCACACATGATGGAAAAAACGAGCAAGAATACTGGCCCGTATGACATCGTAATGGTTCCAAGGCAAACCCATGAGGAGCACCAATACGCCGAGTAAACCTCAGCCTAACAAATGCTCCGGAAGGAAATCAGACAGTGGATGAGTAGGGCAGTTATAAATTTCATACAAAAAGCAGACCCCACCAACCGTCCTGCCTAATTGATAGTTCTGTCTAAATTTCGCATTTTCCCTCCTGTTTAATGATTTTACCGGTGGTCGATGCGCACGTCAATACTGCAGTCCAACCCCATTTAGTCGACGAGAGACCAACTCATGTGATAGTGAAGTCAACGGTCCTGTCTACAGCTAGATTTACGTGGTCTATCAAGATTTTTTGGGGATACAAGTTTAGATTTTATCAAATGACATAAAAATTTCAGACACCACATTTTTTTTGTTGACCTTCCATATCTCTGAAGATTGCGGAAAGGTCTACTTTCATCACGCCTTTTAAGAAATGTTGCTCTTAACCTTAATAGAACCATGGTCTTTCCTAAATGATCTATTAAATAATGTATTCCTGAAAGAAACAGTGTTCTAAGACGGTTTCAATCTTATTGCTGCAGTTAAATCAGTAATGATTACTTCACGTGCTGCCATATGAGTGATACAATTCCCAATTACAGAGGTTTTTTTGGAGGCTGATCTCCAATTCTGTGCACTTGAAAATTCACAATGAAGTTTTAAGTTATTGAAAGTTTTTTATTCAGAAAACATTTTTATCCTAAATAGCATGGACGAACTCCATAAAAACTACACACACATCCTAAAAAACAAACTTTTATAAAACTGTATAGAATTAAAACTCCAATTTTCAGCATGAAAATAAGGAAATTCAGAAAAAACACGATGAAATAGGATGAGTAGTAAGCTGAAAACGAGAAGATTTGGCACACGAGGAAATTCGAACAAACGTATAGTTCAATTGAAAAAACAGATGTTAATAATGTCATGATGCAACAGCAGCAAATTTTCTCCGACATATTTTTTGCCTTTATGCATGAATTTCATTTATTTTATACGCATCTAATCTTTATTTTTTTTCTGTTTTCTAACAGCTGCTAGGTTTCTCGGCTTTTCCATGTTGACGAATTTTTTCAGTGAGGAAAATTGCGGGTTCCAAATCTGTACTGGCAAAGAACTTTTGGTTTTAAGAATGCAGAGTTCACATACCAATTCAATTCGTCAAGTAGAAATTTAAATGTTGCAATTTTTCTCTTTTGTTCCCCAATTTTGCTCACTTCAGTAGTACAGTGACATAAAAGATCACTCGATAAAAGTTTTCAAACACGCCAAGCTGGCGAAACATTGTCTTTAATAAAATTTAGTTTCACTTTCTCGTCTGCTCCTGGCAGTCGGGCGGCTCGATTTTGAGCAAAATACGAGAAGTAAAGTGGAGTTGGGTCTTCTGTTCGGTTAGACCAACAAGGGTTATCGCTTAGCATTTCGTAGTGGTCTGCCGGACTTCTCGTCCCCAACACTGACATGCAGAAACAGGTCGATGTTAATTTGAATGCAAGCGGCCGTTAATTTACATACAAGCGTCCGTTCATTGTCATAGGCGGAATGGCCACTATGCGAGCAGTCCAATGGTCACTCTTGCTCGTTAGCTATTCAGTGGTTTGTGCTCTTCGAGACAGGCCCAGTTTATTAAGTAGCATTTTCCCGGCTCCATCCGGTGTTTCCCTTAATGAATTATATATATATTAGTAGTATGTGTCTAACTGGATATAATTTCTTTTTTATCTATTAGCGGTGCAGCAAGTGTTAGGATGTATTGGAGTGTACGTGTTCGGGTTAATTTTTCGTTAAAACAAGTTTATTTATTAATACATGTGTTATATATATAAATGAACTACACGCGAAGAGTAAAGAAGTATTGATATAAATTTTGGACACTAATGNCACTAATGATTCATTATCGAAACACAAATTAATTTATATGAAAGAGTACTACCAATCACTGTGGTTATAATCTATACAGCACAAGTCTCACTGACAAATCGAACACGCCACCTAGATACAAACGCCAAAGCGGGAGCCCTTGGCCAAAAGCACATTTAGCATTTTCGGACAGCAAAAATGGTTAGCATTCATGCACATACTTATGATGATTAGCATGCCTAAAAATATTTCTCACCTTTTCAACACACAAATTTCCGCCGAAGATCTGCGCGATAAGGTTAACATTATCTATCTATCTATCTATCTATCTATATTATACTAAAAGTCTGTGAACCGGTCTTGCTTGTGTCTTGTGATCTTGTGTCTTGTGTCTTGTCATCTTGTTTGACACATCTTCTTCACTTTT
>LQNS02278125.1:32616391-32656385 GCA_001587735.2 Parhyale hawaiensis
AATTATGCAACGAAAATTATGCAGATTTTGTTATTACGCTCATCTTTAATTATATATTTATATATATATGATGCATAAATTCATACGATATATATATAAATAATTATGTATACATTTGTTTCATAACACAAGTTTACATTTGCATTATTCTCAATGCAATTTGACAAAAATAACAGAAACTTTAGTGAACAAAGGGACTTGAAACGAGATCAACTTGCAGAACGTAAAAAAAAAAGACCGCGAGATATCTCGAGTTGGAACGATATCTAAACGGCTACACACATTTAGTTACGTTATGGCCTCTGCGGAGGCTTAACTTATTCTTTCGTAAAATACAAGTGCTGTTAACCAGAAAAAAAGAAGAGAAGAAAAGCATCAATCAAAGCCACTCCTCTTATAATGATTACTTGAGGGTAACTGCAACAAGAAGTTATTTTGCGGAAGATCTAACCACAGCAAACGCACGTTAAAATCCCGTCCGATTCTTGTACAATACGCATTTTCGAAACTTGTTTGATCTAATACACAATTAGACAGACGGTTACACACAAGAACTTATCCCACGTACGTGACTTAGGAATGTCAAAAATGTATACGTGGACCTCGGGATTGATAAAAAAAGACGAAAATTTTAACGAGAGGGAGCACCAATATCGTGTAAGCAACGCCGCAGAGAGCTCCAAATGGCCACCAGGCCAATAAAGCATTAATGAAAGCAGCTCCCGGGCTCATGGATATGTAAAACACCGCTGGCGCGACTGGAGCAGTCACCGTCGCTAGGAAGGTCTGCGCGCTGTGTACCATCAATTGCTGCAGGATGATCAAATCAGGGCATGCAATGAAGCAGGAAGCCACCGCTCACGAGGTGCTATTGACTGCAGAGTGAAGTCGGGTGCATTCATGTAAGTGGCATGAGTGGTGCATGTTAGTTGCTAATAAACATTGGTGTAAGTGGCATGAGCGGTGCATGTTACTTGTATATAAACAAAGGAAAGCAGTAATAAAGCGCTGCAGTAGTTAGTTATAATCAGAATTTGAGTCTGCTATTATACTTCAATACCTACAATAACGATCTAAGAGAGACAAGACGAATAAGCATGCAGTACGCCAAGCAAAACGAAAAATTAATGCACTGAGGAATACCGCGTATGGGAACAGCAAGTCAGGAATGAGGAGGATGAATGGGATAAACATCGCTGAATATCACCAGCATATTACAAAAAAAAAAAAAACATCAAATGGACGCATAACGGTCACGTAAGAAAGAAGTCCCCATATTGGATGGGCGGACCTAATGAACATAGCCATACGGCCTTTTGCAGATCCTAGCGCCACCGAAGAGAACGCTACAGAAACAAGGAAATAGTTGGGCATTTATCATTCCTCTACGGGAGATACGACAGGGTCCCAAAAAGAAGGTCTCATATTTATATATAGGATGGGAAGAAACGCTTGATTCAATTGATGTTTACATCAATTCAGAGCTTGAGCATTAGTTTCGTTTTCTTCACATTTAATCGCCATTTTGGGAGCTGCTGAAGGATTTTTGTAGGCCCTGTAGCAGTTTCTGCAAGATCAGGTAACACCAGCTCGTCGCCATGTTGAAGAAGCAGTTACTGTTATTTGGTTTGAACACCAAGGTTTCTTCACTCATGATAATCCGATCCAATAAGTTGTAATTTCATCTGAATATCGGCAAAAAATTTCACAGGATGAGTCAACTTTAACCGTGAGTGACCGTTTGTGTGCATTCGTGGGACCCGACATCTCCTGCACAGTTGTCGATGCTGCAACTTCAACAATAATTGATCTTCATGCTAATTTCTTCACCACCCCTCAGATAAAAAAATCAACTTTTGTGTACTATTGTCAGAACTGACGAACCCTGCGTATTCGAACCATCACGTGAGCGGCAGCAGCCGCTCTTTGTAATTGAGGGGCGACATGGTATGCCATATAGGCGTGCAAAACTTACTACAGTGCCTGTAAAACTGCCTTAGCAGAAGTGACAATGTTAACAAAGGTAAGTGTAGAATCTTGCAAATGATGTAAACAACAATGATAGTACAAATTTTAATTTGACTCCAGAAATTAAATATCAGCATTCACCTTTCGAAGTTTATTCAAAGAAAGCTTTCTCCAACTTCTTAACTTAAAAAGAACATTCATTTGCGAACTTCTTTAATACTATACAGTAATAAAACAGTGCAATTCAGTAAATTGCTACATTGAAATTCGCTTCGACGCTTTGATCGAGCGCACTGGTCATCTTCAGGATTAAAAGCTAAAAATAGTCCTATGTCATCAATAAATATGCGATTTTACTTTTGGGATGACATTCATATATAATCATCACAAGCAGCGACGCAGTCTACAAGTCATTTTGATGGAGCTATAGCGTTCAGTGCTTAATAAACAGCACCTGATGATTATATTATACAAAGTAGTACAAAATTTTATTTTTCAGTAACGTAACTCAAAATGTTAAGAGCAAATCTTTATGAAATTTATAGAAAATATTTTAATTGGTAAAAAACACAAATTATCTAAGTTGGTGATGATCGGGTTTTCCGTTTGTATGTTTGCTGTCAGAAAATTGAACCATTTTGAGCGGGAAAATTTTGGGGTTACAGGGAAGTTCCAATAATTTGATATGGCTGCTAACGTGTCAAAACGTCTTTTCTACAACAGAGGTGTTCTAACAGAGGAAGAAATAAGGGACATTACCTACGTCGATAGTAATGCCACGCCCAAAGATAAATAAAAGTGCATTGTTAAAAGCTGATGGTCAACGCACTGAATAAAACCTTCGTCTATGGTATTTTGTATGATGGCCGTGACCCGTTAGGTCAGCATCACCATATTTTTTCTTTGCTTCTTAAAGGAATATTCAAGACTGTTTTTCCCATTTGGGTGTTACCAATGCTCTAACTGCTTTAAACGATCTCCATAACTTTAAACATTTTGCACCCGTTTAAACCAAACCTGTATAACAGTTGACTATTTTGCAAAGCTACTGAAACAGTTATGCAAAACGTTTAAACTGTTCGGTTTGAAATTTAAGACTCCTGACCGTTGTGAGCTGAAGGCCTAACACGCATGTATGACTTAAAATCTAATTTTCATATGCCTCTCACACTTAAACAGTTAAGAAAATCGTTTAAACTGTTAATAATTTAAACGTTTTGCACACCATAACTGTTAAAGTAGTTTTGCAAAATGGTTAACTGTTATACAGGTTTGGTTTAAACGGGTGCAAAATGTTTAAATTTGTGGTGATTGTTTAAGGCAATTAGAGCATTGGTAAAACGCAAACAGAAAAAACAGTACTATGCTTGTAAGCAAAGGCAAATAAATATACACAAGATAGTCCAATTGTATATCCCGTATCACCTTTATATTTAGCGGACACGTTTGTGCAGCCGAGCTCACGCTGGCCTCCCACCATTGATATAGTGTCATTAAATCTTTACCGCTTGACTTTCTTATAGGGATTGTTGATATTCATTTTAGCTTTATAAACAGATGACTGATGCTGTTCTTTTATCGTTTTAGCTACTGATACTACTTACGCCATTACAATCTCCGAATTTCACTTTTTTAATGCAGTGCACTCAACTTATATAGCAGTCGCTATCCAAGTAACGACATTGCCTATGCATCTCGTCCTGACTCCTGTACGACTTTTTGTGCACACGGTTTATATTTCCCTATGTATAATAACATTGTGTGCAAACAAACAAGTAAATAAACAAGCGAGGTTCAGAGAGTTTTCGTATAATATCGATAGATAGATGGATCTTTGAATTTGCCATTATTTCCAATTGGACCAATTAACATGATGATTTATTCTTAAGATTATAGCTTTGCAAAACTGACAGCAAATTTAAGTGAAACTAGATTATAAGCTGTATAAGCCCACTGCAGCATAGCAGAACCCCACTCGACAACAGTGTGACACGCACTGAGCTGTAACAGATATTGGTCTCTGGATGCAAACCAAAACCCTCAAGACTCACCCGGACTCACAAGAGTTACCCTGTCGCCTACAATCTTCCTCGCTTTCACTTCTCGACAACGGACTGTAATTACTAAAGCAAGAATTAACACAAGAATACTAATCCTGTGATTACTAATATACACAGCACATAGGTATGTTTTCCTGCTTGAAGTTTGGGATGCAAATTATATCTTATTTACAACTGTTGAGTTCCTCACCTCTTAACTATTTTATCCGGGACATAGTTAGTAGATTTTGCCCACCGGCTTCAGGAAAATTCTACTGTGTATTGACAGGGCAAACTACAAAGGTAGAATGAACAATTGAACTTCGTACGAATGAGGGCTCAGTTACGCCATTCTATGTAAACCTCCCAGACACTTGGAAAATAATCGAATTCAAGTTTACAAGTGTGCGGAAATACGCTTAAGACACTTATATATTTTTTACTTTCCTTTTAAATACTGCTTCTAGATCACATAAATTTCCATTAAATGCAACTTATTGTGGGTGCTTTAATATGAAGTTTATAGGCACAAACATTATCCGTACGTTTCAAGTTACACGGCACTAATTCAAAAATTTAATATTTTGTGGTAGAAATAAATTGAAAATACTGAGAAGGAAAAGGCATTTCCGAATTACAAAACAAGCATATGAGGATAAAGTTATACAAACGAATCTGCATATTCTGATTCTTATTATTATATTGGATACTTCAGCCTCCCTAGACACAACTATGGTGATTCGAGAGAGAAAAACAAGGGGACATGTAGTATGTCGATAGAAATGTGGAACTCATGCATGAACGTCCACCAACTCGCATGGGATCAGCAAGTCGGGGAAAGAACAGGGAGAATAAATGAAAGTCATATCAGTACAAGAACGAAATACGGAGAGAAAGAAATTGGGCACGAAAGATAGACGTCCAGAAGGCCTAGCTAATGGCTAAGGTTACCTACACAAACCCCCTGTAGGACGCTGCTCCCCATAACATTAGATGGGCGAACCTAACTAACCTAACCCAATAGCCTTTGGTCCATCCTATGCCCCCTGGGGGGAAAAATCTGCATACACTAAAAACTTCATCTGCGAACACAAATTTTAAGTTTATTAAAAACTAGAGAGCACTGTGAGAGCGCAAAATTCCTCCAAGCGAGGCAACGTCAACGGAAAATTCAAATTGGGTCTGAAGCCATGATTTTCTCCCTATCAGCACCAAAATCTATTCAGTTGTGTCTTTTCATAGTACTAACAATTCCTGTAATTTTCATGAAGATCTGTTCATAACGTTTCGAGTCATCATGCTAACAAAACATTATGACAAACATTAGTCAAACACACAAACACACCAACCGACCATCACGAAAATTCAGTTATTTATATCTTTTAACATTAGTAACAACTCCTGTAAATTTCATCAAAATCCATCCATAACTTTCTGAGTCATTGTGATAAAAAGCATAAAATTGAACAGCGACAAACAAGCGAACAAACAGAACATCCCAAAATTTGGCCATTTACTCTTCGTATTATACCTAACAACTCATATAAATTTCTTGGAAATCATGGAAATCCGTTCATTTCTTTTCGAGTTATGGCCTTAAGAAAAAATAGGCAGACAGACAAACAGACGAGCGAAATTATGTAACCTCACTTGACTTCCATATTACACCAAGAAGAGTTGAAGTACAACATAATTCCAAGAATTTTGTTTACACGAAACGATAGACGCCCCCAGCACTCACGGCAAACAGTAAGAGTTGTCGAATGGAAGGGGTGACAGAAAGGCAAATTGAACTGATAAAAAATGGAGGCATGTAATTTTTTGGATGAAAGAAATTTGGAGGGTGCGGATGCTTGCCGGTCATATGGGCATAATTTTGAGAGAAAATGAACAGATTTTGTTTCTAAGCAGCCAGTTGGAGGGAGTAGCAAATTTGATTTGGGGAACATTATTCTTTTAAGTTAAATGAAAGGGCAAGTTAGCTGTAATGAAGTGCAGACAAAATGTTGCGAAGTATACTGAAGTTCTAAAAACAAGTCTTCACCCATTTCTTCAATGTCATGAACAAAATCTAGTTATTTTCAACAGGATAATGCAGCAATTCATACTGCAGAAGACACAAAAAATTATTTCCCTCCCACAATATCGACGTTCTGGATTGGCCAGCTTAGTCCCCGGTTTAAACCAAATAAGAAACGATGGTTTAAACCTAAAAAAAAAACGTTTTATTCAATTTGTTTGGTTTTTATTCATGAATATTGCAAAATAAGCAGTTTTACTTCTAGAAATTATTAAATTTTATTTACACAACTGAAAGGATGAGTTCATGTGTTTATATTTAGGAATCCGGTCGACTGTTTTGATAGGGTCAACTATTGCTTATGTTTATTAAAACCCTAGAAGCCATTGAATCTCATGTCACTTCATTTCAGAGACGCATTTCTAATTATATTTTTGTATGCTAGCAGCTACTGAAAATTAGAAGTAGTAGTAGTAGTTGAAGTTGCTATTAAATAGCTAGTGAGCTCATAAGAAGGATGTAGGCCTATAGCTATTTTATTTTCAATACTAGGTTTTAAATTAGCTAGTAGCTAACCATTTCTATCAAGTTTTCTTCGTATATTGAAGTGTTTCTATGTTTTTCAAAGGATTTTTAGCTATTTCACTTTCTTTAGTTCATTTCTCTGTTTTTAATTAGCTAGTATAGCTAGCTAATTCTCACAAGTCATATTTGAAATATGAAGTGTTTTCAAGTTTTTCAAAGGATTTTACATTGCAACACTTAGAAATCATAGCTTCGCTGCAGCAACAGCTTCGTAGCCATAGCAAATACAGATACTCTGCATACTGCTTTTTCTTAACCTCTTTTCTTAGAATAATTCTTCTACTCTAGTGGACCCGTGCGTGAAAAATTCACGCAATAACCTATACGTTTGCATACTGCCTCTAGGCCGGTGCGGAATCTCCTCTTCTCTTATTTGCTTCTTAATTTTCTTCTTTTCTTCATTGATCCATTGTCGTGCTGCCATCCTTAGGTCTTCTATATAGACAGGAAAAAGTAACATCTTGAGTAAAAAACTCCTACAAACTTAAACGAAATAGCAGCTTACATGCAATGTGTTTGCTAAGTAGCAAGGATACCGTTGACACCGTCTTTCCACCTCAAATATCTGTTTCATTTGAGGTAAGCTAGAAGAAATAATTGTCTACTGCCCGTGAAAACTTATGCTTTGTCAGTTTCGTTGACAATTGCATCAAAGTGGGAAGAATAGCTCATGCAACGAAATCATCTGTGGGGAGAAACTACGAATCAAGAAGCATGAGAGTGCCAACGGAAGCTTCAGATATCTTCAGTGCTACGATTCAGACATAAGGTCGCCCTATACTTTGCTGTAGATTCGATGTATGGAGAAGCTAATACTCGTACAAATCAGACTAAGCCTGCGATGTCTTCATTGTTGAAATTTCAACTATCCCTGCTTAAGATACGTTTGCCATCTTTTGCAACCCGGCCTATTTTCTGCCCATCACTTTCAATGGAGCTTGAGATGACAACCAGGGCCTCCAACCTGGGCTAAATTCAGCCTATCTATTTCGTTAAGAGCGTGACACCTAACATATAAATATATATATTTATAAACACACGACGGTCATTCTTAGTATTAGATTAGATTAGGAAGTTGAAATGAAGCCACTAATATTGTTGATGATTAGTTAACTACAAAACAGAAAACTCTTTAAATGTTGGATAAAATTCCTAAAACTAGAAATACAACAAAATATAAAAACTAGACCAAAAAATATGTTTTTTGTTTTAACAAAGAAAACCGTGGCTTTCGATTTAAAAAAAAATGTTTTTTGCCAACCCTGCCAGTGGGGTATCCTTTCAAGGCACGTTTATCAAAATGAAAGACAGTTTGATGATAAAAATTCTATTATGGAATGCGTCAAGAAATATTGGACGAATTATACCTTGAAGTCCTTTCTAATTTCAAGAAACCAACGCAGAAACGAGACGTGAAATCCAGCAAACTCATAGCACTGGCTGTAAATACTGAATTATTTTTATATTGCATTGTACTGAACTGTTCACTCATAACGTTTTTCTTTTTCAGTGCCCTAAACTTATTCCCACCCCAAAAATTTAAATTTCTTGAACTAGTGCCATGTAATTTAAAATCTACGAGAAATGTTAGTGCCACTAAGCCTAATATCTAAGTGCCTACCGCAATCTACATTTCATAATAGTTTAACTGATCTCGACGCAGTATCTAAAAATATGCAAGTGCCCTAAACTTATTTCCATCACTTTATGTGAGAAAGAAAACATTATTGTATCAAAATTCGCCCACTCTCCTGGGATACTCGTAGTCCACCAAAACCTGTGTATGACATTTCATGTCTAGACTTCGGTTCAGAATTTCGTAAACACGTCATTGAAGACCATTGCAACAATGTTAAGAATCCAAAACGGAATACGGCACATGTCAATTTCGGCCTTCCGATTAAATCTCAAGCGTTCTCTTGCCATTACAGCGCGATGAGTTCTCTACTCTAGCCCTGCAATGCAGGCATTACCTGCTGACTAAGCCCCAAAAATCGCATCGAAAAATGAACTAAGTTCTAATGAGATCAAGCAAAGGCAGCTTAAAGCTGGCGAAAGTAAGCGTGCAATACAAAAATATCTGAACTAGCAGTAGGCGCACAGGCGCTATCGCTACAAAAACTTTACTTTGCAATTTGCCTTAAAATGCACGGAACATTTAGCCAAGACGAACAAGTTAGGTAATTAGACGTGGAAAATACTCCCAAGTTTAAAACGCTCAAGGAAAGTTGCAGCAGAAACTGTAAAGAACTTTATCCGCATATTGAAATTCTATTAGCGTATAACGTTTAAAATGCTTAGAGCAGCCTCCAACACATGCGCTTTATATTTTCTTTACCTGTGCAATCAAACTTCGAAATAAATGTAAGTGCTACATTAATTTAAAATTTCAAATATAATACTTTCTATAACTGCACTTCAATGATGGGTAAAGTTAATGCTGGCAGGAAATTGCTCATCAGTTTACGATGGCAAGTTATTCAATTTTTTCTTGCAACTGGCTGATAGAAACGAAGATATGTCGTTACGCGAACAAGAGTGAATATTCTGTATTATTTTAAATGTATTACTATATTATTAATAATACTGTAATTATCATTTAATTACCCCCTGAATAGCGAACTGCAATAATCAGTAAATGTTGGTAATAATAGTGTAAGAATATCGTGCACTGCGAACTACATAGATTAGTGAAATGATAGTACTAGCATGTCAGAATTCATGCATTGTAGACTACAGAGACTAATGAAATATGTACAGTACAAATATTGTGAAACTATCATTCATTGTGTACTTCAGAGATCAGCGAAAAATAGTACTAATATTGTGAGACTATCATACATTGCGAACTACAAAGATTAATGAAAGCCAGTTTTTACTGTTATTATACCTCTACGTCTGTCACCAATGGTATTAACAAATCTTCATGAAATATACAGGGATTGATAGGTATTTTAGGAGGAATAGACTATTAACTTTTGATTACTATGCGTTTAATCGTTTGTTTGTCTGCATGTTCTTTCTTGGCAATATAAGTGAGTTATACTAGCGGATCTTCATGAAATTTGCGGGATATGTTACGGATGCAACAAGGACTAAATGACAAAATGTTTTATTGATCTGTTAGTCTGCTTGTTTGTAGGTTACATAATTCAAAAGATATCGACGTTTCTTCATGAAATTAACAAAAAATGTTAAAATGTTAACTGGCACAAATGAGAAAATTTTGGTGATCTGTTTCTCCATTCGTATGTTTGACTACAAGTTTATTGTAATACCTACCAAAGCAGCATGCCACGCGTGTTTGACTTCTGTGCTAGAGGCGCCAGCACGAGCCTGCCGAGCAATTTTTGTGGCATCCGGCGTTCTGAGTCAGCAATTGCTTGGTATGTGGAGCTGGGTGGGATGGGGGGGGGAGGCACCTGCGTTACAAGGAATGAGAGGGTAGGGGGACTCGGGTCGTTGATCTTTCCGTTTCGGCACCATAGTTCTTAGCGACCGGTGGTCGACTGCAGCTGTACTTACTCCTCTGGGGGCAGTTGGCCTATATCTGAAGCACGCACCAGTGAGTGTGGATTTTCCAGAGGAGGGCACAGTCAAAGTTGACGTTTAATGTTTGTCAGAAGATCATGTACAACACTATCGACAGATCTCCAAGAAAATCATAAGAACTGTTAAGAATGTCATTATTATTACTAGAGTCCTAGTTCAACCACCGCAGCTGCGGGCACAAAGGCGCTATGTTAGTAGTGATACGCAGTTTTACTCGGCATTTCTGCCGGCGACCTTCATTGTGATGGTGAGCTCACAAGGTGAATTCTATATTTATTTCAGTTTTGGCCGAATCCATTAATACTGGCCCACCGCCCACCTTGTAGAGCAAGAGGGGAAGTATAGAGAACCTACCTAACCTAACAAATTAACCCTCTCAGCAGGAACTGCAGCCAGATGCAACAGCCCATGCGAAGAAGGCACTCGGGACAGCCCTTGAGTGAGTGACGCCCGTATATAGCCTGACTGGAAGAGTGCCCGCCAGAATATACCTCTGAAGGCTCTGGTAAAAATATAGTTTTTGATGCTGATCAGAAGAAAATCCTGTAACGTTTCAGGAGCAATTTGCATATTTTGTAAACATTGTGTTGCTCGGCGGAAGTATGTGTGCAGAGAGTGTTTCTCTAGTTGTTATTATAGAGAATAGTTTTAGCTTCCAAAGTGATCTTACAGGAAAAGCAAAACGGGGAAATACAATATGTCAATAACGTGGAGCCCACAAGCGAAGGTGTTCCCTCACACACATGGGACGCGCATGGGACACCCAGTACCTCAGTGCCACGGCTGCTGACTCGCACGCATCGAGACGGCGGAGGTTCGAGCCCACACCAGGGAAGGTCTCTAGGCTCGGGAATGCATAGCATCAGCAGTGTTTGCACTTGGTCACGTGGGGCATTGGCCTTGCGGTCTGGGGACAGTTTTCTATTGGGTATTCCTCAATACGACACCATAGTCATGGCAATCAGTGTTCAGCTGCAGCCGTGCACTCCTTTTGGACCAAATGGACTCCCGCCTTCATCATGAACTAGTGTATGTGGGTTTCCTAGTTAGGGTGTGCGGTACAGGCGCCTTTATCTTTTTACCTGGGTCTCAAAAGAAGAAGTTTCCTAGTTAGGGTGTGCGGTACAGGCGCCTTTATCTTTTTACCTGTGTCTCGAAAGAAGACCTGTGTCTCGAAAGAAGAAGCACAGAATCGAGCATCATCAGCAGGAGTATGAAACGAGAAGGAAGCAATGTGGGCTCGAAAGAAAGACGTTCCGAGTACCTAGCTAAGGTAAAAGATTATGGTTATCTACATATAGGTTACCTCTGGGGGACTGATCCACATAATATAGGATGGGCGAACATAACTATCCTAATCGTACGGCTCAAAAGTACCAATATTGAGAGACCATCACGCATTGCGAATTACAGAGATCAGTGAAAGGTAGTAGGTATTAACATTGTGAGAATATGATACATAGCACACGGCAGAGGCCAGGATGCAATCCTATACAACCGAATTTAACCCATTAACTGCGAATGACAGAAATATACGTTCCGACAACGGTATTTAAGATACGCATGCCGCAGTTAAAGTGTTAAGGGACAAAATTACACAGTGTCTGGAACAGCATCAGAAACTCCACATATGTGGTCATTTTCTGCCAGATGGGCTGAATGACTATTAGCAGCTGACGCATAAACAAGAGAAAAATTAAAGTCGTCAAGACCGCCAGGCATTTGTCAAATGAAAATTTTAAGTAGCGCTGGGGCGAACTGAACAGTTAACGAAGTGTCATTTGATATAAATTTTTAGTACTGTACTTGGAGGAAGACAGTTACAATAGAACATTCTCGCTAGAGCATAGTTCGCCGTCCCTAAAATTTTTTCCGATTCTAGCTTCCGGGGCATCAAGCAACCTGTTCTGGGCATTGATTTTGCACAAATTCGCTGTTTATTTCGTCAAAATTCAATTGAAAAATTTCAAAGTAATAACTAGCGTTACTTTTAATGATATCTTATGACGTCAATTGCATGTGCGTCAGAAGATTAACGTGAAAAGATAGCACAGAAAGACAGCTTTGACTGGTATCTTCTGACGAAGTGATATCCGAATGCGTGATATAGGCATATACATGTGTGCATATATATATAATGAAAGTGTTATAATGCAAAATACTTTTCATGAAATGATCTTGATACATCAGTCTCGATAGATTTTACTCCTTTGAATTTTTTCAAAAGCCGCAATACCAGAACTTCACCGTCAGTCCCGATGTCCCATGGCCCATTTTCCAAAATTTTGTTTCCTCAGAACTACCTCGTGTAATCATACGCGTGGTAGCAGCGACTGCTGATTTTTTTTTTACTAAGACATTGAGAAGAACGGTATTTAGAGATTGATATTATACTTCAAATTATTTAAATGATAATTAATCCAGTTTAAATTATTTTCAGAGGGGAATGAACAGAATAGGTTTAGCTGCAGCACCTATACATTATTGCGGTGGCCTGCAGTCCCGTTCGCAGTCTGCTAGAAGCAGACCCGGTCCCTCTGAAGCCGCGTGTTTCTTCATTTATCCCTTTGCCTCCTGAAATTCAGATAACATGTTTTTTTCACTTTTTTTGTTAAATTTATGAAATTTAGGTTAGTTAAACACATATTTGAGAAAAAAAATTTAGTTTTACTTGCAAAAACAGTATTTTTTTGCATCGGCTACTACAGATGCCGCGAGTGTCTTGGGTAATTTACATGATGCATAGCTTTTGTATAGGGAAAAATAGAGAGTGGCATCTGATGATGCCGTCAGGAGGCAAAGGGTTAATTCATTAACTGTCGGTCTCCAGGCACGCACATTTCTTTGCACGCTTCTTTTTCGGACTCTTTCAGTCCCCGTGGCCCTTAGTACATCGCCAAGTCTTTACTTCGCATGCCGTTCACTTTCACTTCTTGTACTTGCGGCCGCTGTCTCTTTACCAAATGAATCTAGCCGATTGCATTTGTCAGCAGATTTTAGTATTTCAGTCTTAGGTAAATTCCAATCTCTCTTACACATGAAGTACAATAATTGTGACTACTCAAGTGAACATACTGATTTCAGACGTGTAGCCACAACTGAGCTATAACTTCCAAGTTTGTGAATACTCATCGTCGACATTTTCGTCCGAATAACACTGTCTGGAGCGTCACCGGAAGGTCCGAGTGGGCGTCTTGTAGACATAACGCTCACCAGCTGATATACAACGTCAAACTTAGACGTGACGGACATGAACAATTTCCAGTTTTGGAACCATGTTGTAGAATTATGTAAATACAGGTGAAGGAATCTCAGTGCCTACATTAATGCTCGTCAGGGTTAGCAACAATATTCAAATAATTTCAACACCCATTTATCCACAAGCTTTCCATTTCATGCCCTCCATGACTAAAAAAAATTGAATACTTATCACTTCCTTCCGCAGTTTATCTTTGTCACCCCAGTCATACTACAAAGACATTCAATTGTTAAAACTCCTAATGCATTCTTATCCAGACAAATCTCGCATTTCTACACCACGCAGCAAACTGTCGACGCAAGTAGTTTTTCTCACAAAATTTATCTCAAACACTACTTTTAAGGCCACGATTCTAACAACTGTCTTCAAATGATGATAAAATATGCTTCGTGACGCTTTAAAATTGACAAGACTTTCGTAACTAAAAATGAAGCGGGAATGGAAGCGTTCGCAAAATAAGAGTACATGTACGTACAACAAGGTACAAGTGAAGTTTGTGTGAATAGAAATAAAAATTCCTTTCAGGTGCCCTATGGATAATTATACAAAACTTTATTACCAAAAAACCATCCTCTGAATTGCCAAGATAACAAACACTATACCTCAAGTAGAACAAAATTCACATCAGAATAACGGATGCAGATAAAGACTTATAATCATTGTATTCACCTGTTCAGTGGTCTGGAATATTTACTGCGTGTATGAATGGCACAGTAGGGAATTTTCGAGTGCTTTCAGGCGAACTTCCAAAATTATAATGACTGCGCTTTACAGTCCTTCAGGTGCAATAAAATAGTTTGAATAAATTAAATGGTCGCAGTTTCTATCATAGCCGTGAGCAGTTGAATTTCGAGTAGAGCATGGATGGCAGCAGCCGTGGAGAATTTCAAAGTGACGTCTGTAGGTTTGACAGTTATGTTGGTGGCGCTTCAATAATAGAGGGAAGTGCGGAGTATTTGTAAAGGCAACACTCCATCAGGTGCGAGCTGCGCCAGCTGAGAGGTGTGACCGTTGTTGGGGTACCGTGAGGTTCGCTCGTATTGATGATATTTACGTACCTTGGTATCTTGGGTAAAGGCTGCTGCATTCAATACTTTTGCCCTCTAACTCTCTCTCAGTTGACTGTTCCGAATCCTGGACCTCCTCAGCAAAGCGAGCAAATATTTACCAAATGGTAGTAATTTCAAACTAGCATCAGTATGCACATATCAGTTTGGTACGCGAGAGCATATTGGAAGAGCATAAAATATCTCCAATCAATGCCATTACACTTAAGAATATGTAGACGCTCAATATTGAAACTCAAACTGCATGGTTTAAATTTATTTTTCGGCTATGCTTAGCAGATAACTCTTGGGTGCTTGCTGCGGAAGGGAACGTGCATCCTCAAGGCGCCATCGATTAGCACGGATGAGCTCACCAGACTCCACATTTTGTCTGGCGCTTCAGAGAGGAGCATTGGTGCCAGCACCGAGTAGTAGGCATTAGAAGCAACCTGATTGCGCTTGGGGAAAATAAAAGCTCCATATTGCAGAGCAGGATTGAGCTTTGCAAAGTCTCAAGGTCAATCGCTTTAGGATAAACGACTGGAACGATAAAACGGAGCGAAACTAACGCACCTGCCTGAGGTTTAGCTGAACTTTGTTTCGGCGTGCTACTCGAAGGAGCCTGTTGTCCACAACGAATTATACAGCAAATATTATTTTGCAGTTTGAATTCCTAAACTGTTCCGCACTACAATTTAAGTCGTCCCTTTTAAGTGAATGCTCTTTACAGCGTACATGAAAACTTAATGTTAAAGAAAGTTTCTCCATTTTCCAATTTCACACCCATTTTCCAATTGAATTTCAACGCCCATCGGCATAAACAACACAATATCCTGCTGCAGAATCTTCAACGCATTTGTTCGGCGGTCGAGAAAATTTTTGCTCTGGTCTATTTTGCCCGCTGCGTTCGTACCCCCAGAGCGCAAACATCAAAGTGAGGCTTATTTTCAGTGGCGAGTGTCAACAGGCCTCTCGAGTATCATTTCTGAAGGCCTCAGAGTCAACAAAGAACCACCAGAGAGCGTCGAGAGTAACCACTCTTATACGACACCATTATGCGGCCCTTGCTACTCGCCCAAGGTATACAGTGCATCGGTTTGCTGTCGAGAACAGAGTTCTTGCTTGTTTGAACTGAGGCTAAATGCAGCACAGACACAGTAATTAGAAATTTTAAAGGAAAGGATAGTTTATGTGCTGCTTTTCCTATGTATTTTAGCCTTATTCATACGGTGCTTTCGACGCGTTGATAAATTCTCCCAGAGAAAAATAGAAAAATAATACTGACAATATTCTTGAAAATGAATGCTACAGGGCCATATCAACTGAAAAAGAAAACTATTTTCTCGTATAATAACAATGGATAATAAAAAAACACTTTCACAAACTGACCATGTTAATATTGCAAAGCGAGCTGCTTACGAAGTAAACAGATATAAGGCACAGCGGTGATTTTCTCTGCATAGTCTTCTATTTAATAAATGCATTCAATATGCCGAGGCTTACACCGAGTCATACTGTCAAGAAATAAAAAAGTATGACAAGTGAGAAATATATTATTTTTTTTACTAAGAGGCTCTCCAAGACTTGGCGGATTAGAGTTACAGAGACACCACACTCCCAAAACTACAGGCGGCCAAAAATTACTCATGATTCAGAATCTCGAGCGAACGCTTAATATACAGTCCAATTATGGACGCTAAAATACGAGTAATGCACATATATTCCAAAGTTAGTAATGGTCAGAAAGTTTAACCTTCCGTTTCTGAGCAGAACGTTATCACAGAGGAAAGAGCAAAGGACATACAGTATGCCGATAGTAACGGGGAACCTATGCAGGAAGGTGTTCCCACACAGGATCGACGCGTATGGGAACAGCAAATCGGGAAAAAAAGAGGAAGAACAGAATAAAGCATGAGCAAGTATAAGTATGAAATCGGGAAGGAAGCAAAGTGGGCACGAAAGACAGACGTCCCGAAGGATAGCTAATGGCTGAGGTAACCTTCACGGCCCCCCTGGTGTTGCCGGGCCCCCTAACATAGGATGGGCGAACCTAAACTAACCTAACCCTATGTATATGCCATAGCTTTATAATGAAAGTAATGTGCACATTTGCATAAGCGAATTAGTTTCAATATTTCCGACGAAGAAGTGTATAAAAACCAAACTGTAGTGGCTCAGTATTACTGCATGCAATATCTACACGGTCACAAGTACGTGTAAAACTGCTGAATATTGGATTATGGGAGATCAATACACCACGTTAATTCGCATAATAATTAAGTGAAATAACGCGATTCTCACGGAGCAACACACATTTCTTGTTTATGGTGGCAACAAAAGTCCCCGTCGACACAACATACTCGTAAGTGCAGTCAAAACTGGAGACTCTTGCGACAAAACTTGGGGCAACAGCTGGCGCTGTTCGCTCCGTGGTGGCCAAACTTTGGGGAGCTTCTGCCAGGTTGCTGTTCGAGCAGAGATGATGCAATTTTGCTTCCAGTTTCGTTTTGTGCGCATCACGGCATTATTTTTGTGTTTGTATTTTTTGCTCAAATCTAACCGCTGCGGTGCTATATTTTAGTTCTGAATCGCACTTGTGTGGAAACAGAAACATTTATAGCGCAGCTTTGTTCGCATATGATGCATGAATGGCGAGCGACAAAGAGATGTTGGCATTGAAAGCTGAAGAGTTTCTTGTAAGTAGCGAGGTCGAGTGCACGATCAAAATGCTTCAGTTCTCCTTAACACAGACAGTGCAAGCTCCTTAAACCTCTCTCTCTTGAATGAATTTGTTTTTCTCATAGGAAGTTACTCGGAACAGCACTATTTGAAATGCACATAGGACACGCTATGTAAGATCGTTAAAACGTAGTCAGTGTTTGTTCGATAACAGAGACTCATTCCAGCAAAAGACGGGAACCCTTTAACTTCGCTGCCGAGTGACGAACTGCAAGATGAGGCTCGGCTCTTAAGACGAAAACGCCCAAGACAGTGTGATACAATTAATACAAATGAAGCTATCAGACTCCTATCGTAATTCAACCTGTGCCCGAATATACTGAATGAAAATAGTCTAAGCAATACCTACAGATTGTAACCCAGAATCTCGCCTTATATGCACTTAAAATAGGCAAACTTGAGCATGTCTGTGCTCCATTAGCGTCCCAAAACTTCGCATTCAGTTCACATCAAACCAAAGGGAAGCCACAAACACATTAAGTTCAGTCTAGACTTTGGGGGAAGCAATCAAAGAAGAATCCTGTGAAGTCAGGATAGTCCGCAGTTCTCATTTTCTTACTCTGCAGCCAACGATCCTGACCGCGTGAGCTTCCAAAGGCAAGTACCAGCGAGCTCTTTGTAAAGGTGTGTTTGAACAGCTGGAAGCCCATCAAAGCTGTCCATCCTTGTTCTGTAGGGATCGTCTTGTTCCTTTTCATGCTGAGTATTACGTTGTATGGGTTGATTCCAATTATTCCATCAGCAATTTTCCTGGTACCCTTTTTGTAAATCGCAGAGCGGCTGTGCCGAGTCAAACCTAGGTGCTACAGCGGATGCAATGAGCTTATGCACTTGATTTTCCCAGCTGTATACTCTATTTTTATGTTATTTTTGACAACGTGCACTAGATTAAATGTTGGGAAACTATTGACGCAGCAACTTCACAATATTCGAAGTAATTTGCCGAATATTGTGAACCGGAGCTTATATGTTAGAGCATTTATGATACAAGTTGATTCACTTTATACAATCGATTGAACTAATGGAATCTTTTGAGCAAATTATGTGAGACACAACACGGTAACAAGACTAAAGAATCAGAATTATTGAACGAGCTTTTAGAGCTTGACAAAAATTATACTGACTTTAGAACGAGTTCTTTTAGAGTAGAAACGAAACTGAGCAAAGTCAGAACCGTTTTTGGTTCCAGTAACGTACGTAAACAGCCTCTGCGTGCACAACGAACTACAACTTCAGCATTCCTTTCAACCTTCGGTTTGCTAAAACATACAACTGGTATATCCTCTTGCTTTAAGACTCAAGGGTACAAGTCCTGCACAAAAATTAAAAACCGATGCTTTCAAACAAAAACACTAGAGAACTTTTGAAAGTACAGTATAAATGCTTCCATAATCTCTCAAGCTCTTGAGGATCCGTAAAGTTTCATCGTTAGCGCATCGCTGAGAAGACTTTGTTAAATGCTCGCTGAGCTTCTTACATCACTCATCATCATACGCACCATTAACCACCGTCGTCTGAAAACTCCTAGCACATGTCGGACTCCTTTGTTTGAAGGAAAATTTACATTGATATGTAGGAGTGATTGTAGTACTTCCTTGTGTTCAGCGCCCCGAAAAATGTAAGCAAAATATTTGCATGTAGAGTTATTAAGTGACGAAAATTATGTACTTTAAGAAAATCACATGACGCAGTGGACACCTACTTGGTTAATAATTTTTAATCACTTAGGAAATTTACCTGCGAAACATAGAGACTGCAGCAAATTATAAATTGTATAATCTGTATTAACAGATTAGGTTGTAAATAGTATCTCCTTAAATTAAGTGTATGCTAACATAAAACACAAGTGTCTTCAAATGAAGTTGATGGGGATAGAAAGTGTAGGAGCGCGCTTCATGGACTGGCGTACCACTTACTGAGAGGAAATCTATTACTTTATGATCCCCAGCCTATCATCTACTTAGAGCGCCGCTGTTGCTGTGCAAGACTGCAGAGGAAAAAATCAAGTAAATCTGTGCAGGCAGAGCCATGCAGGGTATCAGGCAGGCCAAGTTAACCGAATCTTAGTACAAATGTTACAAAAATACTACCATCGCTCTTTGTTAAAATTTGCACGAGCTTGTTGCATACAAGCATCCGCTTGTTCTTTGCATACAGTACACTATAGTTACAGTAATGAAATAAACACTCATTGCTACCTTTTCATGCAGGTTTTCATCTCCGTAAAGCGCATTGTCAAGAATGCATTGTACATGTTTTGAAACTTTTGAAAATGTAACAGTAACTTTTTATTAGGATATCTTTACCTTTTATACTATGTACTTTGTGTAGATTCCATGTGAATCTTCGGACGAAGTCCAGGTGACGTTCTCCCTTGTCACCTCCCGTGTGTTTAGTCACGATGCGAGATGTCTTCTGTTGGGTCGTAGCTGGCGATCAAAGAGAGGAGCCAGCAGCGAACTATCTCCACGGTGCACGTAACGGCTGACCGCTGATCTCTCTTTGGTATTCTTCTTAAATGAGAATAGAGCAATTTTTGTATTCTATAAATTTCATAGCAGTGGCGTTTCGAATGTGCCGCGGCATTTTGTTAAACAGTCTTGCACTTCGTACCTGAAGCTATTAAGACAATTTTCACGCTACGGCTTTGCCACAATCTCTGCTTGGAGTGAGACATCACAAGTCCTTCCAGTCCTTTGTAAGTGCTGGGCGACAATCCGTTCTGTCACATTCACAATGATACGTTTCAGAATTTTCCAAACATATAGGACTGTGAAATGCTCGAACCATCGTTGCATTGAATACAACTAGAGACAGTTTCATCGTTTGTGGAAGTTGTACTCTTACATGTCTCAAATTTGGCAGTGAACGAACTCTTAAAAGCTTCAAGTTGCTCCAGCTTTTTCTTGTATGTGGCATCCAAAGTGGAGAACAGCACTGAATTCTCGGCAGAATTAAAAGCTTGCATAGAGTAAGCATCATCTCTACTTCGCATGACGAGAAAGGTCGTGAAACCCATGTCCTTTGTACACCCCCTGTACACACCCTGCACACAATGTAGCAAACCGCAGGGCACACCTTTCCACAGCGATAACTCGAGCAACTTGTTCTTCAAAAGGTAGCGTCGTCTTGCAATTTCACGCAAAGGTCTCTTAAACTGTTGTTCTTTTAATTCGTCGTTATCGCTAGTAGTTCATGTTGAGGACTCAAAGAGTATTGAGTTTTTTTCCGTATCTTAACAGCTCGAGTTTCGTTTCATAATGGTCGTATTATGTATCATTTTTAGCTACCGATACTTTCAACATCTCTTTGGGCAGACGGCACCGTTAGTAAATGGTGAAGGGACTGCCTAGTTGTATCCGTACCTACCCCATGTCATTGATCATGATATGAAAAGCACAGACCCAAGCACAGTGCCTTGTGGTACTCCACTGAATACCAGCTGTCTCGAAGAGACTCCGTTATTACGATTACACTTCGAGTTTTATTTGTCAGAAATGCTTCAAGCCACCGAAAATATTTTGCACGGATGTCCATACGGAAAGTTTGTATATTAGGATCCCGTGGTCAACCTTATTAGAAGCTTCAACAAAACCAAAGTTATTATAATATTAGATGTTCAAGCCTTCCAAGACACAACTATGGTGATTCAAGAGATTAAAAGGAAGGGACATGTAGTATGTCGACAGAAATGTGGAACCCATAGAGATTCATTCAAAACTTTTTGAGTTATTGCGTAACAAACATTACGACAAACACAACTCAAACATAGAATAAAATTTAAACGACTCAACCGATCTCTTCCAAAATTTGACCATTTTTGCCTTTTCACATTATAACCAACTCCTGTAAATTTCATAAAGATCCATTCAAAACTTTTTGAGTTTTTACGTAACAAACATTATGACAAACATAAGTCAAACATACAAACGAACCAACCGATCTGCACCAAAATTTAGTCATTTATGTCTTTTAACTTTACTGACAACTCCTGTAAATTTCATAACGATCCATTCAAAACTTTCTGAGTTATTGCTTAACAAACATTATGACAAACACAACTCAAACATAGAAACGAAACAACCGATCTCATCCAAAATTTGACCATTTTTGCCTTTTCACATTATAAACAACTCATATAAATTTCATAAAGATTCACTAAACACTTTTTTAGTTATTGCGCTAACAAACAAAGTCAAACACAGCAACAAACTTACGAACGAAAGAACAAATCATCACAAAAATTACATCATTGATTCTTTGTGATATACCTAACAACTCATGTAAATTTCATAAAAATTCATCAATAACTTTTTGAGTTATGGTATTGAGAAAAATGAGACAAACAAACAAACGGATGGACGGATCTTCACCAAAAGTTAATCATCTGTTCCTCCTAACATACCAAACAATCCCTATAGATTTCGTCAAAATATACCAATAATTTTTTGAGTTATCTTGGTGACAGACTGAGAGCCAGACAAACAAAAAAAAAAAACCGACGAAAACATAACCTCCATAGTCAATCATTTTCTTCAGCAAGCCTTTGCAAAATTTATAGGGACTCATAATAAACAAAATGTTAAGTTTCTTGTAATGATTGAAACCTATATACTTACTTGAAATTACTTCTCATAAGCATGAAACTGAGACAGACATCGTAGAATTCACACAATGTGAATGGAAAAGTTGGCGTTTTATTACTATATCAGAAAACTTAAAAAAAAACGCAAGCAATTCAATTTTAATAATGGCTGAAACTATCAAGTTAAAAGTGTCCAAACCGAGGGCAGTTTTAACTCAAAACTGTCGGAGCAACGAAAAATGTTTTCGACACTGTTGTTAGCCAAGACTTTCAAGATTCATAAATGTGAAATTAATGTCGCCACTAAAATGACGTTTCCGTAATTAGGGCGCCGCCGACTGCTATAATTAAACAAAAACTTGAAGCAATTATCCCAGTTGTCATCCAGACTGACAAGGAGGAAAAATGACATTTTTTTAACCCCAAAACGTTTATCTTCTGCAGAAATGTCTTTCAGAAGCAATTAGTTGGTCATTATGCAGAGATAGAGATAAGAAGCACAGATTAACAAATTTTGGGCAAAAACCAAAACTTTTTATTAATGCGGTTACAGTTATACACATATAGTGAGTAGCACGTGCATTTGTTACAATGATTTTTTTAGTATATCTCCAACAATATCAAATTAATTTGAATGAAATTTACACTCAATCTTTAAACAGATAATATCTATCTAAAAATAGAAGGAAAATGGAAATACACTTAGATAACAAATATTTATTAACGAAATATCAAATTACCCCATGCAAAAGTATATAACACATTTATTAATATTTAGTTGCATAGCCTTTGTTCTGCTTTATGACCTCCAAACGATTTCCATAGTTGTTTACTAGTTACTTACAAGCGTTTGATGGTGGTTTTAGCCATTCTTCTTCGCAAACTCTCTTTAAAATTTCCGGATATTCTTGGGATCTCTTGTATGTCCATTAACTTCAAAGTTTTTCACAGATTCTCAAGTGGATTTAGGTTGGGTGATTGGCGAGACAACTCCAGAACACTGATCCCATTATCATCGAACCATTTCATCGTTTTTTCGGCCTTGTGCCGGAAGACAATATCACGTTCCAATCCTAAATCTATGGCACTCTTAAACAGATGTGGGGACAAAATATCCGTCTATTTTACTGCATTCATTTTCCCTTATACGATTTCCAGTCCCCAACTCCATTTGCAGGAAAGCAGCCCCAAATCGTCCCGTTTCCAGCGCCAAATTTTACAGTGGAAATGGTATTAATCTGTCCCTTTTCCCTCCATACATGGGTGTGTATTTCTGGCCTTTTGAAAATAGCAGTTCAGCATTTTAAAGCAGAAAAAAAAAGTTTTTGTCAAGAAAAACAGCAACTCATGCACGATGGGGGGGGGGGGGAGTGACCCATCTGTGAGAGCAGCAGAAAGCAATTCAGGATGTGAAGGAAGAACAACAAATGACGATAACGAAAAATGATAAGAAGGAAGTGAAGCTTGTAAGAGAAAATAAAACCGAGACTGTAACACAGTCAAATAATAATGTTAAACAATAGCTCATAGAGGGCCGTAGCATGACTCCTGATTTCTCTCTGTGAAAAGTTCTGTTCGACCGTTTATTTCTAGTTATCTAATTTAACGGAACCTATGGAGCTCCCACGGGGACCATTTATCAGGTCACGTTTGACGTAAGCACTCTTTCTACGGACATTAAAGTTTTATCGGGGCATCAGCCTAATGTAATAAAACGCTTCGTGCATTTATTTCGTAAGGCAAATTACAAATAATGAATAGATAGTCGACGGTAAACTAAAATTTAACGTTTCAGGGTTTATGATCTCCCATCATCAGAAATAAAGTTAAAAGAAGTTGAAGGAATTTAAAAGGACTAATTTTATTTCAATTCATCAAGGTCTGGACTGATGCTATCAGGAGGAGAGCCAAAAGGCTAATGAGCGTATAGTACGCTGGGGGGGGGGGGGGTCCTCATACAGTAGGTTACCTTTGATTAAGCAAATACAATTTTTTTACTTATTTTTCAAGATAAGTGTCAAACATTTAGAATGTTAGTAGTAAGTTAGTGCACAGGTATGTTGTAACTATAAAAATAATTATAGAAAAATAAAACGGAACCAATTCCCACGTTTTGGCAACATTTGCTTATCGCACGGGGTTCTGCTGTTACGCCAGATTATACAGCATCACTCTCTAATCAACATGGACAAGAAAAGCGGTATAAAAAGTGAAGAAAAGATCTAAGTGACCTCGTTATTTGTTTCTGGTAAGACAACACTCGAAGTTTCCAAGGAAATACAGCGTGATCACCGAACAATTGAGGCTTATGCAGTGAAGGTAAGGTCAACTGAAAAACTCCGGATAGAGCCTCTACGAGGAAATTGACTGCTCAGGATATGCGACATTTGAAGGTTTCTATAGCTAAAAACAACTTTCTACCAGTAAGGCGATATTTGAAGACGCTGGAGCTCCAATACTAAGCAGAAAGACAAGATGTGAGGTTCTGCAGAAGCTAGGGAAAGTGAAAAAGGCAATTAAACGACCACTTCTAACAAAAAATCATAAAGAAAGTAGGGTCAAACGGGCTGAAGAGCACCTGAAAACTGATTTCTCCAATGTCGTATTTACTGACAAATGCAGAGCCCCTTTTGATGGTCCAGATGGATGGGCGTCTGAATAGGTCCTCCATGACCGAAACAGACGCGGCTTAAGCGTCAACAAGGTGGTGGAGGTATAATGTTTTGGGCCGGGATAGTAGGTGACACCCTTATTGGTCCATTTGAAGTGGCAGAAGGAGTTAAACTGCATGCAGAAAGGTCCTGCCAGCTTCTTGAAGCCAACTTGATTCCATGGCTTGATGAGCAGACTATCGCACGCAGACCCAAATTGGTATTTCAGCACGATAACGCTCCCTCACACCGAGCACGGTACACTGCTTACTGGCTTACGTATGGAGGATTTAAATAAAAAAAAATTATGACCTGGCCAGTGAATAGCCCGATTTAAATCCCATTGAGAAAATCTGGGTAATGATCAAAAGGAAGGTGTGAAGGTTGTCGGCAGTTTTCGAGAAAAGTAAGCTTGTGGAGTGCAGTAAAAACAGCTGCAGATTCTTTTCCAACATCTGAAATATCCAACCTGACAAAAGTCTGTTGATAATCACCTCATAAAAATCATGAAAAACGGAGGTTGCCATGTCTAAAATTAACTTGTTATGTTTACCACGACTGAACACCTATTTCAGTGTTTATTGAATTGTTTTGGTTACAATTTCATGGTTTTGGACGTTTAATAATAATATTCCTGTTCACTTGTATTTATTTCCTCTTTATGACGCTTTTTCAACTTGTTGCATAATCTGAGGTAACAGTAAAAAACTTGTAAATTAGCAAATTGTATGATAAACTTAGCCGATGGCTAAATATTTATTTTACAAGAGCTGTTTATATTTACAACATAGCCATACATTAGTTAACGTTGATATATCAAAGTTAGACACTCATCTTGGAATATAAAGTAAAAAATTCTATTTGCATAATCAAAGGTAACGTACTGTATAGGGTCGGGCGATATAAGATGCGGAGAGAAAAGAACATGTTCAGTTGGAGGAAAACTGTGAGTCATGGGCTATAGTCTAATAAGCGAATGAACAGAGCTGTGAGAACGGGCCGGATATCAGTTCCTGCACAGTCGGCAGATGTGGAGCTAGTTAGTCGTGGATAGTGTGAAGAGGTACATACAGCTGAGGTCCTAATGTTGAGGCTAGGTCTTGTTCTATGGATATAAAGTGATTCTAAAGTTTTGACTTCGATTGGATTAAAAGAGTCAATGATTGAGAAGTAATTTTTATTAATGGGATGGTCATTTTGCTCAGTATGCAGGCGGGGAGCTGAATGTGAAGGTTTTGCAAGTGGTAAACCGGTTCGGCTGGATACACCTAAATATTGGTCAATGCGGGCTTTGAAATGTCCAGAGCTACCAGTGTACGAGGCATTGTATCTTCTGCATTTGAAACGGTAGCACTTGACAGAAGCGGTGTGGGTGGTTTGTCTTTGAATTTAAAGTAAGACCCTATGATAAATGTGTTTTTGTATGAAAATTTAAAGTTTATATTTGGGTAAGCTTCAGAGAAGAAGGTTTTCAATGTGTTTGCTGCACTAAAAGAGGCTTTGTTGTAGTACGGAAGCGAATGAAAGAAGTCTAATTTAGGGACAGAGGGTTTCCTAATGTTGGGATCGAACAGTTTGTCTAAGAACAATTTGCAGTAGTGTGCTCGAAATAGTAGAGTTTTAATAGCATTGATTTTAAATTGATCCTTGCAGTGACTGAAAAAACTTGTCCCGAGGCCTGAGAACGCGGGTTTTCTGTAAAACCCAGTGACAAGCGTTGAGTCGTGGTTGGTTACTAAAACATCTAAGAAAGCTAAAGCATTATCTGACTGGTTTTCGGCAGTGAACTTGATATTTTGACGTTTACTTTTTGGATAATTCAGAAATAAATCAGAATCTGCTTGATTCTTAAATAGCTACTAGGAAGGTGCCATCTACGTAACGACTATAGTGGATCGGTTTGAAATCACTTGGGCAATCGTTAAGCCAAATTGTTTCATGATGGCATAGGAAGATATTTGCTAACGACGGACTGCAGGAGCGGGCTTCCCATGAAGACCCCATCGATTTGTTTGTACAGTCTATTGTTAAACACGAAGAAGGAATTTTTAATGGCGAGACTAAGGGAAGTTCTAAAGGTAGGTTTGTCAATGTAGTGGAATAGGTCGGTGCCGTCAAAAACTTTGTTGCAAATGATATCTATAGTTTCGTCTACGGAATGTTGGTGAAAAGAGAGGTGACATCGAAGCTGGGTAAGTAGGCGTTGGGAGGCGATTGGAGGTCTTTGATACGGTCACGAAATTCATATGAATTGCGCAAACTATGCTGATTAGTATTTAATAGAATGGAACGAGGCACTTAGCAATAGAATAGGACGGGGTTTTATAAACAGCTAGAATTGGTCGTAGGGGGACACCGGCTTTGTGAACTTTTGGAAGCCCGTACGTGATGCCCGGGAAAGCACCTGAGTTATGAAGTGAACGGTAAATCGAATCAGTGATGA
Organism: Parhyale hawaiensis; assembly: GCA_001587735.2. NCBI lineage: Eukaryota > Metazoa > Arthropoda > Malacostraca > Amphipoda > Hyalidae > Parhyale > Parhyale hawaiensis. The sequence goes on from LQNS02278125.1 coordinate 32,643,279, forward strand.
TGCCTTGTTCTAACAATTTTTTTTAGAAATCTAATAATTTTACCGATGAATTTCAGCGTAAGTTTGAAGGGGTCTTTATGCGAATCATAAACAGTGAACTTGGTTGTATCGGAGAGAATGGCATTAATTTTTCGATAATACGGATTTTTGTCTAGAATAGCAACACCTCGTCCGTTGTCGTGTCTGCACACGACAACGGAATTTTCTTTGTGGAAATTAGATAATAACGATAGATCAGACCTAGAAAAGATTGGAGAACATACGCTGTACGAGTAGTAGATGCTATTACAAGTTTCTTATATTTTGTTTTTTATTTCTGTAAATGAAAAGTTGGGACGCAGTGGGACGCGAAAAATAGGCCAGGGTTGCAGATTTTGTAATTAAGTTACGTTTTCAAAGAGATCGATGACCTGGTTGCAGAAGATGGCGAAAGTTGGATCCTTTTCCCTTTATCTGAATGCACTACATGCTTGAAACGCTTCTTAAAATCGGAACAAAATATATGCAACTTCTTTATCCGATTCTATTACTTTTTTCTCTCAGGTCACTACGTATCAATTCAGCAGATGCAAGGAGCTTCAATAGGGAGAATTGGTGGGCAGACGATCAGCGGAACACTAACGACGGGCAGTAGCCAATTATTTCACGGGCAGTAGACAATTACTTCTTCTAGCTTACTGCTTTCTCTGGGAGAGCAGGTTTCGCTTCAGAGGCCAAAATTTCAGCTCTTCAATGACGCACATTTTCGAGTGTGGAAGACAGTATTATGGATACGGTGCACTCACATTGCATATAAGCTGAATACGTGGAGTTGCATTCAAGTTAATTGCAGTGTTTTACTCAAGATTTTACTTTGGAAGACACACGTTTAATTAAGAGAGAGTGTAGGGAACGTAAAAGAAGAACGAGACTACTACAGTCTCAAGAACGAAGACGTGCTACCGTACCAATGGAGAAAGATGAAGCGCCTATGCGATACAGTGACAAGGAAGACTTGAAGCAGAAAGATTACAAAAGGGAATAAGAGCTGCCAATAAACGTGAGCGGGAAAATGTGGAAACGGCAAGTCAGAAAAGAGAGCAAACATATCGATTATTGCGTAAATTTTTCTCGCACTTGTCCACTAGTTGAAATAATAAGGTAGAACGGAGTAGTGCAGTAGACCTAAATTGACAACATATGTGTTTAATTATTTGCGCCTCGAGAGCGTGTGTGGGAACACCGAGGTACGAGGATGCTCCATGACAAGATCAATGCACGTTGGAACAGTGCATTGGAAAAAGAGGAAATGCGTAACACAAACTGATAGGGAAGAGTATGAAGACGTAAGGAAGCAAAGTGGGCTCGAAAGACAGACGACCTAAGGGCTTAGCTACGACTAAGGTAACCTGGAGGCGCTGCTCCCCGTAACCTACTAGGGGCGAACTTTGCTAATCTTACCCTGGCCTTCCCACCGCTCATTAAGGAGTCGATTAATTTTCTACTCTTACAGCATAAGTTTTAATAAACTCACGATGTTTATAATGAAAGATTTTACTCTGACATTACGGCAGTAGCTCATAGAGGGCCGGAGAGTCGGTCTCGGCTACTCTCTGGAAATGGGCCTGTAGGCCTGTCTACTGCCAGCTATCTGATCTAAAGCTCTACTGTCGTTAGGCCAGCGATATCCCTATTGCTGTCACTCTCTTTTCTAGGTGAAGGTTGTAAAAAGCCATCCACGTGCTTATGAACCAGACTTCGCCAAAAAAGTTTTTCATATACACATAACTTATTGTAACTTAACCAACTGCAGTATATAAATTGAGGGTGCCATAAAAAATGTTGCTCACTACTGTACTAAGTACAATTAGTAAAAAATCAACAGTGCAAGGACTAATTTAGTCTCATTTTATGAGGAATGTATATAGCTAATATCTATTACCAGCTTGAATATTTTTTAATATGTAAAAAATTCAAATATAAGTAGATAAGAGAGCTATCTTACAATGTTACTAGAATAGCATCGCTATCAATACGCCTTACAGTGCACATAAATTGCAACTCCGAAGAGTTACCAGTCACCAGCTAACCAAAAAGCTGGAAGTAATATGAGTAAACTTGGTTAACGACGTGGCTGTCAATAAAGTTGGTACTATATTAATATCATTGATATATATATGTATAAAGTGCCTAGACATAAGTTTTTGCACAACTCTATTGTTTATGCACTTTCAAAAATTCAGAGTCTGCTTTAGGATAATTAATACAGGAAGTTTATATAACAGATATACAATAGAACATTTAAACAGAACAGTCAAATGTGCACTTATAACAAGAAAAATTAACACAAGTGAAAGCAATGAGGGACAAAAGTATTTGACCAAAAGAAATATGATGTTGAATTTTTGATATTTAATAGTATAATTTGAATAAATTAGTCTGGCAATTATTCTAGAACGTTCACGAAACGTCTCGAAACAAATGCAATGTAAACAAGCCACAGCTGGCGCAATCATTACCTCTCTAGACCGCGTTGAAATCGCGCACACTCTCACTACAATGCCCAAAGTTAAAGAAATCACAGAAGCTACTAGTAAACGGATAATTCAACTTCGTAGTGATTGATTAACTTACAGAGTAATAGCAGAACGTGTCAATGTTCATTTTTCAACTGTTGGAGCAATAATCCGCAAGCATCAAATGACTGGGGCGGTCTCCAACCTGCCAAGAGCTGGAGTTCCGCGTAAGATCATGGGTCGTCCTCGGCGCTACATGTTGCGTAAGGTGACTAATGACCCCATAACAACTCGTACTGACCTTCAGAGTGAACTGGCGCCTCGGGGACTGCATGTCAGTAAGAAAACTATTGTTAGGGAATTGAACCGTACTGGCATTCATTCTTACACTCCTCGCAAAACTCCTCTTCTTACAGCAAAACATGTCAAGAGCAGCTTAACATTTGCCAAAGACCACTTGGACAAAGGAAATGAGTTTTGGGAAGGGGTTATATGGTCTGACGAAACTAAAATAGAACTTTTCGGCTGAAACGAAGCTCGGCATGTATGGAGGAAACTTGGTACTGCCTATGAACCCAAGAGCACCATCCCCACCGTGAAGCATGGATGGGGCACCATCCTGGTGTGGGGTTGCTTTACTGCCCATGGTGTTGGGGATCTTCATGTCTTTGATGGCAAGATGAATAGTTTCATGTACAGGGAGATATTAGAGAAGAAGAGGCTTCCAAGTGCCAAAAAATTCTACGGAGGGCGCAGGTGGACCTTCCAACAAGACAACGACCCCAAGCAGGCTGCGAGTTTAACGAAAGAATGGTTTCAAAAGAATAAAAAATGTTCTTCCATGGCCTAGCCAATCACCGGACCTTAATCAAATAGAAAGTTTGTGGCGTCTTTTTAAATCAGGTGTTCACAAACTAATGTCATCATTTTTTTTGGTCAAATACTTTTGTCCCTCGTTACTTTTGCTTGTGTTAACTTTTCTTGTTATAAGCGCACATTTGACTGTTTTGTTTAAACATTCTATTATATATATGTTAGATAGACTTCCTGTATTAATTAACCTAAAGCAGACCTTGAATTTTTAAAAATACATAAAAAATAGAGTTGTGCAAACTTATGTCTAGGCTCTGTATATAAACTACAGCCCATGGTGAACAGAAACTTTACATAGCCAACGCATAATCTCGAGTGCTGGGCAAAATACAGTATGTTACCTTTGATTATGCAAATATTTTTTTTTACTTTATTTTTCAAGATAAGAGTCTATCTTTAAAATATCAATATTAACTAAATGTATGGTTATGTTGCAAATATAAACAGCAATTGTAAAATAAATATTTAGCCATTTGCTAAGTTAACATAAAATTTGCTTGTTTACGAGTTTTTTACTGTTGCCTCAGATTATGCAAGAAGCTAATAAAAACGTCATAGAGAGAAAATAAAATATTTTTATTAAACATCCAAAACCAAGAAATTATAACCAAAACAATTCAATAAACACTGAAATAAGTGTCCAGTAGTGCTAATCATAACAAGTAAATTTTGAAGATGGCAACCTCCATTTTTCATGATTTTTATTAGGCGATTATCAACAGACTTTGTCAGATTTGATATATCAGATGGTGAAACAGAATCTGCAGCTGTTTTTGCTGCATTCCAGAGGCTTACTTTGATCGAAATCTGCCGACCACCTTCACAGACCTTCCTTTTGATCATTGCCCAGAGGTTTTCAATGGGATTTAAATCGGAGCTATTCGCTGGCCAGGTCATAATCCTTTTTGATTTGAATCCTTCATCCGCAAGCCAGTTAGCAGTGTACCGTGCTCGGTGTGAGGGAGCGTTATCGTGCTGAAATACCAATTTGGATCTGCGTGCGATAGTCTGCTCAATAAGTCCATGGAATGAACCAAGTTGGCCTCAAGAAACTGGCAGTACCTTTCTGCATTCAGTTCAACTCCTTCTGCCACTTCAAATGGGCCAAAAAGGGTGTCACCTACTATCCCGGCCCAAAACATTATACCTCCACCACCTTGTTGACGCTTGAGCCGTGTCTGTTGAGGTCGGTCATGGAGGACCCATCCAGACGCCCATCCATCTGGACCATCAAGAGTGGCTCTGCATTCGTCAGTAAATATGACATTGGAGAAATCAGTTTTCCTGTTCTTTTCAACCCATTTGACCCTATTTTCTTTATACGATTTTTTGTTAGAAGTGGTCGTTTTATTGCTTTTTTCACTTTCCCTAGCTTCTGCAGAACCTCACATCTTGTCTTTCTGCTTAGTATTGGGGCTCCAGCGTCTTCAAATATCGCCTTACTTGTAGAAAGTTGTTATCTAGAGATAGAAAACTTCAAATTTTGCATATCTGACCTGTCAATTTCTTCGTAGAGGCTCTATCCAGAGTTTTCCTGTTGACCTTACCTTCAATTGCATAAGCCTTAATTGTTTCTGTGATCGCGCTGTAATTTTTTGGCAACTTCGAGTCTTTTCTTACCAGAAGCCAGTAACGAGGCCACTTTGATCTTTTCTCCAAGGTTAGACCACTTTTCTTGCCCTGTTGACTAGAGAGTGATGTTGCATAATCTGGCGTAAAAGCAGAACCCGGTGCGATAAGTAAATGTTGCCAAAACGTCGGAAATGGTTCCGTTTCATTTTTCTCGAATTATTTTTATAGTTACAGCATACCTGTGCACTAACTTACTACTAACATTTTAAATGTTTGACATATATCTTGAAAAATAAGTAAAAAAAATTGTATTTGCGTAATCAAAGGTAACATACTGTATCTTTGAATCAATTTGAAAAATTATTACATTAAAATTTTAAGTTAAGCATACTACCTAACTACTTTTTCTAACGACAAATTGACAACAATTATTAATACAAATATTAGCTCATTTACGAACGACCCAAAAGTAATCGAATCATGTTGAAGAAGCCTGCAGCTTATCAGTGCTTAATACTTAATTAATTCACAAGTAACGTGATCCAACAGAGGAAGAAAGAAGGGGTATAATAGCATGTTGATAGAAACGGAGAGCCCATGCACGAAGCTGCTTCCAAACAGGATGAACGTGCATGAGAACAACAAGTCGGGAAAGAAGAGAAAGAACAGACGAAAGTAAGACCAGTAGGAGTATGAAAGTGGAAGGAAGGAAAGTGGGCACGAAAGACAGAAGTCCCGAAGGTCTAGCTAATGGCTAAGGTATATAGCACAATCCCTCTGGGGGCGCTGCGGCCCTTAACGTAGGATGGGTCAACCCAAATAAGCTAACCCTATAATGGCCCACCCTATGCTCCCCGAGGTGATTTGTGGTTAAGATAAGCAAAGATTCAACCAATTAAATTTGGCTGTGACAAAGAATAAACTTCTTTAGCGTAATCGGATCCACACAAAACTCTCTAGTTAGAATACTACTGAAAATAATTCAGCCAGAAATATTTTAATTTCCGGGACTAAACGATCTTATGTGCGTAGCAATATATATTATGAAAAGCATTCTAGTTTTATCCCCACGGCAAAAAGTGTTTAGTTTAAGGATTTGGTTGTGTTAACTAGAGATTCCTCTGGATGTTCAACTATAACTTCTGAAAAAATTGTTTATATGTGAATTTACTCAATGTGCTTTACTCTGATTGCTTTTACAACTGCTCATCGATTGAATATTGCTCAATGAGAATTCAACACGTGAAATTTAGTTAATACTCTCTAGCGTATATATACACACGCGCATTCTTAGTAAAGTTCCATAGCCACCGAACGCACATCCCAAGAGACCCGCTTTACTTTCCTACTCACAGCTTGCCTAAAATAGTCTATCTACAAGTGAAAAAATTAGGGTTTGCAGAAAGATTTCTTTCACAATTTGTTGAATGGAATAATAAAGTTTTACCCATGTGTCAACATAATAATTAAAATGAATCTCCTGAGGACAAGTTATGTAATATCACTTATCATATAATAATATCGGTTATTAGACTCGGAAGCCCAGGTACATTAGTAAGCTTCTTAGCAGTCCATGCAAGTATAGGTGCTTGAACTTGAAGAATGATGCAACAGTCGACGAGTTTAGGACTTTGTGTGCATGTATACACAAAAATATACAGATACAGTAGATTTAAAATGAAAGGTTGCGCAAGCAATAAACTCCTTTCGAAAATATATACTCAGACTAAATAAAAAAACACTGGATAGGCGTCTCATAAAAAAATATTCATGGGGTTGTCTCATTTCTCAAAAGTTACTAATGTGCAGGAAATTAATTTTTGTTTAACTCCATACTACCGTACATGTCAAAACTAAGAATTTCTTTCTGTAATAGACTGGTTTGTAATAAACATACATATATATTGTTGCTTAAAGAACGCACCTTATTGCTGGAGAGTGGAGACGAGCTCATTTTTAGGTTTGACGCTTAGTTTTGGATTTTAACGTTAAATTTGTAACGTTTGACAAGTAACTTTATGAAAAGAATCAGCTCCGTAAATAGTTGAAATAAAGACTCCTATCCAATTTTTTCATTAAGTCTGACTGTATCAAACAAACATATCAAATGCACTTCTTTGTATATACATGAGCTGCTGTCCCTTACCTAACCTTTGGGACCATAGATTCCCAAACACTCCAAATATCTGTGTTATATCAACAAATAGCTCATATAGTGCTTCAGTATCAGATTGCCATCTAAATACGATAGTTAATTGAAACTTAATTTACATATTTGTCTGGGTACCTGGAAGTCTACGTGCGACAGATCAAAAAAATGTGGAAGATGAAGCAAGTCACCGATTTTCACATGATTAACGTATACTACCATCGAAGAAATTATCAGAGCTGGGTACATTGGTACTGCGGCATCTATAGTTACATTATAAGATAAAGCGCAAAAAGTCTGGTTTGCCGCCGTTTTGCTGTTGTATCTGGGCCGTAAAGGCTTACTTCTAGTTATAATAGAAAAGTGCGCAGTAGTTTCAATTAACTAACCAAGCTGGCCGCATCCTTCTCAACATTTTTTGTAATTTCATTTATCATTATATATATTGCAGCGTTTTACTGTACGAATAATTTCAGGAAGCAAAAGCGGGCAACCTTAATTGATTGCCAAAGGATAAGTTTTCACTATTAATTGACCGAAACCTCTAAAAGCGCTGTTGGATTGGGAGAGGAAATACATCGGGGTATAGGGAAATGATTCAAGCTTGTGCTATTCATATATTTTTCAGCAAGGGCAAATATCTGAAAAAATCGAAAAACTGGCAATAGTTTAAGTATGTAGCTATGTGTAATATATGTATAGTAGAGAAGCAAATAATTTGATCAATGTTAATGCAAGGAAACGTGGAAAGCTTAGAGGAAATATTTTTTAAAAATTTCTACAGAAGAGATTAAACATAAACTTGCAAAATCTCATGATGAAAAGAAAGAGGAAAAAGAACTGCAAGCCATCAAGAAAATTTAAAAAAAACAGTATGTACTTCTTCTGTTTTGCATCAAATTACTCGTTTCTGAAAACAAAAATAGGGCCATTATTGGACGAAAATGGATCAATGACTGATAACGATCAGGAAATGAGTGAAATACTGAGCCATCAATACCAGAAAGTTTTTAGCAAAAAGACCAGTAACTCTGATGTTCAAGTATTAGAAGTCACTGATAACTACCTAACAGATTTTGAATTCACAAAACTAAACACTGAATTATAGCCATGCCATCGATGAAATTAGTGGAAACAGTGCTTCAAGACCAGATGATGTTCCTGCAAAAATTCTCAAAATGTGCAAGCTAAGCCTTTCTGACCCGCTCTACTTCATGTGGCGCAAATCATTGGACGATGGTGTTATATGAAGCACTTATAAACACGCAATCATTACCGCAATCCCCAAAGCACGAAATAGTACAGATCCAGCAAATTATAGGCATGTCTCATTAACGAGTCACGTAGAGAAAACGTTTGAGAGGGTGTTCCGTAAACACCTAGTGCACCATCTAGCGAGTAATGACCTACTCACATCAAAACAACATAGTTTTCGACATAAGCATTATTCTACTTCACAACTGTTGGAGCATTATGATTCCATCGTAGAGACATTGTGCCAAGGAATGAATGTGGACGTTAATATACTAAGATTTTGCGAAGATTTATGACAAGGTTGACTACGGAATCCTAATGTTAAAACTTTCCCGCAAGGGAATCTGGGGAAAATGTCTTCGGTGGCTTGAAGCATTCCTGTCAAATAGAACGATAAGTGTGATTGTCAACAACAAAGTGTCATCCATGCAGACGGATGGTACTCTATGGAGTACCACAAGGCACCATGCTTGGGCCTGTTCTCTTTCTCATCTTGATCAATGATATGGGGTACGGATGTAACTATGCGGTCCCTTCGTCAGTTGCTGACGATACACGAATACTAGCCGCTGTCAAATCTATGGAAGACGTGCTACCTGTGCAGCGAGATTTAGAAAGTATCTGTCAATGGTCGGTAAAAAATAAGATGACCTTTAATGAAAGAAAATTCGAACTACTACGATACGGAAAAAATCAAACACTCTTTGAATCCACGGATCACACCACCAGCGATGGGCATGAAATTGAGTGAAAGACAGTTTTAAGAGACATCGGAGTGAGAATACAAGACGATGCTACGTTCGAGGAACATATTGCTGGAGTTTTCGCTGTGGGAAAAAGATGGAGTGATGGGCTTTACGAACTTTCTCGTCAAGCGAAGTAGGTGTAATGCTCACACTATGGAAACAATTATTTCGAGAATAGAATACTGTTCTTCACCTTGGACGCCGAGTACAAGAAAAAGCTAGAACAACTTGAAGCTATCCAAAGATCGTTCACTGCCAGAATTTGAGGCATGCAGGAGTACGATTACCACAAACGAATTAGCTGTCTCCAATTGTATGCAACACAATGAAGATTCGAGCGATATACAATCCTATATGTTTGGAAAATTCTGGAATGTATCACTGTGAATCTTAATGAGCGGATTGCCGTCAGACACTCAGAAAGAACTGGAAAGATTTGCGATATACGCATCCCAAGCAGAGATGGTGAAAAAGCCGTAGCCACAAAATATTTTAATATCTTCGCCGTACATGGAGCAAAATTGTTCAACAAAATGCCTCGGCATATTCGAAACGCCACTGATATCAAAATTATAGAGTTCAAAAATTTGCTGGATTCTCATTTAAGAAGAATACCAGATAGACCAGCGGTCAGCGGTTACGTGTACTGTGGAGATAATTCTCTGCTGGCTATCTCATTCGTCGCTAACTGCAGTACCACAGAAGACACCCAGCAGCATGACTGCACTCACGCGGGGTGACGTGAAGAACGTCACTTGAACTTCTTCTGAAGACCCATAAGGTACACAAGGTACAGTGACTTAACTATGCACGGACTCTATGATGGTCTATGATCAAATTGCGCTGTTCACAATGCTGCTTCGTCGTATTTACCAAGCGCAATAATGTATGGGCCTTAAGTGGATAATTATTTTCAGTATTAAGGAAAAGGATGGGAAATACTGCATGCCCAAAGAAAAGTGGAACCCATGCACGAAGGTAAACTCCACATAATCAACGCGCATATGGGCACAAAACGTACACAATTAAGTTTAGGAACAGAATAAAGCATCATTAGCAGGAATATGAGAACGGTAGGAAAAAATAGACACGGAAGAAAGAAGTTTCGAAGGCCTGCCTATCTAAGGCTATAAGGTTGACTCTGGTGTCTCTGCGGATGTGACTCCCCACAACATAGGATGGGCGAGCGTAACTAACCTAACCCTATGGCCCATTCTTTCTTCTCTGACTAGTGAAGTGGCTAAAGTGACCGAAGACAATACAAATTACAAAAAAAAGAAGAAATTAATTTGCGAGATGTTTCCCTTCAGTTTGTGCAATATTTCACTTAACAAACCATGAACTCTTCAGAATAAATTTCCTCAAAATGCTGCATCGCTTTCTGATAATTCTATACATTAAATCCCTTTCCCCTCTGTCGGTATGGCCAAGGATAAAAATAATACCTATGCACCACATGTTTGTCCTTTCCGCTTTATAAAGCTGCACTTGACAAAGAGAAAAACAAATTCTCCGACTGCAGCAAAACAACTTTCCACTTTTTTCCCCCGGAAAATAGCATAGCGGCAGAGAAGAAACGCACATCGACTCACAGTACCAAAACACAAAGCTTCCAAATCAGCGCCAGTTCCCTCTGCGCTTATGAGAGCATCCAAAAATGCAATGAGCAGACTCCATTTTTCTAATGAATGGCCGGGCCAATTTCCATAAGTGACGCTGCCGTGGGATTGACAGCGGACTAAAAATATTCCCCTAAAATATGCTCAGAATATCAGCCTCAAATCTAACTTCATCCGCACAATTTGTGCAGCAGACAGACCAAAAAAGGCGTTATGAGCTAGCGACATTTTGGAAAATGACTCAGGAACCAAATCGTCCGTGAATTGCAGACAGGCATTGTCGGTGCCACCTATAGCAAAGAGGATCCGTAGACTTCTTAAACTTGGATGAATACGGGGGCTGTGGAGTGGAAACTGCGCCGCTGATCTGCGGTGCTTCGCTGTCACCTAGCTTAGAAAACCTGAAAATTATCCCGAAAAGGAAGCGTACAAATTTGTTATTGAAAAGGTTGAGGGGTAAGTAAGCAGAATAGTACAAGGACAAACGAGGTGCTATCAGAGGTAGCAGCAATAAGAACATGAGATTAATTTGGCGACAAGAACCGCTATACAGACCTAAAGTAATTCTAAACAGAGTTCGAAGGTCTAAGCTTTTGTGGTAAAAGTATATAGATTGATTTCAGTAATAACTTGCACATATCACCAAGTCGCCCAAAACGCTTTCGGTAAAATATAAGTAACTTGACAGCTCATTATATACTTAAATTAATATAGAGGAATTTAAATTGCGCCTCTAGAGAGCCGATGATCAAAAAGTTGATCTGCAATCCTAGTTTTTTGGTAGTTGTATACTACTCAAACAGTGATGTTCCACGTAATTCTAACACAACGCTTGCAATTTTCTATCTAGGTACGTGTCTTTACGATCAGTTAATGGGGTTACGGTAACCTGCTTTACGATGGGTCGTGTTAACTCTCTGATAGTTAAGTAGCTCAGCTCACTCTATTGCAATGCATATTATTTAATGCCGGAACTACACTACACACCCGCAAGATCAACTTGCGAGCAGACGTTCATTTTGTACGTCGTCCATGCTACCTTCTCTCTGCTACAAGCCTTCACTGTGTGATGGGAGGGCGAGGGAGTCGAACACTCGTTCATATGTTGATCGTACGAATGCGTAAGGTAGAAGCCACAGTGAGAATTCAGTGCTGCACGGTGAGTAATATGTTGCCACTTTCATTGAACATCGACTCGTGGTCTAAAATTCACTTAACTAACACCGCAATCGTATCCATGACGTTGACAGCGAAGCTTCTTGTACTTTATTTAGCTCCACATAATGCAATCAATGGAATGCAAACAGAGAAGGTCCGCGCGTAATTTAGTGAAGAGACGAGCTTTTTGGCTTGCGCTGTTTGCATTGCAGTGTTCGGGGATGCAAATACAAGCCAAACAAAAGGGCAAAATGAAGTTTACTGTGGAAATACGCTGAGTGTTCGAGATTTGTGCGCGTTGATTGAACAAAGGGCGAGAAGGTAAAACTTGTGCTGTGGAAACAAACACACTTCCATGTAATTGCAGGAGAGTGAAGGCTGAAATGTTTGAATGATCCGCAACAAGAGGGAGAGCAACCGACGTGAGACAAAAGCGTGAGTCGGATGGGCATTGTTGTAGCGCAAAGCCTTCAATAGAAACCTCAAAGATTTCATATTCAAATATTTTTGTCATTCAATAATATTAATTCAATTACCACTGCTTAGGTTATGAGAATTAAACGATAGTTTTGGCCTCTTTAGACGTAACGCGGTGTAGTAAGATAGGAAGGGTAAGGGACATATAAGATGTCAACATGACTCATGGAATCCATGGCCGAGGGTGTTCCTACACGTACACTGGATCAACTCGTACAAGTAGAGCAAGTGGGCAAAGAAGAGGAAGAAGTAATCTAATGTCTAATCAATTAAATCTGCAAGAAACTCTCACCTGCAACTTCAGTGCTGCTTGCAGACTGATCTGTCACATGCACACTCTGAAAACTCAACATTCATACAGAATCTTCATAAGGCTCTAAAACGCTATACACGAAAGAAAAAAGTTTCGAACGAATCCACTCTATAATAAAACACAGTTGTTGGTCGCTTGCTCCCTTGCTCCAATGTTGGTCCGTCTCTCCGTCACGCACTTAAGAGTTTAATAGGAGAAAATTCATGTACTGAAAAACAAATTGAGATACCATACAATTTCACACTTGGGGTACCGGTGACAAATATAGCTCTGGATCTCTGGCCTGTGGATCCCGGGCTCTGGATCCCCAGCTTCTGGATCCCAGCTTCCAATGCTGAATGATATCGGAGAAGTTGAATCCAAGGAGGTTCTAATAGAGAGGAGTGCACCCTATCTATTTATCCTACGGAGCGTTGCGAGTAAACTTTTCCCTTAAACTGGCTGAGTGGCT
>LQNS02278125.1:32656428-32687130 GCA_001587735.2 Parhyale hawaiensis
CCTTAACTATATGTGCTGACCACTGCCACTTCAGCCAGTTTAAGATCTCCAAACGCCAGCTTCAGTCACGTGACAAAGCCATGTGCTTACTCGCCCAGGGAAGGCTTGCGCTTACTCCTCCCATTGAAGCTCTTTGGTTGAATCTTCACGCTGAGCAGACGTCTTCTTATATTGAATTTACATCGCAGCCAAAGTTCGACGCTGGAGGTTCAACAATCAGTTGGTATCCACAATACGGTGAGCCCTGGGCATTTCCAGTGAATTCTTTTGACTGAACTATTTTCTTGGTGCAACTTAACGCTTAATCAATACCACTCCTCATCTTGCAGGGGGGATATTTTACTATCGCAAAGCACATGGTTGTACAGCTTGCGTTTCACGAATGGAGGATCAGGCCTGCAGGGATGAGACCTGTAATACAGCAAAACCTAAACTAGGAACCGGAACAATAAAAAGCTCAATCACAAAATTTTTGCCGTCATTTTTGAGGGCTGGGCCCTCTAGTATGTCTATAAAATACGGCTAGTGTTACCACATAAGTGATCTTTGGCATGACTTCCATAGGATTGAGCCTGTGGTTCAACCTACGCTTTTTGAGAGGCGCTAGGACTATTAACAGACTGCATAATTATATAATGTAGTCAACACTGCTACTCTCAGCCACAGATAATAATTTTATGTGAAACACTAGATATATGGTAACCCTTTTTTCTATTAGATGAGCAATAACAGTTTTTTGAAATAGTGGGCGAGTAAAAAAAACAATATTCTTAGCCTATTATGTCGAACTGGTGTTTGATATCGTTTAAGAATAACATAATTAAATTGCAACAAATAAAGTAAAGCCTTGCTCATTGACCAGCGGAATTACATCTATGGGAAATGAATGTCTGTTTCTAGTATTCGAAAATTTATGTAGAAAGGATCAGCTGCTACATAAGGTATGGTTAATAACTCCCGAGTTCCAGGTGCGATTAGGTGGTTGGATCAACTGTTTCCAAGATCTTTAAAGATAAAAAACAATTTAGGCCTCAAGGCAGCTTAGTTACAAAGAGGAATCCAGCAAAGAAGTAATCTAATTAAGATTCTGGACCGCGAAGGAGACATTTGAAATATATGACTAGCCTAACAGACAAACATATTATCAGTCCATGGACTAACGTTCTACTCTCAGACAGAACGGTTTATAATGTGTATCTTGGTATAACAAAAGACGCTAAAAATCACACTACACTAAAAGCAAACGTAAAAGGTACGTAAAATTACAATATACGCGGCGATTCCCTCTCATCCATATGACTTTTCTTTCTAGTGTAAACTGTCACATTGTTTCGACACCATAAAAAATGTCATCATTAGAGGAGTTCATTATTAGTAACTGCTGTTACTGAATTAACAAACAACAACACTAATAACAAACATAAATAAGGCAATTAGAATCGGGGTTGCTTACGCTAAATACCATTTCAGTAAATACTACGTCACTGTTTCTAACAGAAACGAGGGGGACATAAAGTACATGCGCAACGAAAGACACACAGCTATAGTGCTATTTGTGTACGGCTGTAATTACAGGACAATTCGCAAGTAAACTTGGTTAAAGGTAAAGTTGTGATTAAGAACATTACATTCATTTATTTACGTCTATCAGTTGCATTTAGACTATAGCTATCAGGCATACTGTGCTAGCATTAGGTTACAAGAACCTGAGCAGAGTCTGAGAAATGAATATTAAATACGTCTTTTTGCTCTGTAGCCCTGCCGTCAGGGAACACGAACGCGTGGTGCTGTCCAGAGGCCTACCGACCAAATAAGTTGTTACCTCAAACGGGAAATGCCTGACAGATTGGACACACAACAATACAGTGCGAGTCAAGGAGGTCCTATAGAGGGCCGGTCGAGGAAATAAACCATGTCATTCGTACGAAGAATTCTTTGGTACAACACCCCGCTGTTCTTGGGTAAAACTTCGGCATTCATTCCGCCGTGGCCCGGGACAGGCGTCGTTTTCTCTCTCATAGCAACTACAATCTTGCGGTTTGTTTACAAGATTCATAATTCGATAAGCAGGTTATGGCTCCTAAGAGGACTTTTGAGCCGGGATTTCGCTGGATTTGGAGGAAATCTGACGTCTAAAGAGGAGCGTGTCCGGTCTTTTGAAAAGAGTACTTGTTTTGATACCTGTTCAATCTAATTCAGCGTTCCAACGGGATAGCAATCAATCTTTCAGCGATCTTTTGTAACTTGAGAAAAATATTACCAAGTACGACTGCAGTTCCGGAAGAAATTAAAGTTGTAGGTATTTACAAGTAATGACGAACATAATGATAATTGGTTTTCAGGTAACGCCACTACATTTCGGCGAACAAATTACATAGTGCATTTACACAGTAACGAAACAGCGTACAGTTGGACAAACATTGAAATTGTATTCTCGAAATCTAATTTTAGAACAGCGTGTATGTTGGAGATATCATCTGGTCTATTTTCGAATAATGTTGGAGTTACTGCAACACATCTCGTTTTATTGGCCGTCTGATTCCTGACATTGTTATAATTTTTAGGCTGTTAGCTTGCGTAAATCTGTTAGTGGTATAAAGCTACACAGAAAAAGTGTACCACACACGAACCACACACACCACTTCTTGGTGCACAGGAATACGTATACTGGATTTGGTACAAGACTTTCCTTAGCGTAATATATCCAGGTAAACATGTAACGGTATAGAAACCAGCACAGAAAACGGAACCTTCGGGGTAGAAGATTGATCAGATGTAGAGAACATACAATTTAAGAGTAGGTGTGAATGCTTGAGGAGTCGATTGATTATCATTGTCACAGTTCAACACTGGAAATAGATCTTTTTGCTATCGAAAAACATCCATTATTCTACAAGATGCACTACACATATGGGTTGTGAAATGTAGGACGTAGTACAACTGGAGAGCGTTACTTCCAGGAATATTGGAGAAACTTGTATTTTCCCTAGAAACTAGATGAAACTCTTTTTTTCAAAAATTTGTGAGAGTTGAATTGGTGTTCCAAGAAACAAAGGAGACTTATTCATTCCTATAATGAGGTATTCCAACACATGTAGCATGAATGTTAATAATTTCCATGTAGAACTCGCAGCCGAAACAGGTGCGAGTATGGCTGAACTGTAGGAAAAAATAATTCTTTAACAAAAATGCTTAATGGGAAGTAGATGTAGTTGTTACACGAGTACGATCGGTTCATGATGCGACTACATGGATGCGTAATACGGCAGGTCAGTTCGAACGTTTCAGCAATGAACGCTGAATTACCTTTTTTTACTGTAGAATACTCGAAAAATAAACACAATAATAATAATAACTGTAAAATAATAGTTCATTGACTTATAACCAAGGACCATTTAAAACGAATGAGGAACTAGCAATTTTTGGACTTTCAATAAACCTTTCTGGTTTGTCTATTAGAGCTAATTAAGGCACGAAATTACTTGTGTTATGACGAGTAACATTTATATAATGAGTCACATTTACGAACCATCCAATTACCAACGCATCCCATTACCGAAAAATACAATAAAACAAAGATGAACAGCATATAGCAGACTGAACTTGACGATATTCAGACGCTAATAGCAAACAGAGAACACTAATGCATTCAACTAGAAACATGGAAGCTGAATTAACTTTACGATCGTCCGATGGCGAATTTGTGAAGTTTACATCTATAATTACTCAACACTGAAGGTCATAGGCCACTACCAATAACAACATGATTTCATTCCAGCGACAAACGCAAATTCAATTTAAGAATTAACAATCCCGAAATTTGAAGAGCTCGAATAGCAGCATCAATTATACTGGAAATGAACCCGGTTAGAATATTTATAACAACTCCAGTGATGCTGGTGTTGCAGGAAAGAATTCAATTTGACTCAGAATTTAATTGAAGCGAAGCGGTCGAGGCAATATTTTTACAATATTTAGCTCAGCTCAGTTCTTTGGACCGACAGATATTCCATTGATGTGGGGAATTTTAGAATTTCTAGAACAAGAACTTTAAATTCCATCGAGTTTCAAACATATGCATAAATTCTCTAGAATAACTGGACTGCGCGCGCGTACACGCTTCACTTTTTGACGAGAAGCCTTTTGTAACGAGAAGTAAATCGAAAAATCGTTTCGTCTTTTGTGCTGGTAAATTGCTTTCGCTAACCGGCCCCAGCTTTCCACTTGCGCTGGTACATCGCAGGGCAGCTTTGGAACATGGGTTTGTTCCAGCAGCGCTGCTGCATCCATCGAAACGGGTCGGCCTTTGCTGGTTATAAAAATGCAAACATGCTTTTATTAACAACCAAATCAGCAATAAGGACAGTTAGCGCACTAGAATCTATTCTTTTGTGCATGGAGATACAGTCGTTTGTGTTTTTCGCAAGAGGAGATTGGGCGAGAACTTAAAATAACAATAATCGACGCAAACAATTACCTGGAACAGCTGTTGTACAAGAGTTTGTGATAGATTGCTTTCCCAAGCTCAATTTTTGAAAGCCACGGAAACTGATTGGCGATTTTAACTTTTCGGCGGTCGATTATTCAGCTAGGATTATTCTTTTCACAATTATTTATTATTATTATTATTTTCCTAGCTTTACCGCTGCACTGTTCCTTCCATTTCCAGAGTCGAGAGCTGACTAGGACAGCTGCTTTCGAACGAGACTACCAGGGCAAAAAGTCTCTTCTCTGGAACGGACAAGTCTAAAATGTCACCGCTGCTCTCTTGATGACGTCACTACACTTGTGAACAGGTACAACATCGGCCAGCTTACGGAATCGTCACGGGTACGGTGAGGTCACAAATCGAGGCCAGCTTTAACTGTGTGGCGTATAGGTCAGCTTTGTGACCAGGTTCATCTTCTTCTATGGAAGGGCTGTCTTATACGTCTGCACTACAAATACTAAGAGCATAGAGCATATACATTATACAACACAATTACGCAAACAGACTTCCAACACTGAGAAAACTTCGACAAGGGAGAACCCAGAAACTGAAGAAATCCATAAACGTAGACTGTTTCTAGCGGCAGCTATTACAAATTGCAACATTAGCTGACGCTATATCCAGTGACCAGCAAAAAGGTGTAGTAAAATTTAACGTATAATATGTATATTCAACTTGGAAACTTCATGTTTTCCAATGTGGTTAACCAAAGAAATCGTTTTACGACTGTAGGGGAAAGGCGCATACTGCAGAATGTATCCCCTCGAAACTAAGATTCCTCCCGAAACTAAGACAATATGTCTGTTTACCTTCCATGAGTGCCACTGGATGTACAATGTGTACGTGCACTGCGCTTCCTTAATGGTTTGGAAGTGCAAGGCGAATATATAAATTTTAAAACTACAGGTAATTGGGAGAGAAAGCAATCAAGACTTAATAAAAAGTAAAAATGTGCTCTCATTATGGTAAGCTACACCGATAAAGGAAGCACTTCATTGAACCTGTGAGTGATAAAGATGAATACAATTTTTTTTCTGTCAGTGGGATAAATGTGAATTTTTTCGAATTTTACAGGTCTTTCCTAGGGCTCTTAATTAGCAGAAAAGCAACAAAAAGCATGATTGTGGATGACGCCAAGTTTTAAATCTTTGTTTAAGTTACAGCTCCAGTGCCATTATTCAAATTAAACTTTTTATGAAAAAAAATCTGCTCCAAATGATTCAAATTTAAACTGATTCCTGCCAGTTCCGCAGCAACAACGACTAATAAATTTAGTTTTACTAAGCATTTACGAAAATCGACTGCCGCAGCCGCAATTATTTCCAAGAAAACTCCCTACAACTAACATAACTCTGTAGTGTAGAAGCTAACTTAGTTGCTGCCAAATTATCTAGTAGTAAGCCAAGAAGTCTTGCTATAAATCCTAATACAACAGTACAGAAAACCTCAGTTTCAATTACAATGCAACTTCAAACTTACAACTGAAACAAATATAAGCGGAAAATGCCGAAATAAAGATATAAAAAAAATGATGTAATAACTCTTTGAATGTCGAGCTTACTTGCGAAATATTCAAAACAATCTAAGCAAGTGGACCTACAAATACATAGTACACGACCGTATTACAAAAGAAACTATGAAGCAGCAACGATATATAAAGCTTGAAAATAGTCGAGAGAACGCATTTGTCATGTAATCTGTATCTATGGAGGTGCATTTGTCATTGAAGTGAAGCCCGTTTCTACTGGTGTGAGTACACTGTATTATAATTTCACGTTAGGCTTTGCCTATATCTGTTAAAACTGACACTGTTAGTGCCTTTGTTATATTATCTAAACATCATGACTGTGCTTATGAATATTCACGCCAAGGGCGCAATTCTCACGACAGCTTTTAAAGCGTAAGCCATTATCAGATGAAGTCGGGGGCAGGTAAACGAGTAGAGCGTCTTAGGGAACAGGGTTAACCACATGGGTGTCTTACTTATGTACTGTACATATTAGAGTGTAATTGTTTCGAGTGGATTTTAGTATAGTTGTATGAGGCGGAAACAAAAACCTCTTTTTTACTAAGTTTTAAAATGCGGTTTGACCTGCTATTGATAAAGGATCGAATAGATCATTATCAGATGTGGTGAAAGACGAATAAGTAAGAAACATAAAGTGTCTAGAAAAAAGCATACGTATACCCATTCTGAGTATTAGCTGGGAAGCAGCAACGGCAACAAAAAACGATAAGTACAGCTTACAAACATACAACTGCTACAAAAATGTACATTTTGTAAAAAAATTATTAATCAATGAGCAGCTCCCTTTTCTTTAAAAACAAGAGAAAATACAGTAGAGGACTGGAACACTTACCGTACGGAGGACAACAATGCCCGTAAAAAATAAACTGAGGCAGGCCCTAACCGGAGCTGAAATGTACCTATAGCATCATAAAAACGGCTTCTAATACCGGACCGTATTATACAACCGCACGCTGGACTCCTAGGCGGATACGGATGTTCAGTTCACACGTGGTCCCGATACACCGTGAAAGTCGGTAGCAGAAATATGGTAGCATGAATGACGTGCTAGCTGAACGCCTGCTCATAAGCAGGGTTGTGTTCATATAAGTTTTAGAGTACCCCAGCATTAAATGTTTCAGAATGAATAGGATAAGCAGCTGAAGTTTAGTATATTTCGATTTTTATTGAGAACATGCATGGCCGTAATAACTTCTATGGACCGAGGGTCGAAAAATCTAAAAAGCATTGGGACTCCTATAGTCACACACACACACATATATATAACACCTCCATCATATGATTAGGGCATCCAGCAGTCAAACACGGTGGCAAAGAACACACATGAGCGCTTCTTCCCTATTCATGCTTGTGGTGATGATTCTACAATTTGGAGGATGCACCGCACCCAATGCAGCTGTAGCTTAGTCTTTCTATCAAGTTAATAACGTTCAGTGCTACCAATTTCGCTTCGGAGAGTCCAGTAATTTTTTTTTGTGAGAGCAGCTCCAATTGCAATAAATGTAGATTATTTCTGCTAAAAAAATGTTTTTGCAAATATATTACAAAGAAATTGTGATTAATTTATGCCTCCTATTACAGGCGCATTCCTGATTGTAAGGATCATACTTGCCGAGCTGCTCTTGAACCATAGCATAAAAGTTATTATCATAAAAGTTGCTTAAGCCTCCCTATACACAACTATGGTTGTCAAGAGAGGAGAAGAGATACCGGTGTGTAGGATATGGATAGAAGAGCGCGCTCTCACACAGGAGCAACCCGCATTTGAACAGCAAGTCAGGAAAGAAAGGGGAGAGCAAAATACAGCACTATTAGCATCAATACGAAAATGGAAGGAAGCTAGGCTAAGTGGACACGAAAGACAGGCGTCTCGAAGGCCTAGCTAATGGCTAAGGTAACCTATAAAGTCTTCTGGGGCTCTTCTCTCCATAACAGAAGATGGGTGATCCTAACAAACCTAACACTACGGCATGAGGCCCATTCGATGTCCTCGGCAGGGAATGTATTTGGAAAATAAGGTTTGCTCCAAGCGTAAAAATTCCAGCTTTTTAGGACCAGAAGTGGGTCCATGAAATACGTAGAAACTGATGTACTCGGCCGTCATAAACGACTGCGAAGAATTTGTGATACTTCTCTGCTTATCACTTTCGGTATTAATTTCCTTACCGTACAGCGGCCCATTCCTGAAAATTCATTTAATTTCAGCTCGGAATCAAGCATCATTCCTGTGAAATTCGGCTCGGTGTCACAGATACTGTACGTCATGATATAATAGTCAATCTTTGTCACTCAAGCAGAAAGCTCTTCCGTAAGAGTAAGAAACTAACTTGGGAAAAAGTGATCAAACGAAATCCTTGAGTTCCTTGCCAATCTGCTCCACACTGAAGAACATGTTAGCCTCGGACAGCTGATATTTCGACTATTACACGAATGCAAATCAGGGCAGATCAAAGTGCTGAGGGAAACTGCGGATATCTTCATAGCTCGGATTTCAGCATTGGCGGGGCATGAAATGCATTCAACTATCAAATTTCCATTATGTTGCCATCATCTGCAGCCTGGTTCATTTATCACCCATCAGTTTTTAATAATGAAGCGTGATAGAATGGCCACAATTTCCGACCTGGCCCAATTTTTGCCTGTTTTTTTCAAGCATATATATAACAGAAAATGGAAAAATAAACAGGTATATATTCATATCTTTTTTTACATTTTACACATTTGTACACATTGGTAACGGTCATTATTACAGTATGACGATAATTCTGATTATCATAGTGTTAGCAGAGCTTCGTGCATTACGCTTTCAGTATAAGAAAAGGGAAAATTTACCTTTGCTGCGGGTTCGGGGACAACTAAGTGTCTACTGCATGGAAGCTATGTACTTCTCACACGGAGAAATGAGCACCCTGGTTTGGAGCGAACGGTCACACTTCATATGCACGATACGGGCTGCAGGGCAGAATTAAAAAGTAACACTTATCTTTCATGGAAAAAACTTCCACACATCCAAGCAGAGGATATTTACTAGCGTGCCAGCGCTGTCAAAAATGACAGCGAGGAACTTGCAATGATTCTTCTTCATTGATCACAGTTTTCTGACTATAACATGGATCTGAACATGCCTACGCTGCAACAACTAGCTCAATTTGTCTACCCTCCGACGTTGTTGGTGCGGAGACAGTCAATGCGTTTAAAAATCGTCTTGACAAATATTGGGAAAGACATCCTCCATAGCTAAGAACACGTCCTACATAAACTCTTAAGCTCCGCAGATCAGCGGCTATAGATTGCACTTGCGTACATGCATGATCGACACATGACTGAGATCTTCCCTTTTTCTTCTATTTTCCTCAGTCATTATATCATGCTAACATAATGGCAATAGCTCATAAAGGGCTGGGGCGTAAGTCTCGCTGTCTCTCTGGAAATGGGCTTACTAGTACGTCTACTGCTGCCTATCTAATTGAATCTAAACTGATAGCAGAAAATTCATATATCACGAAAACTTTCGTTGTCTTTTTTTTTATCTTTAGAGCGCCTGGCAACTGACAATTCTGCAGTTTGTCTGAAAAACTAGAAATACATCATAATTATATAAGGCGCAGTCAAACCGTATTTCCGATATCACCTCTGACATGTAAGAACACACTCGGGCAGGCGAGCTCAGGTCCTACACTACAATATAATAATTCACGTCGTGTTTTTCTTTATTTATAAATATATTTATATTTTTCTTGTCACGCTCTATGAGAATATAACAGGAAAAATTCAAGTGCCGATGCCGAAGACGTTGTCCTGGATACGGGTCACACTCGGAAACTTCAGCTGAGGAACCTGAACTGGTCTGCATGACCGTGTTTGGACATGTTCAAAGGTGCTACGGGAGATGCCACTCAACTGCCAAACATAATATATATCCATATTTTCAGGCAGAATGCTTGGTTTGCAATTAAGAAGTCCTCTGAGAAGTAAAAAGCACAAGAGAAAACGAGAGTTTTCGTGAAGCACTTATTTTCTGCCGTCATTTAGAATGAAGGCTTCGGCCACTAGGTTTAAGTTATTATGCCCTCATCGCTGATACCGTGGCATTAAATTTTCATAGCTTGAACTTCTTCTTATTTTATTCCTTCAACGCGTTAAGCGGGTCATATCAATAAATGATGACACAATGAAATATAAAAATACAATTAACACCGTCATGTGTTTATATAGTTATATTTATCTCCGCCAAGGAGGTTATGTTTTTGTCGTATATGTTTGTTTGCTTGTCTGCCCCTTTGTCTGTCACCAAGATAACTCAAAAAGTTATGAACGAATCATTACGAAATTTACAGGGAATGTTAGGCATGTTAACAATAACAGATGATGAACTTTTGGTGGAAATCCGTTCAGCTGTCTGTCTATTTGCCTATTTTTTCTTAGTGCCATATCTCAAAAAGTTACGGACGGATTTTTATGAAATTCGCATGAATTGTTAGGTTTGTTAGGAAAATTAAATGAACAAATTTTTGTGATGATCTGTTCGTTCGTTCGTCGTTGTGTTTGTAAGTATGCTTGTTAGCGCAATAACTCAAAGAGTTCATAATGGATCTTTATGAAATTTACAGGAGTTGTTAGTAATGTTAGAAGACATAGTTGATTAAATTTTGGTGTAGATCGGTTGGTCCGTTTGACTAATGTTTATAATGCTTGTTAGCAGCATAACTCAAAAAGTTACGAACGGATCTTCAAAAAAATTGCAGAAACTGTTAATACTATGAAAAGGCACAAATGATTATATTTTCGTGTTGATACAAAGAAAATCATGGTTTTAAAACCAATTTGAAATTTTCGTTACCGTTGCATTGATTGGCGGAGGTATACGCTCTAAGAGTGCTCTAGTTATATATATCTGCATCTTTCATGTCACACTCTTAACGAAATTGGTGAAAAATAAGTCGGGTTGCAGCTTTTACAATTATGTTGCGTTTTTATGGAGATTTATATACGAAAATTAGATCAGAGTGCAGAAAATGGCGAAAGTGGGATCTTTATCCTATTAACTGAATGTACTTTTTGCTCAGTCAAAGTTGAAATCGAAACAATAAAGATATTTACAGCTTCTCTTAGTGCTGCCGTGGAGCTGGAGTCTTGTAAATAGTTCCATACATCGAAGCTATGTTTGTCCTCAGTTCACGACGTACACATTCAATACATAATTAACGAAGACCAGGCGAAGCGCTAATTTTTCACGAGGCAGTAGACACAATTACTCTTTCCCGCTTGCTTCCATTCCTTTTGATGGAGCAGTTTTCGCTTAAACACCAAACTTTTGATATACTGAACGTGTATCATGTACTAGGTAGCACACATGGCGGGGAATTAATAATTAAGTTCAGTTATGCTTTGCTGCTTGCCAATATAAGCTCATTTTTTTGTACGGTATGTTATCTAAGGTGGAGAACAAGTGTGCTGCTTAGATGAATCCTTCAGAAGCATATTTATCAGAAAAGTATGTTAAATGAAAACGGGTCTTAACAAATTCCTCGCTGTCATTTTTCACAGCGCGGGTCCTCTGGTATTTATAGAACATGTTCATTCTCATAATTTTTAAAACCAAAAACGGGGAACCCTTGCACGAAGGAAGTCCGTGTCTGGGAACAGCAAGTTTTCCCATCAGAAATGATCCGCAAAGTTGAGCAATACTGGAAGCCTAAATGGAGCCATCGCTCGCGACGCTTGTTTGGGCAAGTCATATTAATTGGAGTCGATGTTCCCTGACTGCAGTATAGTTGTTCTATTTCTGGTAGGCCTGTCGGAGTTGTTATCGCTGTCGCCACTCATATCAAAAGCAAACCGCTTCATAGAAAAGCTGGTAAATCCAATTAGTGAATGTTGAAACGGTATAATTCAGCTTTCCCTACAACTAAATTAACTGCCACTGCTGCAGAAGGGAGCGAAGATCCGCACAACTTTCACAAGATATATGTACAATAATGTACTAAATTTTGTAAGGTGCGATGGGTAATTTTAGTAATTTCTATTATACTTCATAGTCGGTAGAGGGCGCAGTTTTGGGTTGCTGTTCCTTCATTCTTTCATCCATTTAAACACTATTTCATGCTCCACTTGTAACAGTAAATATGCTGTGTACACGTACAGCCTGAATATTTTTTAAGCCTGCTAGCTGAAACGAATAGAAAATACTTTATTTTAAGTCCATTGCTAAAAAGTCACGTTAGTTTAGCAACATGATTCGAGTCATGAAGCACCGCACTGAAAATACAATACGCATTGCATATGCCATTTATAGCTAGGATTGAAATAGCTATAATTCTCTATATTAATATTAACGATTTTTACTATTGTGCTTTAGCTCGTCGCACCACTGTACCCACAATACCATAGTGCTCAATTACTAGGTAGTGATTGGTGATTATTAAGGTTGAAAGCAAGTGAAAGCAGCAGCTGAGTAAGCCAGGAACACATAGCTCAGTTCTGGTTTACGGTAGCCGGTCTACACACGCAGGTGGAGCGGTTATGTTGAAGATGGAAAACCAACATGGCATCTCAACGGACGAAAAAAGGAAACAGGCCAAGCAAACGCGGAGCCAGGGCTAAGCTTCGCCGCTCTCCACGCGGAGCCACGGAAATTAATTTATTCCGTTATTAACATTACTGTCCATAACTCGGCGAAGAAGAGACCTGCGTAATATGTAAGTTAACCCTATAAGAAGAGCAACGCAGTTGCAATGAACTTTCGGGAAAACGCTCATTAAAAAATTGTCCTTATAGGCTGAGAATAGGATTCACATTACTTAGGTTGTTTATATCTAATTCTTGCCACCGACAGAATCGTAAGCCACGACAGACCGCATATACCTACATCTTTAGCAAATCATTTTAGAATCATTTCACGTTTTTCTATCTTGAGCCTGTAACTTAAGCAATATGTCCCGATGGCAGAAATAATACTATTTCTAATGTTCCACCCGAAAACCACACGTAAAATATGGCTTTATACAGTGAAATGACATCCCTACAACGACAGGCCTGCTTTACCGTTTGTCAGCTTTCATAAATAAGCAGTGTATCGTGTATTAATATACAATGTAATGTTTCACCGTATTTCATGCAATGTTTACCTGAGTACTTAATAAAGCTCAATATTATTAAATCAAAAAACACTAAACCGAAATACTGTCAACCGTGACTTATATACAAATACGATGATCAGTACCATATAATAATTCACGTAGTGTTTTTATTTATTTATAAATATATTTAAACTTTTCCTGTTACGCTCTATGGGAATAAGATAGGAAGAAATTTAATGTCCGAAGACCGTATCCAGGATAAGGAGGTCACATTCGGGAACTCGAGCAGATCGAGGGACCTGAGCTCCCCTGCATGACCGTGGTTGGACATATTCAAAGGTGCTACGGGAGACCCCCCTTGACTGCACCATATAATATATATACAGTTTTCAGGCAGAATGTTGAATTTTCTCCCAACCTCTGAGCAGTAAAAAGCAAAAGAGACAACGAGGGTTTTTGCAGAGTACCAGTTTTCGGCCATTATTTATGAAAACGATTCGGGCCACTAGTACGTAGTGAGTCAAGAAAATACCAACGAATACGTAAATCCAGAGCCTGCATGTCTTCATGCTTGCGACGACGCCACACACACCAAAAGCACTAACACAGCGATACACGCGTGTCGTACCTATTGTGCGAAACTCAGTCGAGTGTAAATAGAGGCCCAATTATGAGGCTAGTGTCGCCTCACACCTTCATTACAGCTGTCCATTCAAGAGCATCACTGATGTGACACGCAAGTCAGGTGCGCACAGTGAGCGTACTCACTACTCCTGGAAAGCTTAAAAACTCCTGCCGCCAGAGAGAATCGAACTCTCGACCCCTAGTTTACGAGACTAGTGCTCTGCCCCTGAGCTATAGCGGCACGTAACATTACAGCCATACTCCTCTATACATACCGTATTAGTGAAACGAGTGCTATTAGTTGTATAGGGCCAAAATAATGTAGAGTCGCTCTTTTTGAAGCCTTCGTATACGTAAAACAGTTACTGTCACAGGGTATACATAGATATATTATATCAAGTACGTGTTGCCAATTGAAGAGCAAACACTCATAAGTATACACGTTGATTCAGTATTATTTTGTCGAATTGTAAAATAAATGCAGAGCCTCGCCAAATAACTTTTTACATCATAGTATAACTATGAACTTATTTACTTATTTTCGTTTGCTATATAATTATTTCATGTTGCTAGCGCTAGAATTGCTCTTTTTCAGCACTACACAAATTAATGGCAACGTAACTGCACATCTTATAAAAATATACTGCAGAGTGTACGGTATTTTTAGGCTCTTATACTATCATTATTATATTGTGGGTTTTCCCGTCGTATTAGATATAAAGACTATATAACAGCGATCCAACTTTGTATGATATAGTTTAGAAGTTGAGTCGAACTCAAATGAGCTCTATTAGAACAATCTTGGCCAGGTGCACCATGTCTGGCAGGAAATAAGGAGCGAGCATCTCCAACTCCACACGGCTCGGTGGAACGAAATCGCTCAGCCGTGCTGCGCAGAGAAGAAGACGAAAAACGAAAAGAGAAGAAGACAGATGAAAGCGAATACTCGTGCGGGAGGGTCCCTTCCGAGGCTCCCACACGGGAGCAAATAGGGATGGGTCGCTTACCACCATCTGGCGGCCCACCTCGCGGAACAGAAGGGGCAATATAGAGAACCTACTTAACTCCACAAAACTAACCTTTTTAGCAGGAACTGTGGCCAGATGCTACATCCCGTGCGGAGAAGGCACTCGGGACCTTTGGGTGCGTGATGCCCAAACATATTGTGGCAGGGAAAGGGCCAGCCACAATACCCTCCTGAGGGCGGCCCTTAGATTAGATGCGGTAGCTGGCGGTAGATAAACAAACAGGCCCATCCCGGAGAACAACTCAGACTCACGCTCAGGCCCTCGATGAGCTACTGCCGCGGTGTCAACATAAAATGATTTGTATGAGACATTAGGTAATGAACGGTAATGGAACAAGGGGCATTTACGGGGATTTGGAGACGTTAACTAAACGCAGCATGAAAGATAAGAGTGGCCTTTACAGATATAGCCAGTGGAAATTAAATTACTACGTCCTTGAAGTGGAGTTCGTAGTTATAGAGGGTACTGCTCTCAGTGTATCTAAGCGATTTTTGAACGTGTTGACTGTCCCTGCACCGACAACTTCTAAGGGGAGTCTCTTTCAAACGCTCACTGTGAAGCTTGCTTATCGTAGTTTTTCGATCTTGATGCTTCAGGATTTATTCATAATTTCTGTGGCGATCATCAAAATCTCTGTATTAAAGCCCAGTTGTAAAACTTAATTGTAAGTACTTGATAGTTTCTATAAGTTGCTCGACGCCCACGAATCCGAGTTTTTCAAGGCAACGTTTGTACGGCATATTTCACAAGTAAGCCATTAATCCTGTGAGTTGCGCTGCATACAATAAAGGGTATTCTGTTTGTGTTTTCACACCCAAGCAAATGAAGTGCATTATGCACTTATTAGTGATAGAGCTATACAGTGTTGGCAATCTTTGGCTAACTTTATGAGATAAAAAATAATACCACATCTTGGAATGATACAAGAACCAGGGTCTATCCTATAGAGCCCCAGCTTCAGTTAGTTTCAACGGTAGTACTATGCCGGCTACATAGGGATAGCTTCTGTCCGTTTCAGGAAAATATTTTGTTCACTCTAAGTAAAACTATGGAAGTATATAATTGGCAATTTCTAACAGTATCAGCAAAGTAGAAAGTTAGTGACAACTACAGCGATCGTCATTGACAGTTTCGGAAATCGGCAGCACCAGCAAATTTAAGCAAACGCAGTGGCAAGTTTCAGGGACAGTAAAAACTCCTTAGTTTCAGTAACATCAACAACAGGATACAGTAACAGCCCTAGTAAAAGTCAGACACAGTCTTAGCAAATAAGGGTGACAGTTTCTGTACTAGCACATCACGATAGTAGTCGCAGCAGGCATCACGCAAGATAGCTTATTACAGTATGTATCATTGAGGACGGTTCGCAGCTATAGCTTTATAGGACGGACGCAGCAAACTTCACCAACACATTCAGTTCAGCCTCCAAAACAGTCTCACAAAATCTCAACCTCAAAGGCAACAACATGGAATAAAACAGAATAAATAAGCACAACCTTGCACCGGACACAGACATCACTAATGCAAAAGGGACTCTCGCTGCCTCGTAACCCGAGAACATTTTTGAAAAGGCTGTGAAACGAAGGTCAAAGGGACTTTCGATAAAACAGCGAATTTTAGTGAATAGAAAGGAGCTTGAGACAATATTCCACAAGTTGTGCGTCGAAGGTCAGATATATTTAGGAAACAGAGCGCATTCAATGAGCCACAAACGCCATTATATTGAGTAGTTTAAACCTTCATGTATACCGTTAAGGTGATCTCACAGAGGATGAAAGAAGGAACATATAGTACTTCGATAGAAACGCTGAACCCATGCACGAGGGTGTTAAGAGAGAGTTGCCACACAGGATTATCGCGCATGGGAACAGCAATTCGGGAAAGGAGAGAAGGAAAATATTAAAGAAGTATGAAAGCGGAAGGAAGCAAACTGAGCACGTATAAAAGGCGTCCCGAAGGCATAGCTAAGACTAAGGGGCACCCGCTGGGAAACAAATTCCTTTTTGTAAATGGATGCCGTTGGAGAAGTTAACCATTTACGCCGGAAAATAATAGACACATTTGCCTTGACTCAAATTTCTTGCGTGGAATTAGTTACAATCACGCGGCCTTTGATGTACTGTGTTTGGTATACTAGCATAATCAGTGTTGTGCTCATATGGTTCCACATGCATGTTGTACTGCCACGAAATCGGCACACGTGGCCGCTGGTAGGGTCAATTTTGTTTTATACTGGAAGAAATAGTTACCTGATAATAAAAGTGCACTCAGTGCAATATGATCAAAGGCTATGATAATATACTGTATGTAATGCATATGCAGCTACAACAATGAAGCTCACTGTTGAGCATGCATTACATATACGAGTATTTGCAAAGTCTTTGATAATATGTGTCTTCTTTATTAATTGTTAAAAAGAATAGCTGACTGCATAGAGACTACATTGCAGCCTTTATTGCACAACGACGGCCATGAGAATTAAGAATGAAGAGTTATCAATGCAGCTTATTCGCCGTCGTATTTATTGGCGAGTTACTCAAGTTTTCAGACACTATAAAATAATAACCTGTGGGCATTTGTCTGTATTTATCAGTTCATGTTCCATCGCGCGTGTAGGATTGTTATTCAAGCCAAGGCACCCATTGTTTTGAATCAATTTTGTGGAACTTAGAGGCAGAAGGAGCACCTGAATTGTGACTCTATTGTTATCTTGAATACAGGATTGCAAGATGGGGTATTTAATGAGGACGGTTGTAGGTGAAGCATCCGGTTGAAATTAATTCCATTTTGCGTTTTGTCAGCACAAAAAAAGTGATTCGATTGCGCTGCCGAAAGGAAGCTGGTGGTACGTGTCTCTTCTGATTTTTAAATGAAACAGAATTTCAAACTGAAGGATCCAGTTTGAACTTTGTACTTGATACTGCACCCTCTGTCGCTGAATCACGATTACGGCCATCACTACTGAAAAGTAGTCTGTACAAATTCTTCCTGATCGTTTTAGACTGTGGGACACATTAGTAACTCCATTAAGGTGAAATGTTTGACGCTTCCAGTGATTCTAACAGAACACGGAAAAACACGGCAAGATAATTAGCTATTAAAAGTTTTCACCACCGAGGCTCTTTCATCTAACAGACGAAGTCGACTAGTTAACACAGTACATGTGTATAATGCATCATATACCAAATACGCTATCGAGACCTGATATGTTGAAACGATTTAAAAAATTGCATGACTGTGAGAATGAAACAATTTTCAGCGACTTTTTACAGCATTAAAAACTGAATAATTCACTGTAGATCAGCTCAACTCTTAGTAGCATTAAATAAAGACTGAGCACATTCACACCAATGTAAAGAAAATAAACACCTTATTTCTTTGTTTTTGTAAGAAGTCTTTGCACGTAATATGTCGATAGAAAAGTGGAACCCATACACGAGGGTGTTTTCACACAACATCAACACTCATGGGAACAGTAATCCAGGAAAAAGAAAGAACATAACAAAGCACTATCAGCACGAGTAATAAAACGGAAAGAAGCACAGCTAGTGGGCACGAAAGACAGACCTTCTGGAGGCCTAGCTAAGGCTTAGGTAACATACGGGGGCGTACAGGAAAAGTCGCCCATGCTTGAAAGAGACCATGTAATAACTAGAACACACCTGAGATTATTATATTATATTGAATAGTTTAAATCTCAGTTTCCACAATAGTGGCAATCTAACAGATTGAGAAGCGAGGGGCATAGGTATCGTATAGTATGACGATAGAAATGGGGAACCCATGCACGAAGGTGTTCCCGCACACAGAATCAACGCGCATGGAAACGGCAAGACGGGAAAGAAGAGGAAGATCAGAATAGTGCATGAGCAAGTAGAAGTATGAAAATGGATGGAAACAAAGTGGGCACGAAAGACAGACGTCTCAAAGGCCTAGCTAATGCCTTATGCCTTGTCCACACTAGTAGACATGTTGCGCGATTTTGGTCTCAGAGACGTGTTTAGCATTGTCTACGTAAACATGTCTATAGACAAATCCTCGTCTAGGGTTGCGTTGCGAGACAAAAATCGCATGTCTATGGTTTCCCGATGAAGATGGATTACATCATGCAACGGTAGACACGTTGCACAAATATTTCCTTGTGTGTACGGGATGGTTTCTCTAAATTTGGTGTCTTTTTCGTTATTTGCCGCCCTACCATCAGAAGAACTTTTCGAAATTTATAGGGTTATACGCGGGAAATTTCTGGAACCCATGGCGTCTTCCAATCTTAATTTGTTCAATAACCCAACACCAAATCTAGGTCCCTCTCCAAAAAATTCGCATCCCCTCCAACGTTTGTGTTCTCTTTTTTCATCAGCAATTATCACTAAGCATGAGCTCACCCCGCACAAAGCAATGTCCTCCATGACTGCCTGACAGAAACTAAATAAGAAACTAAACTTGTAGTGTGGACGCTAGACTCACAAGGAGCGGTGCCTATAGACGGCCTAGCGACTATGTTTACAGACCGTCTATAGGCGGTCTATAGGCAAGTCGCGTAACATGGTCTACTAGTGTGTACTAGGCTTAAGCTAGGTAACCTACTCGAGCCCCCTGGGGTCGCCGTCCCCATAGCATAGAATTGGTGACACTAACTAACCAAACCCTAGAGCCCATCCTATGAAAGGGAACACTCTGAAAGCGTATGCCTCCGAAAAGCATGGCATTCTTAATAAAAAACAAATAAAAAACAAATCAAAATGATCCTGAAAGCAGGATTTACATTTTTATCATCACCAAAATTTGGTCATAGGTCACGTGACATTAACAATAGTTTCTGTAATTTCCTTGAAGACAGGTTGGTAACTTTTCGAGTTATGTGCTGACAAGCACTAAGAAAAACATCTAATTGAACTCCCAAAACAGACGAACTGATTACTAAAATTTGGTCATTTGTTCATTTTAATATTTCCAACAATTCCAGGAAATTCCATGAATATCCGTCCATAACTTTTCGGGCTATGTTCTGAGAAACAGTAGTTAGGCACACACACGAAAAATTGAAATATTATAGAAAAATTTTGGCTGTGATCGGTTCGATTATAACCAAAATTTGGTCATTTGTGCCTTTTACCATTTATAAAATTATTACAAACGTCATGAATATTCGTTCATAACTTTTTGACTTATGTCGCAGACAAATCAAAGAGAGACAAACGAACAAGCAAACGGACAAACAAATTATCCCCAATGTTTGGTCATTTACTCTTCGGAAGATTCTCAACAATTCGTACAAATTTCATGAAGACCCGACCACAACGTCTTGAGCTATGTTACCAAGGAAAGGAGGCAGACAAACAAATAAACGAACAAACAGTTGAACTATCAACTACTGTTCCCCCTAACATGCCTAACAATCCTTGTAAATTTCGCGAAGATCCGTCGATTACGTTTTGAGTTATCTTGTTCACAGACAGACAGAGAAACAAACGGCTAACTCGACAAAAAAATAAATTAAAATAACCTCCTTGGCAGAGGCAATGACAGTGATAGAAGAAAGCTTCAGATTTTGATTTGACATCCATACATTTATGTGCAGTAAACATAATATTCGAGGGCTTAGAGCCAGAAGTGGTTATGTCCATTTTTGGCGAAATTGGGTTTTACTGACCAGGGGGTGCTTGTGAGGTATATTTTTAGTGCCACAAGTGTCTATGCCATATCTTTTCATGCTATACATCTTCCTAATGAAGAGAATGATATAGACACTTGTGACACTAAAAGTATACCTTACAAGCACCCACTTGGTGAGCAAAACTCAATTTTGCCAAAAAATGGACATAACCACTTCTGGCTCTGAGCCCTCGATATTGTTTCTAATTTCGACGTACACCATAAAAAATATTCTTCAAGTTTTACAGGTAAATTATGGTAGCATTAACAGGAACAAGGGCTGTAAAATGTTCGGTTACTGTATAAGGTTTTCAACATAAGTTTTTCACATTGTTTACAAAAAACGGTATGATTTTTACAGTTTAGGCTAAAAAAGTAACAGTAGATGTAAATGTCTTGAGCAGTAAATGTAAGTAATATCACGGGATCATCGTAAAAAAATCGCGTAAAGTTTTCGATAAACGTGCTAGTAAGAAAAAACCGCAGAAGTACCTTAAACTTATTGGGTATTTTTGCAGTACATAAAAGTGCGGTTTCCCTCATAAAATTCTTCTCTATTGAGCTTACCGCACTTGTCTTGTCCAAGATCACATAAGCAGCACCGCCAAGATTTACAAACAAACCATTAACAACAGGTGACATTCCTGCCACGTTAAATTCCCGTGGTTTTTCAAGCAAATTCCTGCGATGAAGGAAGGAAAACTTCAAAACATCACCTAGCTGCAGCGGGCGTCCCATTGTGGTCGGCCAAATGCTTCAGTATTTCACAAGGCGCAGCCTCATAGCCGATTTATCTAAACGGAAATGAACGTCCAAATAAATAAAGTGTCCCAATAAATAATTGAGACCCAAAGGAAGGCCGCAAACTAGCGCCGTAGCGCCACAGGCCAATATTTTGTGGTGACAAAGCTATCTCTGCTGCGTGGTGGCCATATTGGTGCGTAGCATCCAGCGTAACTCAATGCTGGTATTCTTGTGAAGCGGACAACAAAAGGCAAGCTGAAATATTTGTTTGCCAGCACTTTACTTCAGTGTAATAGACACTGGTTTTGTTCTTTGGTTCTGGTCTTGCTAGGCAAACTAATTAATGTTATGATGGCCAGGCAAGGACAATGGAGATACCAGTAATGGAGAAAGCAGGGAGAGGTGCAGTGCATCCAACAAAAAATTCGACTTAGTAGGTAGTGGAGAATAAAATTTAGATCGTAGAGCGAAAAGATCGAATACTTCGTACAATATTTAGTAGTTAGTACTTGCCGGTATGTTTTGAATTTTCAAGACATAGTAACTCTGATTGTTCTTCGCGTGCACGTAAATCTTCATTTTAAGTTAGTGTTGTAGCTGATGTATCACAATAATTTGTATTTTAGAAGGCAATGAAACTCCTACGAGTGATTCTTGCAAAAATTAGAAAGCTTGTTCCTTATGTACAAAATTTGGTGGTACAATATGTGAAAACGAGGCAATTTCTAAATTATTCTTACTATAACACTTTTTTGACCTCCGTAGCCGCAACTAAATAACTAATTCTAAAATAACTAATTAATTTGATTATACCAATTTGAATGAACTCGACGAACATTTAAATCTGGCTTCAATAATCAGTTTCCGATAACTATATTACTGCTTAAAACAAGCAAGATAATTGATAGCTGAATTTCTTCACAGCCTATTTTAGCAAGTCATTAACAATTTGTGTGAAGCCCAACAAGAGTACAGTCACCACCACAACATATAAGTCAAGATAATTATACGACTCTGCACCCTTCTGGCGAAGAGCACAATGAGAGACGTAAATTATTTTCTCTGCACCGAGTGTTCCAGCAAACGATAAGAGAGTTGTGCAGCATCCTAAAATACATACTGAACAGACTCGTGGCTATATATTGCGGGCACAAAAGGGGGAATCTAATTTTTTTCTTCCATTACTATAGTTTAAAAATTATAATATATGCACAGTGAAAAAAATGTTTCTTTCAGGGCACACGAATATTTGAAGTGGTAACGAAGGCGTAATTAGTTGGAATAAATACATCTATTGAAAGATAACGAAATCCACATGCTGCATTAAGTACAAGAAAACTTTGTATTTACTCAGAAAAATAATTCACATGGTACATTATGTCTACACCTCATCAAGATATCCTTTAACAATGGTAGGATATTTGATAGGCACTCATTACATGAATTATATTCAAGGTGCTTAAAAAATGAATTTCAAGACGGAACGTTTTCAGAGTTGCCTGACCGAGCAAGAGTCTAAAGCCGTGTTTTCCTTCGGAAATGGTAATTTCTGGGAAAATTTTTAGGGCTCGAACAGGAAGATTGGAGTCACATATTGACAGGATTTATTATTATAGCAATATACAAGAAAGTCATTTCATTTGCACTAATTTAGTCGGATAATCCAGGAAGAATCCTGGGACATTTGACAAAACGAGTGCATGCGACACAACAAATACACTGATATAAAGTATGAACAGTCATTAGGGAAAACATGATGTGGAGCTGCTCCCAAGAACAGGTTAATTTATTGGGGACGGTACTTACTGTGCACTTCTAAATTGTTAAAATAAAGAGCAAGGCGAAAATCGCTAATCGTAAAGTCATTTTATTAAGATACTTGAATTCATCCTATGATAAAATTGAACGTTTCGGACAAACAGTCCATCTTCAGCAAATTCTGTAAAACAATAAACGGAAATTTTGTACACTACAACGAATCAACTATCAAATCTAAAACAATCCTAGAAAACGATGCATTTCTATAAGCATTTGAAATTACAGTGCGAACATAGAAAAAAAAAAAATACAGAGCCATGGACAAAAACAGAAAACGGATGAAAAGAAAAGATTTATCATAGGATGAATTCAAGTATCTAAATAAAATGACTTTACGATTAGCGATTTTCGCCTTGCTCTTTATTTTAAGAATTAGAAGCATTAATGCTGATGTAATTTTAGATCACTTCTAAATTGCCTTAATGTTTATACGACCTCGTAGCCGAGCGACGACAAAGGTGGCCAGTATTGGTCAGTATTAGTACACAAAAGAGGCACGTCGCGGTCAACTGGCAACCGACGAGTGTTACATTGAGCTAACAAGAAAGATATCCCGAAACAATTTCTTATATTGGATAGGAGGAATTTCATCGCAAAATTTCAGCCAGCACCAGATATAACGGCATACTCGGACACAAACCAATAAATAAAACCGAAAAAATTGATAACACTTGACGGACTAATTAGCTTTTCTTTGTTTATAACTGGTTGTACATTACGTTTATTCGGAGACTAGTCGAAAGTAAGACAGTAATGGGAGAATAAAGAACAAACTCATCGTCACATAGTAGTACAATGATATTTTATCAATGATTTGTTCACGTGAACCCATCATCAGTGATAAAAAAAGTATGTGTAAAGATATAAGGTATAAAACAATGATGACGATGGCGTATTTGGGTTCAAGTGCGCCGTATGAGGAAAATACAGCATCTATGATTTTTTTTTAAATATCAGCATTTAAATTCAAGCATAGTTTTTTAATATCCAGAGAGATTCCCCGGTGATCTTCCTAGAGCTGCTACTTTTACTATGGTAGGTTAGACAGTGAAGTTCCAAAAAGCAGAAGTACCAATTTATTTGCTCCTGCAGTATAATGCAAAAGAACATCAAAGTCCAGTTCAGCGTTGCGGTACGACCATATGATCCGATTTACAAACACAAGTTTATCATGAGGCTTATGGACCGCTCACACATCGGTCGGTCGTTGCAAATTTGCTACAAAATTACATTTCAAGCTGGGGATGGAAACTGCAGTAAGCATGGGCTTAAAATAGGGAAATGAACCCAATTCTATTGTACGTAGCTGATATTTTACAACTTTATGCGAAAATATTCTTTTAAACAGTGCGGAAGTAAATTCGTTGTATGTACTGTAAGTGTTGTATACGTACAGTACTACATATTCGAGGAATAACGGTCAGCTCGATGATAAATCGAAAATATAGGTTCACAGACATTTTAACTCAGTGATTCGCCACACATGAAATACGGCAGGTTTTTCGTTATTAGATTCATGCTTTCACGGAAACAGATTAATTGTGGCTCGCCAAATATCTTTGAAAATGAAACGAGGCGATTGTTTCGCATTACATTACGCATGTTACGGAGTTAATTCAGTACCGTATCCGAATTCCGGAAGTGAGGAATTAAGGTTAAACGGCATAGTATTGTGTATTAAATCATTCACAAAACATGATTCTAATAAGTGTAAGTGCGTATATAAGTTTAGGTTGTTTTTGTAGTGAAACTAGGTTCATGATTGATATCAGGAGAGCCATACCTCCAAGATCGTAGTAGCAGTTGATGAAAAAATATAATTATATATGAACATGCCACCTAAAAGTTGGTGCTGGGTCAAGAGGTGCTGGAAAATTTAAAATATTTACGTAGTATAACTGCACTCGAACACACTATAGTGATTGAGAGATACGGAATAGCGTTGATTTGTTCAATGTTTGCAACTCTAGATGCACTCAAATCTTATGATTCTTCACTAGCAGTGCGCAGGCTGCTTCATTGCCCTTTTCTATGCGGAGCACGGATGCCAAAATACCTTAAAAAATGAAGTTTGCAAAACAGAGAGCAGAGTAGGCAAAAACCAACTTTGATTACAGTTTTCTTTAATTGAGGTCCGAAATCACATAGGGTACACTAGTGTCAGGGCGCACTGCAGGTGGTTAGCAGTCGCCCACATCAAAATCTAGAACGCCTCGTGGACTACGACAATCACCCGCGGTAGGGGGGAAATTCAACGCCGTCACCTTTTATGGCCAGCTTATTCTGGAGTTTTGGCATTTTTCGCATCTCAGTCAAACCAACTGACTGCCTAAAAAAATTATTATTAAACTCCTTCTGCATCATTTTTGGTGGACAGACAGCGAAATTTATCGCCGTCATTGTTGATGGCCAGCTAATCCTAGTTTTTTGGCATGAGTTACATCTAGGTCAACCTATCAGGCTAGGTGCAGAAAAACATGAACATTGCTCAATTCCTTTTACCCCTCTTTGGGTAGATAGATATACATAGAAAATATATACAAATATTACATATAAACATTTTTAAATCTTCAACGAAAACATCATCACCTCTCTCACTTCGTTCACGGGTGATAATCACATCACCTCATTAAATACGGTGACAGGCACAAAAAATAAAAATTTGATACACATGAAGCATTCGATATCTAGGAGGAATTTCATTCAATTACTTACGTAGAGTACATTAAGGTGCTCTTCAACGAAGCTATGAAGTATACATGTTCTAGTAAAAAAAAATAATTATAGCAACCGCATTGTGAGACCAGACGACGTATATGAAATGTGTCTACAGGCAATAAGAAATGGATTGTTTACCAAAATGTTCACAGAAACGATCCTGGAGTAAGTGACATGAGTCAAACTTAGCTACCCCAAATGCAGGTCTTCACACGCAAGGAAGTTTTGCTTTGTGCGTGATGGGATTGGAAAAAATTCTGTAGGAAGAGCTTCGCCCAACTATCCAGACAATTATTTTAATTAATTTTGAGACATATTGGTTACAACTGGACGAGTTAAAAGCAGAATTCAGAAGAACGCCCGGACTTGGCTAACAGGAAAGGTGTCGTTTTCCATCAGGAGAATTCAAGACGACATTTTTCTTCAGATACCAGACAAAAATTGCTGAAGCTTGGCTGAGATGTGTTACTACAACCTCCATATTCACAAATATTGCTCTTTCGGATTTTCGCTTTTTCAGGTCTTTGCAGCATACTCTTAATGCTAAAAATGTTAAATTCTTACATGATTTAGAAAGAGACCTTGATGAATTCTCTGCCATGAAACCACTGCACTTCGGGACTCGGGTAAGAGGGTCTTTTCAGTTAAAGGAAAGGTGGAGACGCATAGTGCAATAAGATAGTTCACAGTTTGTTGATTAAAAATGTAATGACTTATAAGTATTTCTTAACCTTTTTCTTTCATTCAAAAAAAAAAATTGACATGAACTTTCCGGGCAATACAACAACATATTTGTTTTCACACACGAATGCAGTCACCAAGAGATGTATGTTTTCGGAGAGTTGTTGAAGTAAGCCCATGGCTGTACAGGCTCTCTAACTCCGACAATTATCATATTCAGAGGTCACGCACAGGTGCTTCTGACCCTTCGCTCCACGAGGTCGCGCTAAAGGCAACCTAAGAATGGAGGCATCCATTAGAGAAGCATCCACTCGAAGCAGTAATGCCCTTAACGAAAACTAAGTTCCAGGCAGCTTTGTTTACCCGACCAAGCACGACTTCCTTCCTCAGACTGCTCCAATTAATTAAAACCGCCGCTGACAAGCCAGCTTTCTCAATTATTTTAATGAAGAACTTGAGCAGCTGAGGCTCTGTTACGAAAGTCCTCAGCAACTACCCGGAAAAGGCCGGGAGTTTTAGTCGTTAAGTACGCGAGGCGAGGCCCGGGACACGGTTGTCTGCAGAGAGATAAGAGATGCCATATAATTCCAAGTGCCGCAAGGCATATTCCTGTATAATAACATTGACCATGGATTCTGCGTCATCGGCAAATAATAAAGCCAATACTTTTGCCGAATTGACTAAGAACTTACGTATTAAAATGTCAGTACCAGGTGAAAGATTCTGAGAAAGATCGAAAGTTTGCTAAACAAACTGGCGTGGTGTAGGGGAATTACCCAATTGCCAAACTAACTCTATTTCCCAACAAACAGTTATTATTCGTTGGGATTATTATTTTCATCTATCAAATGTAACTGTTTGTTCGGAAATAGAGTTAGTTCGGCAATTGGGTTATTCCCATACTCGTAAATGCCTGCTTGCACGTTAGTCTTTCGAGATATGTTCATACATGACAGCGTTTGAATACGTTGCTGTGACTGTTTAAATAACAGAAAAGTACACAGTTTGCCGAAGTTTGAGTCACTGCAAATCTGAAGAAAAGGCAGAAATTTTACGAATGACACTTGCTGAGGACTATAAATTGATGGCTAACATTTTAGTCACTCTCTTAGTGTGCATATACCCAGTCGGAAATAATGGTTGTGATTATAGTAGCACAACTATATGATTATAGTCGAGATATTTGGTTGTTTATTATGGAAGTACTCTCCATATTCAACCTTTATGGGGTGCATTATGGTAGAGATATGTCACAACCTTCGATCATATTACCAACTAGAATTCCCAACCATACATACCCATACATGTTGATGGGGAATTGCCATGGTACAATGCAAAGGTTTTACTGATCTATCTGAAGCGCCTTAAGCCAGGCTGTGAACGTTTCACGGGTTCTGCTAACTTATGTAAATATTCCACGGGTCCAATGATACGCAGAGGTCAGCAGTCCTGTGCAGCGGGACAAGGTCTTTTTAATCCTTTATATGGCCCTGGCTCTTCTGAATGAACGGGTTGGGATCTGGAAAATTTATATGTGGGGGTGGACACTAAGAGTGCTAGCAAATTTCAACAAGGGGGGGGCAGCGAGACACAAAAGCTAGGCCCTAAGCAGTTCATTTCATTCATGGCCTCATTTCCAGTGAAGGGCGCGTGTAACTTTTTAGGGAGGGAGTGTGTCCCTCACGATCCTCCCCTGGCTGCTCCACTGCAGGGAATTATGGATATTATTATCAACCAAGAGGATGGACTTAATATATCACGCATCGAGTCCTTGAGTTGAAGAATAAGTGTGGTGTTACCATGTTAAAATATGACAGTTTCACAGGTCTGTCTGAAAGGACTTGCGAAGCCGTGAAAGTTTCACGGGTCCAGTTAGTTTGTCTTATTCCCATAGAGCGTGACAGAAAAGAAGTAAATACATCTATAAATAACTAGAATGCTTCTCGGCGAAAGACCATATCACCCGCGGGGGGAGCAAATTTCATCGCCATCATTTTTTATGGTCGGCTAATCCTAGTTCTTTGGCGTGGTCACATCGAGGACAGCCCACTTTACTCCTTGCAAAAAATCATGAGCATAGCTCAGCTCCTTTTACTTTATTTGGGTGAAGGGTAAATTTCACTGCCTTCGTTTTTTATGGCCAGCTAGGCCCAGTTTTTTTTACATGGGTCACAGCTAGGTCAACCCAGCAAACTCCCTACAAAAAATTATGAAGATTGCTCAACTCCTTCGACCACTTTTTGGGTGCGCAGACATAAAAATAGATATACATATATATTTACTAAAATCTTCAACGAAAACATTATCACTTCTCTCACTTCGTTCGTGGGTGATAAAACAAACGATGTGAATCATTATATAGTACTGATATCTCTACCAAGGAATTCTCCGCGAATAACCTTTGTCTTACTACCACAGAGATATACTGGATGGTAAGCAACACCATGGCGAAACCTATAGCTTTACCAAGAAAAGAAATCATTATCATTTAAACCTCTTAGGAAAGGGAGGAAATAACAATCAGCGGGTCCTTAGGTTATGTCTTTCGAGAACATTGCATATGCAGCGGCTCTGAGATATCGCTGCCGAGCTCCAAACTTAGGCACAGCTCCTTTACTGAGACCATAATACGGAGCCTAGCATCCAGGACATCAACAAGGCAATAAAGCAATGCGTCTCAATCTGTGCGAGCTGAGCTGTGTCCTCCATTATAGCGAAGGATGTCATCCATTACTCGAGGTTGACAGCGCATCCTTACAACACAAGATTCCTCAGGACATGAAATCCTGCAGAGGGCCAAGTTTGGGACACGGCGATCAGCGCCTACGTTGCTAAATGGGAAGGTAGGCAGCGAGCTCCCTGGGCACTAGGTGCTGACGTGTCTCGCTGCCTGCTGCTGTTGTCGAGAATTCCCTTTTATGAATGGTTCGTATAAAAACAGTGAATTCTACATCATACGAAAAGCTAACGCTAACTTAGCAATAGGAAGACTATTATTATTTACGGTGTAAGAAAGTTAAGTTTTAGCTGGTGTTTGCCTATCTCTTTGTTCGACTGGCTGCAACATAATTCAAAAAGTTATGAACGGAGGTTCACGAAATTAATAGGAAGTGTTATGAGAGAATGTACTAAGAATAAAAAACCAAATTTTGGTTATATCTGTTCATTCGTTTTTCTCTTTATCTCTCTCTAAGTCAGTATGTTTGTCTGTAATATAACTCAAAAAGTTATGGACGAATCTTAATGAAATTTTCAGGAACTGCTATGAACGTCTCAAGGAACAGATGATTAAATTTTAGTGACGCTAAAACAGAAATCCTGCATTCAAGATCAGTTTGGATTTTTGTTAGTTGCCAGCGGTGGTCTGCGCTCTCGGAGAGCTTCTCTAGTTTATTATATAGGCTAGTTTCAGTTTCCCTTACCGATACAAATTAGCTATTCTAAGAAAGGGTGAAGTAGAAACTAATAGAACGCCAAGAGTAATTTAAAATCCATATGCACGAAGGTGCTCCCGCACGGGATCATCGCACATAGGTGCGACATGTCGGGAAGGAGGAGTAGGAACAGAGGAGAGGATCACCAGTAGACCTAACTAACCAACCCTATGACCTATGACTTATTGTATATTCAATGAGGGTAATATCCTAGCAACTTTACGAAACAGCCAAAGAATATGAGGGTACATACATACGCACGGGAGAAGTTCCAAAGAATTGGAAACTCACTAACGTGTCCCCAATAGATTAACGTAAGAAGAGGGCTCTAAAAAGTTCTAGCAACTATCGACCAATTAGTCTTACTTCGATCGTCAGCAAATCAATCCAAACGCCTCCTGAAGAAAAGCATCACTACCACCTCAGGAAACATCAGCTCATTGCTGACACCAGTACGGCTCCAGAGCTAGAAGGAGCTGCTCAACTAATTTTAATTTTTTCGAAAAGTTACGGGAATCAAACATAAAGGACAAGGAGTGCTTCTCGTTTACCTTGGCTTCCAAAAGGTATTTGACACAACTTCCCATCAACGGTGAATGAAAAACTAATAAGCCCATGGCATCCAGGGAGATGATTCACCGCGGATGCAAGCATGGCTCACTGGTCGGTAGCAGCGAGTAGAACAGCAACGAATGCCGGTCTCATCCGGGTACCACAAGGTAACGTGCTTGGCTCACTCAAGTACAAAATTTATATCAACGATCTTGTTCTTAACATCCGCAGTAGTAGTAGTAGTAGTAGTAGTAGAAGTTTTACTAGCGCTTCAGTGGCACACTGCCTATATCGCGCCGAACTATTCCTGTGTTTAACCACAGGCTCGTGCGCCAACTAGGGCGCGTTTTAA
>LQNS02278125.1:32687503-32699177 GCA_001587735.2 Parhyale hawaiensis
AGAAGGCACTCGGGACCCTTGGGTGCGTGATGCCCAAACATATTGTGGCAGGGAAAGGGCCCGCCACAATATGCCCCTGAGGGCGACATCCGCAGTAAAATCAATAAATTTGCAGACGACGTATCGGCCAGCAATAGAATCAAGCTCCAACAAGACCAAGACCTTGACAGGCTCATAGACTGCACCGCAACTTGGTAGAAGAGTTTCAATCGACAAATGTTTGGCAATGCACATTGGACCAAAGAATACCTTAGCCCGATTGGAAATGAATGGGAGAGAGTTTGCAGCTGCAACCAAACTACAGAACCTGGTAATAACTATCACAAACGACGAATAAAACGCAGCCCGCAAGTAGATAATGTTAAAACCGCGAGACGAGTCCTGGAGACCATTAACAGAAATTTTCAGTATGAATCTATGGAATAATCTTTCCTTTGTACAAAATGCTATAATGCATCCTTATTTAGAGTTTGCCGTTCAATTCTGGTCGCCGTATCAGTGCAAAGATGCAGATAAAATGGATGGAAAGAATCCGACGCAAAGCAACAAAACTGATACTTCTACTGCTAAACATGCCGCAAGAGCTTCGTCCACAGGAAATCGGACTCGTCTCTCTTGAGCAAAGGCTACTCAGTGGGCAACTAATATAAGTATTCAGGTACTTGAATGGCTTCAACAATGTGCCCACAAAGGGATTAAAAAAAAACACACACACACATCACGAGTGAAAGCTGCTTTTAATTTAAGCCAGCTAGCAGCTTCTCCTGATTTCATATTGAACATTTGGAACAGACTCCCATTCAATCTTGTGGGT
Source organism: Parhyale hawaiensis (assembly GCA_001587735.2). Taxonomy (NCBI): domain Eukaryota; kingdom Metazoa; phylum Arthropoda; class Malacostraca; order Amphipoda; family Hyalidae; genus Parhyale; species Parhyale hawaiensis. The sequence continues at coordinate 32,688,318 of LQNS02278125.1, forward strand.
GCAGAGGCAATCAATGCGTTCAACAATCGTAAAGACAAACACTTGGAGCAACACCTACGTACGGCAGCTACGAAGTCTTATTCCCGGACTCCCCACTTTTTAACGGCCAAATCTTCAGAAGACACCCTTGACACCCCCATGACCCAACTACCTGAACGTCTCCGAGTCCCCGTGAGTCTGCTGCAACTAATCGTACTTTCACAATCACCTCCTAGGCTGAGATTTTTCTGTTTCGTTTCTTCCTCAGATATCTAGATGAGTTAGGCATAACAGAAATAGATCATAGAGGGCCAGAGCGTGAGTCGCGCTTGCTCTCACGGAATGTGCCTGATGGTCCGTCTACTGCCAGCTATCTAATCTAATACACGCTGACCAACTTTATTACGATGATAAACCCTTTCCTAACAAGAACTCTGACAGTTTTGTGTCCATGTATGCTCATAGAAAAACTAGTTTACATCACGGTCCTCCATTTTTCCTCATTAAGGATTACGGGCTTGGAAGGTGCACAACTAATACCACGACTTCGGACTTGGCTCACGCTTTTTCTTCCCCAAATGCTCTTACTGCTACGAATTAACGTTTGCTGAATTCGAACCCGGGAACTGAAGCGGTGCGCCACGGCAGCCCCATTTATGCTCATAGAAGCTTCTCTCTCATTGGTTTTAATATTTCGTGTATGAATAATTATCCACACACAAAAAGGAACCATAATCAAAGCTATAGTTTTGGACTGGAAATTGAAAACTGTTCAAAAACATTCAGAGAAAGAAACAGCGGTAGTTAGGGCGCATTTTCCCAAGGAAATGACGCATTGAGTTCACGAGAAATACAACGCTCATTTATTTGAGCATCGAAAAATTGATGACGGCATCTGTGATACCGTTAATTTCGAGAGGACTGTATTCAACTAGAAATTTGTACATATATTTACAGCGTTAGAAACTTAAAATCAAGATATTCGTTCACCTAGATATTCTTTATTAACCAACTTGCTGAAGAAATGAAGGGACTAAGTGATTAAATATATTTGTAATAAAAATAAAGAAATTGAACTACTACTCAAAGTATATTCATTTTTGCATACTTTAGGGCGGGAAAGGTATGCGTACAATTCAAAACTAATTAGAAAGATTTCTCGAAGTTTTGTAGCATATCCCTTACTCACTTCCATAGCAATCAATCAGCTTCTATACCTTTAATTAATGATTTGCACATATCTTTAAAAATATTATCCCAAACATCCCATGCTCCTATGTAGATCTCTCTCACATCCTAGATGCATTATAGAGATGTTGAGAGAATTTTAACTTTCATATGCCGCCCCAAGCTTTCAACAGGGTTTGAGTCTGGGAACTGGCTTGGCCATTCGAGTCATTTTACATGATGACCACTCACATTTTACTTAGTGGATTTCACTGCTTGTTTAGGATCGTTATCTTGTTAGAAGATCCAACATACCCTCTCTCATGTTTTGCCAATGCAGCATGCAAATTAGGGTTCAAAAAATCTAATAGTTCTGCATGCAGTCTATCATCTATTTTGTGCATATTGACAATTTCATTTGCGGCAAAACATCCCCGGACCATGATGCTACTTCTGTTCAATTTTACAGCAAACATTGGGTGCATTGACGCGAAGGCAGTACAGTCTTTTCTCCAAACACAATTTAGTTTATTGAGGCCAAATAATTCAATTTTGGTCTCACTTGTCCACAGAACACTTTCTCAGAATAGTTGGGATTTAGTCTTATATTCACTAGCAAATTTTATACATCCCTATGTCGTTACAACAGCAAAGGAGTTTTCTTGGAGAGCGCGAATTCAGTTGTCCTCTACGGAGTTTATTACATATAGTGCTTAATGAAACACATATGAATGACGCTGACCAATTTTCTTGCAACTTTTGGCTCGTTTGGAACTTTTCGGTACCTTTTCTTGGAGATGTTGCAAATGTCGTGTGTAGTGCATCTGATCTTCTATGGCTTTCTGCAGTTCCTCGACTCTTAGAAACAGTTAAAGCAATGGTCGTAAACAGAATTTCAACTTCTCTGATATCTTCATGTGTTACCTGAATTCCATTTTTCAATCATCTCTTCTAGTGAGCTTGAAAGTTCTTTGTTCTGAACTATAACTGTACCGCATTCTTGATACTGCAGAATTGACTGATGACGAAATTAAGTATCTAGATACTGGAGTCATATCAGCTACTGAGCGCACTAATGGAGCATAACAGAAAGTCATATACTGTACGCTACCGATAAGAGGTAATTTATGCCGTTACAGACAAAAACTTTTTTTTTTGCAGGCTGTTTTCAATCGCAAGTATGCAATATTGTATAGACTTTCTTTTTAACAGTTACATTTTCTTGACTTTCTTGCATATTCAGCCTCTTTGCATTTTAATACAAAGAGTTCGTCGATTAGTCTCTTAATTCTTCCAGCGAATTACTTAAGAATTTTTTTGGTTTACAAATATTTGTTTCCACAATGTATGTCACAGTGTTTCGCCATTCTCAGCGATTGGCTATTGAAAATGCATGGAAATTTACAGTATATGTATGCAACGTTTAGATCACCGCTTACAATGCAGTTGTTTCGGCAGAAAAGTGGAAAGTTAATTAAGGTGAGTAGTATTGTCAAGAAATTCCTGAAACTCACTGAAAAGCTAGAAAATACAGGTAAATAGGACTGCTGCATAAATATATATAGAAGAAAATACATGTACTGCCTGTATACAGTCGTGTCTTCAACGCTCAGCTATTAACTTTCAAATCTGAGCAATTTACGGCAGAAATATCGATCAGTGCTTACGGTAAAAAAAACCTTCAAAGGACATCGCCTGAAATTATTATAGGTATGACTAGAGACCGGATTTATTGCAGGTTCCGTCGTCAGTGCAATAACTCCAATAAGTACAAAAACTGCAATGAGAGCTATAAATGCAATATATTAGGCCGTGTTCACTCAAACTGATGGCAGCGTCGCATTGATTTGAGAGAAGCAGCTGCTGCTGCTGCAAATGTGGTAGACTGAAAAATGCAGCATGTCCCTTTTTTTGAACGCTCTGCGTCATTCAAGTTCAGTAAACAGAACTTATAAATGCTCTGCAGCGTTCACAGAGCATGGACAAGTCAACAAAAAATGTTTTTTTTTATCTTTCTTCACTTTAAATAGAAGTCCAATGACATCATCATTCCCTTGTACAAGGCGTTAGTGCGGCCACACTTAGAATTTGCTGTTCAATTTTGGTCGCCATGTATCTGTAAAGATATCGATAACATGGAAAGAGTCCAACGTAGAGCAACGAAATTGAAGCGCTCAGCTGAGAAACAATTATTAGCCATATGAATGTCGCATAAAAGAACTGAGTTTGATCGCTCTTGAGCAAAGATGACTCAGGGGGCAACTAATAGAAACATTCAAGTATTTGAATGGCTTCAACGACGTACCTAGAACGGGACTCTTGAAAGAGACCTTAATGATCGCTTGCGAAACAACGGTTAAAAACTCAAGCATACAGCTCGAAGAACAACCTTAAGTCAGCAGTGCTTTCCAAATATCATAGTCAACATATGGAATAGACTTCCTTCCGACGTTGTTGGTGCGAGTCAGTCAACGCGTTTAAAAATCGTCTTGACATACATTGGGAAAGACATCCTCCACAGCTAAGAACTCATCCTTTTGGTTCGTCTACTGCCGCCTATCTAATCTAATGATCAGAAACACTATACAGTACCCCTGTTGAGCTCTCTTCTGTTGGTTTATCAGGCTAAAAATATTTTGAAAATAGGTTGTTCCTATCAAAATCAGTCTATAAGATTATGGAAAACGAATGTGACTTCAAACTGACGAATATTATAAGCGAAAATGTAAAAAATACGATATCGTAACTGAACGTGCGGCGTCATTCATATGAATGAAGGCCACTTCTAAGTGTGGACAGAGAAAAAAAAGTTAACGCACAGCTCTTGTTCATTATCGTGATTGAACGTGTTACGATGACGGACGTGTGAACTCATGGCACTTTTTATCACTGCCAAGTATCACAAGAATTAATTCATAAGCCATGACAATTGGTTTCTTATCAACTATTGTTCCATGTTTTTGATGGGATAAAAATATAACTGAGTTTCAGTATCTGACTACTGAATTTTTATAAACTTTTCCGTTCAAGGGATACATCATGGGAACAGGTCAAGCAGGAAGAATTATCAATTAACACAAGCGCAGTGTATACTGACAATTGGTATTTGGAACCAATATAGGTGTCCGTTGATCAACTGACATGATATTCCCGCTTGCTATCAGACTTTTTTTGTCCTTTCATTTTTTTTTTGCTGCATTTGCTTTATCCTTGTTTCTTGTTTCTTTCACTCCTATTGCTTAAGTGCAATTAGAGCTATTTTTAAGTGCAATATGAGCAAATTTTAGTTGCAATAAGAGCATTTTCAAGTGCAATAAGAGCAGTTTTTAGGAGCTATAAGTGCAATATTTTAAGCGCAATATATCCGGACTCTGGTTATAACTGAAGTATGCTAAAGTAACATTCAGAGCAATACAATATTTTTGCAAGAAGTTCATGGTTAACCCTTTGGTATTACGCGAGCAATAGTACATTTTCATTGACTTAACTATATAATGCACCAAATGAATAATATTTTTAGGAACCAGCATGACAAAAAATTATGATACGAACATTCATTCACCAGCTGAAAAAGAGCACAACGCTGTTGCGTAGCCCACAGCTCCCCCTAACGGTGAAAGTTACAAACGGCTGGGGAGACTTGCGGAGTTTTAAGGATTTGAAGTTTTGGGTACAGTTGGATGGATAGACGAGAGGGCCAGAAGGACAAATGGATAGATTTATTTACGAGCATAGGTTGGAAGAATAGATGGGCAGGTGCCAATGAGGCTGGATGCATAGGAGAGTGAACAGGCAGGTCGTAGTACACTACATCTAGTGCAGCAGACCCTTTACTCCCGATAAGCAGCACAAAAATGTCGCTTCCTTGTAAACATTGGAAAAGTGCACAGCCATCCGAGTTCTAATTCGCTGGAAATTTGAAAAGATATACAAAACTTTGCTAGTGATACTTGCTCAGTACACAAGCTTGACGGCCCTATTCGTTTATATTGATGGAGACACAGTTGAGTTTGCTAGGAAACAGTAAACCATTCTAACACTTTGCGCTGCTTGGGGAGAACAAATCTTTTTAATGTGATCTCGCCGTAACACTTGAGCCGCAGTGGAGGCCACACATTGCCCACGTTGTGTTAGGAGATGCGGTCAACGTGTTCAACAGGAAATGCAACGCGTCGGATTTAAACTTCAGTATCTAAATTAAACAGCACTTTTCGAATGGACTTCTCCATTCATTACGTCTATAAATGTGCCCAGAAGGCAGTGAAAGTCAATACGATAAACAACTACGCTTTTGAGCAGGTGGAATGGTGGTACGCGTACAGAGTAGATGGAAGAAGTAATTCGCACAATGGCCGGATGCCCTGACGAAACTATAAGTCTCAGGGTCGGAGTCGGTAGAAGTTGGAAACTTTTGAGACCAAGAGTCACAGTTGGAAAGTGGCTTGACCCAGGAATTGAAGTCGGTGAAGATGGGCTTATGTTATACATTATAGCTCTGGCGTGGTGGCGTTTTAATTGGAGTTCGGTTGAGTTCATATTGAGTTCGTCACTGTACTTGGTTGTGAGAGTAAACTTCAAGGCCGAATATAGTTATCAGGCTACAGGTTGGATGGTGAAGGAATGCCGTCGAGATCTTGTTGATTTACATCTTATTATACACGACTTAGAAGAGCTAATTACGTTAAAAAAAAAAGAGTCAGTAACATAAGGCATTCAACATACGTCATTCACCGAGTCCAAGGATTCGGACACTTTTGGTGTACTAAGAGTCGGAAGCGGAAAGTGTCCGGGCCCAGGAGTCGGAAGAGGGTCTTCAGAGATTGAGTCATGCAGTTCTGCATCGTACAGAGCAGCCCACTCTTCCAATTTAAGTGAGTCTTAATCAGAGCTCAGTGGGCGGCGAAATAATCCAGATAATTTCGATGCTTTTTTGGTGGGTGACTTCAGGATCAAAAATTGTGGCACAGACGCTTCATATCGACGAATTTGTACTTTTATCCTTAAGTGACCGCACTCGTTTTGTAGATGCCAACGTTAATCAGAAAAATTTCCATCGAGTACACTGCACTAAAGAGTCAGCCTTAAAAACCTCAAGAGGAGATATTTCTCTATTGTTCACCGAACAACACAAGTATGACTGATACAAGCGCTGTGAAATGAATGCTAAAATTTAGTCATTCAGACCATGAATCATTAACAAAGAATTTGGTATCTCACATCTCCATCACGTTTATTATTTGCATTATTCCTGCAAGGAAAAGTTATTTTGCTCTTCTAAGCACACGGATGTACAGGTGTCGATGAGTCTGCAGACAGTAAGGCTTTTGCTAACTATAGAACCGTGACGAAAGCGACGTCCTCCCCAAGCTCGATGTGGCAATGGATAAGTTATATTAGGTAAACATGGGGTGTTTTAATAAAATTAAAGGGCATAAAAATACCGATTAGGTACCGTACAGTTTCTTAAGTAGACTGCACTAATATATCGTTCGCGGTTGACACCCGTTCAATAGTCGGATGCATTTCACGGCATGAATACTGCAGTGTCATGCGATGTATGCACGCAAACGATACGTAACATTATACACAAGCCATGTATGGAGCTTCTGGTGTCATATGGACGCCATTACTGAGACAAGTAATAACATTTATGGTCTATAAAGATGCATCTTGTAATATAAGAATGGGAAGCAAGCGCTCATCAGCGACATGTGGGTAGCGTAGCTGCTTATGCGCCTAAGCTTAATTAGAGTGAAGGCTTATTGAGTTAATAGTATAAATTGAGACACCAATTCCCTGAGTTATTATTGAATACTGGGGCTTAGTCCCTCTTTCCATGTTGCTTGGGAGAATGATGAGTAAGCCGTAAATATTTGTACGAGGCAGAAACTTTCAATAATTACCTCGTAATTAAGCAATTATCATATTTTACGCATGCATTTGTCGTCAGGATTAAAGACTGTAAACAGTTTGAGTCAAATTATGCATTAAGCGTAGTTATTTATTACTCTAGAGAAGAGGTAAAGTTTAAAAAACGAATTCACACTAGAGACAGGGAAAGTATTACTAATTTAACCATCTACTATCTTGGAGTATATGAGCAATATTTTCTTTACAATTACAATTAATAGACTACAGTGTCCGGCTGAAAAAAAAAATGACAGCAACGAAAGCGCAAAACAACCAAGAAATAACAAGGAATAAGCAAAAAGAAAAAAGCTTTTGATGAGAGAAAATTAATCACGGTCGTCTTGTAACTACGAGCACAATGTCACGGGACAATGAAGGACGCGGCACAGTTCACGTACAGAAGGTAGTTGTGTCAAATTTGAGTGTATGCGCTGCCCTCCTAAATTTCCAGATTTGTGACGTCAAAATTACGTCACGCGACCGTGGAAATACCAAAGATTCTTCACTGCAGTAGTGGCTTGACGCAATTGTGACATCACAAAGCTGAATGTTTAGGGGCGTAGCGCATACACTCAAATTTGACACAACTATCTTCTGTAAATGAACTGTGAGACGCGGTTCTTCCAAACATCGTCAACGTCACTGAAAGGAAAAACAAACCTAAATTGAAACATAAGTTAGCAACAAATTTTGATTGCCTATATAATACGCTTATGAGAAATATATGCAATACATACGCTTCACGCAAAAAAGAGACTTAATTTCACACATGTTATACTTATTCCAAAGCAGTTCGAAACGAATTTAAAACGCAGTACATTCATTCCTAACGCACTGTTCATCCGAGACGTTCAAAAACGTTAACAGGCAAAGATCGCGGTAAATCTGACGAAAGGCGATGCCAGCTCGAAATACAGCCTCGGCAAGCCCGGCACTGAGAGAATTCTCGTATTCGGCGGAGAGGCGATCTCGGACACCAGCGCATGGGAGCACAACACTCGGACATTCCCCACGGCAGGCATGCTGGGCAATATTACACACACTGTTTACAGTATGCGAACACAACTATGACCGTATTTTATTGAAAGTTCCCAAAAGATATATATATATATCTGAAACTCACAGGGGGTCCCAGAGCGCAAAATAATGTAAGAAGGCAGCGCTTTGAACGAAAGTTAGCAGCAGAATAAAATCATTCGAGCCGCTTGCTAAAGTTGACTGTGCTAAAAGAGACTACCTCCACAAGCAGACTTAGGAAAGTATGAAGTACAGACTATGATAATATAAAACCATGGCAGAATGTCCTGATATCGAGATAGGTATACGTATTTATTAAGCCCAGTAAACTAGTGCAAATCTGAAATTCAATTATTCAGTCTAATCTACGTGGACAGCATCTGAAGGTACTTCAATCGAAGCAAGAAGACTAAGAATAATGAATAAATAATGTAAACGGATTAAGAATAAAATTACAAATTTTGTACCGCAAAAATAATACAGGTACTGCTAATTTATAATATGTGACGTATCTGGAGCCAAAGGTGACATAGGCCCACCGAAGAGAAGAATTTCATTTCCCAAGTCATTTGAAAAACGTCAGGAAGTAGATAGCAGTATCTCGAGCACATATATTCAAGTATTGCTGCTACTTGAGGTGTGAATTTCCAACTATCGCCTCTCCTAATCATTCAGCAACTGAATATCGTTCAATCTACTCTTTCAGATCGGGAAAGAGAGAGATGTTGACAATGAACAAAATCTGTGGTTATTACATAGAGGGATTCATTTCTCATAGAGAAATGCAATGAAAAGACTTAAGAAAGCATAACCACGCCGAGCCTCTCCCGTACATTACCAAGCAGGCTGGTCTCACAGCATCAAATGCACTCATAGCTCAAGGAAAACTCAGGGAACTTTGAGTAACGGTGGAGGGGGAGGAGAAGGGGCACTTGTTTGCGTGCAGGGAGCGCACCAAGTTCTGAGAAGTACATGGCAAACTATGTGCATCCGCGCAGTGGAAACCTCCAGGCTATGGTTTCCGCATAAAAAACAAAACAATTCAAAGACAACAGGCTTCAAATGGTCAAAGTTCAGGATAAAGCGAACGTGAGGACCCTTTGAACACTCAAACTTTTTTCGAACGCACATTCCAAACTTGCAAACTTGGGACCTTTCGAGAATTCTATCACCTCTTCTCGAGGAACTGCATTGACATTTGCCTGAGGGGTACATCTCGAATAAATCTTTCTAATATTCTGCAGAGATGAACTTGCGCAGTTCAAGCAGCGTCTAAATGTGAGCGAGAACTGACAAAAACAAAGGTGCAAATTCGATACGTGCAAACGATACGGATGGTGACATGCTTTGAGGAAAATTTTGATGCACGTCGGTGTTTCACAGAGAAGCATCAGGATGCATGTAGGTGTTTGATGGCGTAATTTGGCGTGTCATCGCAGCAGTCAGAGAAGCATATTTCAGTCAGAAAAACATATTCCCGCCAAAACAAAGTGAACAAAAGCATTGATTGTAGTTTTGTTACAAGTGAAAAGCGAGACGCGGTTACATACTAACACGCGAATCACTATTGTTTTGCAAAGTTTTGTTTCTTCAGGTGTATCATTTTACCTGTGTTTGATTCATTTTGGTGTATCAACGGCTTTGTCACAAAACAGAAACACATAAGTGCATCAACTCGTGGTAAATGCGTCATAAAACCCTATGTGCATCATCATGATGCACTGTATTTTTATGATGATGCACTGGCGTGTTTTGGTTTTGGGACAAAAATGCTTGTAATTTTGATGCATCTAAGTACATCAAAATTTCTCTCAGTGTGACGGATACATGTTACAATGACATATTTGACATGCATATTTTTAACTGGAAAGTTGTCAAGCACAATTATCAACTAGTGTATCAGGCAGTCAATAATGACAACGGAGAATTCGTGATATTTTTCCAGTGTCACGCTTTCGTTAATGCAACTGCCAACTGAAAGGAAAATAAAAAAAAAACAGCGTTTTCGGCTTCGCATCTGCTGAGCAGTGAATCCATTTTTTCTTTACTCTGCACTGGAGGAGAATTAATTGCTTTTTGCAGGCAGTCAGTCAGCACTCAAAATATTGATATGGATTCGGTATCATAGATACGCCAGAACATTATATATTCCACAATTTTTTCGCTCAGTGAAATAATGCTTCGTTGACGGATAAACTAAAGTTGAAAGGATAAGTGATGCAACGAAATTACCTGCGGGAAGAAAGTAATAATCGAGCTGCACGGCAGAGCTTAGGGAAGCTTCAGATATCTTTAGTGCTTCGATTTCGACGTTGGCAATGTAAGAAGTACGTTCAGATAAAATGTTGCCTTATACTCTTGTCATCGTCTGCTACCTGGCCTAATAAAAATTCTCCGTTTTCTTCCAGCGTGACAGAAAATGAATAGATAAACAAATACATACAGATAAATACACTTTTATTGTATTTTCATTATCTACTTCGTATCTAATAATAATACTACGATGAAATGCACAGTAGAAATTCAGTTAATTTAACGGCTTCAAATTCGACCATCTTCGACTTTCAACCTGATGAGCCGAGGTATGGCGAGACGCACGTCGTGGGTAACTAAATTTTTACTGTGCTTCTCGTCGTATTCTTCAGGATTTGATATATTGTCATCTCAAGACAATCCTTATCTACTATATAATAATTCACGTCGTGTTTTTATTTATTTATTTATTTATTTATTTATATATATATTTATATCTTTCCTGTCACGCTCTATGGGAATAAGATAGGAGAA
>LQNS02278125.1:32699484-32751345 GCA_001587735.2 Parhyale hawaiensis
GGAAGCCAGCGGGGGTTTTCCTGAAGGGCTAACTTACTGCCGTCATTTATCGCACACGTGCACCAGTCATTAATAACCCAATATGCCGTCATTTACAATGACGGCTCGGGACACTAGTATGATATAACGCTTGGTGTATTTATTTATTTCGTATCCGCTTTGAAAGAAATAGATAGGCGAAAAATAAGCCAGGTTACAGATTTTGTGAATCGATGACCAAGATGCAGAAGATGGTGAACACGGATCATTAGCCCTTGATCTGAAGACACTTCTTGCTTTAAACACTTCTTGAAATAGGGACAATGTGTATGCAGCTTCTGGAGAGCGGTTTTATAACTTTCTTCATCTTCGGTATATGGCTAACGGAGCACTAACGAGATGATGATTCTTCACGGGTGGTAAACAACTAAGGTACTTCTTCTAGCTTGCTGTCTTTTTCTTCTTCTTCTTCTTCTACAGTAGTATTATTCCCGTTCAAAGGGGGGTCGCTGAAGCAGATCTTGCTATTCCATGTATTTCTGTCCATTACCATGTGGTCCTCCAGCTTCATACAACGCATATCATCCCTCACACTGTCGTTCTCTGAAGGTGCGAATTTTGCATCATAGCCCAAAATTTCAGAATTTCAGTGAAGTAGATATTCAAGTTGGCAAGGCCGTATCTTGGCTACGGAGCACTGACATGCATACAAGCTGGCTGGAGTTACATTCAAGTTTATTGCAGGGTTTTACGCAAGATTTATTTCTGCCTCTCCCTATTGAAGACGCACGCCTAATCAAGAAGGAAGATTGGGAATGTATAAGTAGTACGAGACTACTACACTTTCAAGATTGAAGACGTGCTACGAATGCATAGAGAGAGATGAATCGTCTATGCGATACAGTCAAGATAGACTTGAAACAGAAAGGTTTCAAAAGTGAATGAGAGCTGCTGATAAGCGTCAGCGGGAAAATGAGGAAACGACAAGTTAGAGAAAAAGAGCCCTATGGTGGGTAGCACGGACAAAAGGATCAGTGAAGAAAATGAAGCAAGTAAAAGAAGAGAAGATTCCGCAACGGCCTATATCAATAAAAAATATCTATTATTGCGTGAATTTTTTCAAGCGCGGGTCCACTAGTAATAATAATACACATTTGTTGGTTAGTTGCTGGTTGGTTTCCTGCTCACTCCTTTGGTTGTTCGTTTTTCTCCCTCATATGCAGGCTTTTATGAATTTACATTGGAGAAAAATTCATCTTCTGGACAACAAGATGAGGTGCCATGAAATTTCAGCCCTGAACAACGATGGCAAATATACAGTAGATTCTAAAACTTTTGCTCGAAAGTTGAAATAAAGCAGTTGCTGAATTCCGCTTAGCTTTGAGAAGTAGCTCGGTACTATGATTCTTTTTTTGAGCGTTGTACACAAAAGGCTGTATCTTTAATAGAGTTTTTGATCTTATCCTGCAGAATCTAGTATAATTTCTCAGCAGAATTCCTTCGTTAATACTGAAACTTCACACCGAGCAGAGGTCAAAACATTTTCAATTCAAACTGCAGCCAAATTTTTATACTGATGGTTCAGCTAACGGCGGGTATCCAGGATTCAGAAAGCACTGAGCACTTCAGGTGAATTCTTTTCATTGATCTATATTTTCTTGGTACTTTTTGACTTTCAAGCATCATGAAACTGGTATCCAGGCTTTTTATTTGATATAAAGAGAGTTTAATCTCGCAAACTCATGACGGCACAACATTCGTTACTTTAGTTGCAGATGAAGCCTACAGGTATGGGACATAAATTCTACTACAAAACTAGTACCGTACAGCAAGCATAAACAATAAAAAGCTCCATTAGGAGGAACTTATTGCCCTCATTTTTGACGAGTTGCGTACTCTAGTTGTGTAAATTTACTTCCCAAGTTCGGTGTGTGTTTTAAGTTTTTCTGTCCATTTTCTTATGACGTTCAAGAGAATTACATAGGCCACAGATTTACCCAACTGATTCCCAAGTAGCTTGGATACGCATAAAACGGAGGTGGGGTGTTTAGTGACGAGCTCGAAAGTTTAATGCAAATTTTGTGCAGTGTTTCGAAACATTGGAATGAGGACGGTGCTTATCTGGGGAAATGGAGTATGCAGCGCTGATCTCTTTTCGTATTTCAAACTGGAAGCCAAGCTGGCAATTGCCACGTATCTTCCACAGTAGAATTTCATCCACGAGTATGAACAATGAAACGGTATCGATGCATAGGAGCACATTCTTTGCCTTATATTTTACCTGTCAGGTATAGTGACTTAATATGGCTTATGAATGATGGAAACCTGACTCCAGTGACGTAGCGCATTGTTTTGTCCCTAAACTAACATTAATTACGGCGCAGTCATCAAGCGGAAGTTACAATAGAGGTGAGAGACCCAATAAACAGCACAGGAATTTGATTCTTTTAGCCCTGATACGAGAAAATTGTAATTAAACGCTGTGGAAAATCAATAATGTGAACTTCATACGCGTTCCCAGATAATATTCCACAGCCTGTACTTATCAAAAAGCAGCTAAAGAGTAAGCAGAAAGCATGTTCTGACTATATCAACTATACCTTCTTTTCACAAGAGGTTTATACCTCGTGAACTGCAAGTTTTTAGCAGACGGACAATGCACATATACTCTGGTGTTCTTTACAACAGGAAGAGAAAAAAGTTTATTAGATTCAGCGCATTGTATAGCGCAAAATGTCAAAGATACGTGACGTGTTATATATTGTGATTCTTACGTGAGGGAAATATTTTCCCTGTGTTAGGTCTAATTCATATGATATATCTCCAATGGACAGGGCCTCTAAATTAAAGGTAAAAAATAAACATTCCAAGTGCAACCGACCACTGCTGCAGTTTTTAAGAACATATTCTGCTTTAAGTTATAGGTAGCTTCCAGAGTATTGGATTCGTTCAATAAGGCAGTTCATGATATTGTTTCCTTTCCCGTGAACAAGGGAACTTAACACACGGCCACCAACGAAGGCATTGTGTTCATGGAAGCTATTTAACTTCAGTTGGTGGTGCAGTTTCCTGGCATTTTAATCCATTGTTCGGTTGTTTGTGCAGGGATTGATCGGCTGCAGGTTACTGCAGGGCGTGCAGGGAGCAAACAGAGGCTGGGGAGTGAGAAACAGGCCATTGTATGGGGCACAATACTGCCTGCCTGCAGCCAACGGTAACTACAAGCATTCACTTCTGCAAATGGCCAACGGTTCACGACACCAATGTCTGTCTTGGGCTCTGCATCCGTTCTATTGATCGTGGAAAGTTTTGAGTTGTTGCATTATTTTGTTATAATTATGAAACACAAGAGAAAAAGTTTTTTCGAGCCTGGTACAGACCGTTTCCAGATGCTATCAAAATATAGTACCGGTTAAACATTAACAACAAATTAACACAGCAGAATAGTCGTTCTTCTTTACAATTGAAAATTCCTGAAAAATTCTAGCTGGCACGCCATGAGATATATATATCACTTGTGAGTACCTCGAGAGGAGGATGGGTTGATGCAAGGCAGTTAAACCGCAGAAAATAGCGATACGAATAAATTTCTTTACTCCTTTACTGTTCTCTCAAATGTATCACTATTGTAGCACATGTAAGATTTCGCACCCTTAACCCTTTCTGTCAAGAAATTTTGCTCTTTTATGCGGTTCTAAAATAAACTTATAGAAGACACTATCATAGAAGTCACTTGAGCTCACCTACAGGTTAGTTCAGTCGTAGATAAAATACTAGCACGGAATTCAGACGAGATGTTAAATATGGCTTCCAAATTTCCGGAGAAAGAAACAACGCACTGGTTTTAATAATCAAAACTATGATGTGGGACATATATGTACCGTCAGGACCGAAAGGGTTAAGGTAGAGAGTATGTTCAGATGAAAATGGCGCAGCTTTTGGCACTGTGGACCAGAAGCAAACCAATGGAATCTGTCACAGAAAAAGCGCTATCCCACATATTCCGCGACGTTCGTTATGAGAAAGCAAAGAAATAAGCTCGACACTTATGATATAGAGACAAACAAAAGTTATTCAACGAAATATCAAGTGTCTGATTTGAAAAAGGTATGAGACTACGGGTAAGAAAAAAAAAAAACAACAATATTCTCTAAAACTGGAAGCAGGGCGACGTTAAATTACATGCAAGGAATGGCAGGGGACAAAAAGCAGAGCTACGTACAGAGGACTGTGATCTTTACCCATTTACAGATGTACGCGACAAATTCATGACCTTAAAGTTTCTCTCGCTATATCACAACACGAACACCAGTTGCCAGTATCATACCGATCTCCAGATAGTCTGGTGCAGTGTTAAGATATTTAGTATAGGATAATTTAGGGATTAAGAATTTAATCAATTGCAGAATTAAAATTTTCAGCAGCAGAAGGTGTATTTTACCTGATGAAGGCACTTTTACCGTGAATTTCAGGAAGGAAAATTATACTAAGCTGACACTAATTATGATATAGATCCGATATTAGTACATCTTATTACTAAGACAACGTTACGACTTTAAACTCCTACTTCTAGCAATCTAAACAACAAAGTTTATCGCTGTAAGTAACAGTTTCTCACGCCTTCTCCCCGGGAAATCACTGTAACCCTGCCTCGCCTGCGCCATAGCCCCACAATAGTTAGTTTAACACCCGATAACCTATTTACTGAAGGACTTCGTGCCCTATTCAGAAGCCTGGGCAGCGCCCATAGAGCTGGTAATTTTATTTGTTCAGTTTGTGTCGGACATGAAAGCTGGAGCGTCTGCCCGATAACGAGCGAAGGTCTCCCAACTTGGGAGGTTTGGAGCGAATGGAAAGTCTGGCGGGCGACAAATGCGCCGTGAGATCAGCCGACGCAAACGACTGGAAGAAGATCTGCCAAATATGTTTGGTACCAGCGTTGTAAGGTCAGCCGACGCTACGGATAGGTTGTTTTTCATAAGTGACAAATATATTATGAAATCGTCTAACACAAACCCCTTATGACATATTGCTGGCGATGAATACACCATTAGAGCAATCAGGGCAGGCAACGTTTGACCTGATAAGTTTGTTTCCCATAAACAGTAAAGCAACGTGAAAAAAACAACGATAACGAACGAATAGTCTGCCAACAGGTGAGCCGCCACCTGCTAAGCATGTGTTCTACTGACGTTTTACGCATCATGTCATCAGCCTGAGCCAACGCACCCAAACATATTGCCTACCAATATTGTTTTCTATCGCTGTAAAGAACTGAACTGTAAGATTAGCCAAAACAAACGATGAGATCTATTAATTGCATTTTTCCCTGGGGATAACATACACAGTACGCAGTGAAACGGATGGTCTGCCGAAGAGTTATTACCCTACTTGTCACGAGAATTTAGAATTTCATTAGGAGTACAAGGTAGAGCGCTTCGTGGAATGAGACTATGCAGTGCCACTGGGAATTGACCAAGTATATGCGATAAGACCCACTGTACAGAATGCCAAACAGTATATAAAAATATTATTTTTACTAAATCATTACAAAAATTAGCTGTCTACTTGATAACATCTTGTGAATGACCGAATAAACTTTTGGGAGCAAGCATAGAAACTTTCAGAACTTGAATTCATGGGGCGATCCCTTCCAAATCCCTCAAATTTTCATGTCCATTAACAGTACAAATATGAAGCATCCGCTGAAAGTGACCCGAATATCCAGTTTTGTAAAGCTAAGATCGTGCTCTGATAATATCCGTTATAAATAATCAGCCCTTTTTCAGCAAATCAGTCTATGCTAAAGTAAAAAAAATAAAAACTACCGAAATATTATAATTATTGATGATTCTACAAGGCAAAAAGAAAGTAAAGTGAAACTATCTAACTACAAAGTAATCGATGCCTGAGATGAGTATCTTCCACCATGAGAATAGGATAAGTAAGTGTGGAAAGGAACGGGTGCGGCGTTCTAGGACAATCATTACTCAATATTACGTTACACTCTTCATGTTTGGAAGAAATTCAAGAGCCTCTCAAAGCCCACAAATTTCCATATCAACGTGCCTAATGATTGGAAAAGCTTCACGAGCAATGTTAAAGGACACCTCTGTTTCACAAGGGTTTTAGCCGTCACTAATAGAGCTTCCAGAACATCCCTTCGCAACGTTGTGTATAGTAAACGATAGATATCTTAAATTTTCACAAAAGAGATCGGGTTCATGACATTGGTCCGTCCTCACACGGAGTTAATTCGTGCCTGAAGGCGGTTTGACTTATAGAAAATTCATACGTTCGAATATACGAGGAAAGAAACAAACGCGCAATAAGCCTCGGGAGTTTGAATTACGCAAAAGTACTTGAGCAACGAGTCCCTTATTTCCTATTCTCTATTTTTTTGGTAGAAATAACAGGTCATCAAAGAAATAGGGCAACCACATATTTTTTAAAAGGAATCCGATTGCTTTACATTGTCATAAGAGGAGGAGTATGGAGCACGGAAAATGCATCAGATATCAATTAACAAATATTTTCGAGAATCATTTAACATATGCTTGTTGTAAATTGCTATGTTAAGCTAGGTTCACACTCTAGTCTTTTGCTCGAACATTTTGTTGTGTGCTTGCGAAGGTAACTGTTTTTGTACCAAAAATATATTAAAATATACATTAGCCTTATTGTCTCCTGTTAGCAAGTGTCACTTGGAAAATTTCGGATAACTGTTTAAGTTTGCAGTGAATTAGAAATCAGAAATCTGTGTACTTTTCTGCTATTCACAAGGAAGTACAAGTAGGTGCGAAGTTACTAGCGCTTCAGTGGCTACGCCTATATGGCGCCGGACGTCTCATAAATAAATTATCTTGGCATTTTGCGTCAAAGTTCTCACGGTGAAGGAGAACTCACATGCGTTCTATAAGCTTCAAGTCTGGTCAGGGCCTTAACACTGACGAGAAAACGAGGCGCAATCCTAGGAAGCAAAAACCCACCAAACTTTACAAACAAATCTTATCATTAGGAACCACGGCCAGGTGCAACATTATTCGGGTTAACCTTTGAGGCGTAAGCCTCATTGATCTTCAGACTGGAACAGGATATATAGCCGATCCCCGAGACACAGCAATATATTGACTTTAACTAGTTCTAGGTACTGCCAGAAGCTCAATTACAAGTCGCCGACTAGAAAAAATGCAGAAAAGCACTAACGTGATTGGCTGTAGTGTTCTCTTTCCCATTAGGTATTTCAACGAACTTCAACAGCTCGTGCATTCTCACTGGTTTTGTGTAGCGCAAGGAATTGATAGTATCTGCAACTCGTTCATGGATAAATCTTCAAACGTCTTTCTTTCGCTTCCTCACATTAAAAATTTCCCCCTTCAATTCTAAGAACTGATATCGTCTGTGTCTCCGGCATGCTCAGTTCCAATGAAATTCCAAGCGCAAGGACAGGAATGCCTTCTCCAAGACCTGGACAATTGGACGGCATTCCAGAGGGAAAATCGCGGACAATTTTAGAAAGAGCTCCAATTAGGAGCTCAACACTCACGATGCAGGTAATACAATTCTGTTAGGGGACGCGCGGGGGCACCGCAGTGCCAATCTTGTCCTTCCAATGCCGAATGGCATTGCTAATTGCAAGCGTGCCTCGGATAAAAGAAACAATTAGAGGCTATTACATTCTATGTTTCTCACTGCCAGCAAATGCAGAGATACGCGTCTTGCGGCGGAGCAACCGATTTAATTACTGATCCCACCGCTGTAGACTGTTGCTGGACACGAGACGCTTGTTTGAAAAGAAACAGCAGTTATCGCATTCAATGTTTTCACTGCCAGCATGTAGAGATGTATATATATCTTGGGGTGATGCAACGAACAGGATTATCGATGTACCAATGTAAACTGTAGATTTTCAGCGGATTTTTTAACGAACCGTAATTTAGTTATACAAAATAGTTTAATCCTCTATCTGCACTACAAAGGCGATCTACCAGAGGAAGAAATACGAAACATAATATTATAAAGAATATAGCCACAAATACCTCTTGTTTGATAAGAGACGTTTAGCTTAAATAGTTAGAGTACAACTAAAATAAACGGCAGTTAGTTCATGACTTCGTTAATTAAGCTCAAAATTAAAACACCCACACCGAGAGGAAGGAACAAGGGACGTGCAGTATGAAAAAAGGCAGAGGAAATAGGTGCAGTGCGCCATGCACGAGAACAATTAACTCACTCACGGAAGAAGAAGAAGAGCAAAACAAAGACTGGCAGCAGGAGTAAGAAAGAAAAATGAAGCAAATTTATATTAGGGAAAATGCTTGTGGAATGTATCATCTGAGCTAAACGTCAAGGGTGCAACCCACTGTGGGGCGCAGGGAAACGTACAACAAACATCTTCCACTCGCTAACGTGACTCCACAAGGTATTATACTTGGTAGTTTAAGCTATTTTTTCACTACAATGAGGAACTCACAAAGGAAGAAAGAAGGGACATACAGTAAGTCGATAGAAACGTGGAACCCTTGCACGAGGGCGTTCCACACAGGACCAACGTGCATGGGCATAGCAAGTCCGGGGAAAAGAAAAGGAAAACCAGAGGAGAGTAACGAGGATTCCATAATATTATCAACCCTTAGCGCCGCCGTATGAACGAGTTGTGACAGTGAAATTTAATTTCTTTTGTAAGCATCTTTGCAGTTCTACACAATACTCTAATATCCATAGAGGTATATACTGGTAGGCTGCCCAGGTAAATATTCCACTAGTCGACGGAGTCTCCTGCCAGTTGCTCCTCCACAGTCTTGCAGTGACTTCCAGAACTTCAAAATGTACCGAAAGTAATATTTGAAGACAAATTCTGCGTCAGTGAGAGGCATTGTATCAGTAAATTTAACTGTGATGAAGTACCTGCGCAATACTATATCACAAGGTTGCTGTAAAATATGAAACAAAAGCCCAGCTTTAAGCAATTTTATTTGGAGCCATGCTTTTTTTGGTGTAATATAGTTACACAAGCTTCAATGAATATTGAAAAAAAGCAATGTTACCTTCATAGTTTCCCCTGATTTGTAACGTTCATAACTTTGATTTTCAATAGAAATAGTAATATTTGAATGCTCTGAAAGAGGAAAATTCGTGTTGAATGGTGAAAGTTAACGATAACCAACTCGTAACGTACGAGTACGTAGCACGGGCAGAGCATGATCAATAGCAGCGGTTACACAGAGCTCCAGTCGATATCATAAATATGAAGAACTGCCCATTTTTGTCCTCAACACTGTGCAGGAAGCAATTAGCGGTTAATTGCAAGAGGGAACTCAGGACAAAATATAGGTAATGCATTGCTGTGTATACTCAATGTGGATAAAATCTCTGACAACCGGATACAGGCAAGGTAACCTGACTAACTTGACGACCTGACTAATATGACAACCGGACACATGTAATGAATGTAATTACTGCATTTTGCCAAATTGTTAGACAATTCGATTAAGCTGAAATAAATTGTCATCCTTTTCATAAATTGTTACAATCGTTTTTTATTAAGGATGTGATATCTGAAAAAGATGATGCTGAACAATAAGTTTTAATGCTGAGATTATAGGAAAAATAGAGAATTGCGCAAGACCCTATGAATTACGGGAAATGTACGGCGTTGGAAAATCGTTGTATTATGGTGTGCTTTATTCAAACAATGAAATCTCTTAGTGTGCACGATTACATAGCAGTCAAAAGTGCGTCAACTGAAACTTTTTTGTAAGCGCTTCTCGGTAATCATAGACAAAAGCGATGAGTAAAATCTAGCATATGTACATAATTAAAATAAATTAATTTAAGCTTTCATATCTCTCTTTCTCCACCCTTCCACAGATGACTTGACAATCGGACCCGCGAAAGTCCTGTTATGAAGAACTCAAATTTAACAATAGTGACATGGTCGCTGTTCTGCGCAACAAAGTCTCTGACTCACCAACTTTATAGTATAGTTTAGCAGAAACTTAGCAACGTTTTTACCATGATCAGAGAAGAGGAGACAGGTAACTGCGCACGGAATGTAGAGAACGGTATGATAAAGCTATAGCTTCCAGGAATGATTTTAGTCCAGTAGGAATAGTGCAAATATCTGTGTTGCATTGACAAGTCACTACGACCATCGTACCCGTACTGTCATGCCAAGCAAAGAGTAGATACCCTACTTTAGCCCGATGGAATTCGGAAAACCATTAAGAAGCGCATCCGTTTTAAGTAAAACAGTATCAAATACTTCTTGATGTTTGATGAAAGTAAATAAACTTCAATGTACTAGCTTTCAAACAATGGACACGATATATCAGGCGGACGGCATTACCATGACCGTGCATTACTTGCAATGCACGATATTTTAGCTATTTACCATTTAGTTCTTTCAGGGAGCGATCAGACAATAGTCCCTCAATCTACCCAGTCGTCCAAATTTGGTGCCTGCTGCGCCTGATCTCCTATGGACGCTCATTGTGTGTAACTGAATGGAGCAGGTCGACAAAACCTTCATCCATGCCCATGTGATACAAAAAAGTATAGATACATGCAGCACGCCATGCTTCCAAGTGTCATGTGAAAGTATTAGCCAACTGTCCAAAGCTGAAAGATAACGGCATGGAGACTATAAGGACAGCTGAATAAAATAGGACACAATTGTTTGGTTGCACGGTGGAAACTCCAGGATCTTTGCTGAAAATGTGATGGCAATCATGAGCTACACTCACTGTAACGTTGCTGGAATTGCCAGTGAATGAAACAATAGTAGAATGAGCAGCAAATATAATAATTATAATAAATAAATAAAAACAAAAAATCGTGTTAGCTTCAAGTATCAATAACAAATTACGACAGAAATAGATCGCTTCCATCAATACTGCTTTGCTTACGTAACAGCTTCAGGGAAGATACGTCGCACAAACAATTAATATTATGATAAGTTACACAACTGTTCTTCAAGTCAAGAATAGCAATTGATAAATGAAGATAGATTTAGCCAAAATTCAACGATGAGCTGAAATTATTTTGTAGCCTCTGAAAAACACAGAAGTTTGAAAATAATGAATATGACGCACTCTCCAATAAGAAGCAGAATATACAGCGATAGCTGTCCACAAAGTGCAGCTGAACATAAGACCTTACAGTAATTTCAAACGGTTTTTAGAGGAAATACTTCATTAAAGAAAGAGAATTTTAAATTGAAGTAAATGGGAAAAATCATTCTGACGAAGTATAGATAATGGGAAAATTACAGTTACTGTTACACAGTTAGTAATTGACATTTTTGAAATTTAGAACACGCAATGTGTTCATAGTACAACACAGTAATTACAGGTAAACAGAGAAAATCGTGATGTGCAATAGAAAAAAATGAAATGGAGATCGCTAAACAATGCTGTCATGAAGCGACAGAACTCGGCTGCAATTTCTCAAGGACTTGAGACTATGTCTGCAGGGAAGATCAAGTTTTGCAACTGCAGGGAATAATTAATGAAAAATTGAAACAAGCTGTTGGATGCTAATGAAGTCTGCAGGTGTAGGCTGAGCATATTCATGTAATATTGATGTCTACTATGTGCTTGTAGGCGTATTTGCGAACCTATTGTGTTCTTAATAAAATTATATTATTTAAACTCGCAGCAATTTCTGAAAAGCTTGAGATGATCGAAATACCAGTAGTGTATAGAACAACCCTTTACAAGTAAACAGGGAAAAGAATAAAGATAGAAACAGCATTAAAAGAAATTAACATGAATTGCAAATTGCCAAATAATGCAGCCAGAAACAGAACTGGCTGCAATTTCGACGGGAATTGGAGAGGATAGAGATGCCTGCAGAGCAGAGCAAGTATGAGTATCGCATGAGCTGAGCGTGAAGTGTGTTTGCCAAGGCTTCTTGGGAGGCCCATTTGGGATATCAAACCGGTCCGGTTTTGTCAAGAGGCATTACGCTGGAAGAATGGAGCGGCTTAAAGCTTATCCAGTGCCGAGGCGTGCGATGACTCCAGATATTTTAGAGCATTGCCGTGGAATATTGATGAGCAACGGGGAAAATTTAGCGCTGATATGGGTAGAGATAATGAGAGGGTAGGCAAGGTGTAAATGCACGAAGCTCATCTCTTGATGAATGCCCGAGATGGGCGCATGAATTGGTGAACCTTCAGTCCGAGATAATTTACCTTGTTTGAATTTTCAGCCAGCACTCAATGAAGCTTATCGGCGGTTTATTGGTGGCCCAGATTGGTAGCCATTTACTGTCTGCGTTAATTCCGAAGAGTATCAAAAATGCGCAGAATAACATTCCCTATA
Source organism: Parhyale hawaiensis (assembly GCA_001587735.2). Lineage (NCBI taxonomy): Eukaryota > Metazoa > Arthropoda > Malacostraca > Amphipoda > Hyalidae > Parhyale > Parhyale hawaiensis. The sequence continues at coordinate 32,711,790 of LQNS02278125.1, forward strand.
TTATCTCGTCATTAGATAAATTACTACCCTGTGCTTAAATTGTCCTTCAGTACAGATTCATTTACGGGAATACAGCTGGTTGTTCATTTGGAGCAAACGGAAATAAAGCCGATCAGGCTACTATCCTGTGTAAACTCCTCAGTTAGTGCAGAAACTCTGTTCAAAGACAAAACATGGAAACCGCTTCCAATTTCTGCAAAACGGTTGAAGGAAAGCGTTTCTTAAGCTCGTTACGCTTCTCTGAACACGAGAAATACTCCCTTGTGAAAATCAGTATTTAGCTTGTAAACTCCACACGGTCGATGCATCCACACGAGCACCGCACACATTCCAAGTAAAAGAAAACTACAGCAATTAAAAATGTTCAGTTTGCTGAACGCTAGTGCAGATTAACGATTAAAGAGGCGTTTGCTGCATGCGATTTACCGTCGCATATTTTCAACCGCAGGTTCATTTTAAAAATACATTGCGCAATTCAACGGTGCTGAATGTTACTAACTTACAGGTATACAGTTCCACCGATGAAAAGATCAAATATGTTCATCTTTCAAATGCTGTCAGTCATAAAAAGTAAGCCTAGCGAAAGAATTTGCAATTTTCAAACCGCTTTGAGCGGCGCACTATTCAAATGAAAAACCGCTAAATTACCAAAGCTGCGACTCGATGTGACAGAAAAGTATTCCAGTAAGCCATGATTGAGCAGTCCCACGCACGAGCGATTTAATATCTGCAATATTGATATCGTCATTATTATTACTCTGATGTTAATGGTATTCCTACGTAAAATATTTCTTGGCAACATTTTTACGGCAACACAAAATTGAGCATTACATTTACTGCAACAAATTTTTACGTGGAAAGCAGGTGTAAGCATAGCTTTTTTTGTTTAAAATATTCAAAATAACATGTATGAAAAGACCAGCAGATTTTCTGAGCGAGAATGCAGACACAGAGGTGGTCGCCAATAGAGAAAATGTCTTTGGGTTTCGCCCCATTCACTGCTCTCAATGCGTCTTAATTTGGATGATTTCCTGCTAGTTCCGCGACTGACTGAAAATTACAGCTCGTAGCTAATTGCAGCCACAAGCGGCGGCAAACATATAGGAATGAAATTCTAAGAACTCGCAATTATATTATTTGAAGTTCTATAAGAACTTAAAAATGTCAATCGTTTCTTCTGCACCACAGTAGAACTTCAGACTTTTGGCCATTTTAGAATACGAACTTCCCGCTTTACGCAAATGTTGCTGCCTAGCAACAGTTACTTTTCGATTATTCGTTTCAATTTTCGCCATCACGCAGTCCTTGTTTAAATTGTTCTCACTAAAATTTTGATACCCTCAACACTCGTGCTTGGTTGTCACAGGTAAACCGTCATATAGAGTCCTTGTTAGTTCCGACTATAATTTGTGTTTAGTTAAGAAGACGCCCATAATGAAGGGACCATTTGTAACAGAAATGGAAGCAAATGCGCATCTAGTAAGAGCAGAAAGGAGATGGTAATTCAATACACCTACACAAAGAAAAAATAGCTATGGAAATTGCTGAAGACAAGAACTTACTAGAAACAACCGCGCCTTACATTAAGAAAATGAAGTCAAAACAAAAGCTGGTGCTATGTGTGTTTTGTCAACATAAATCGCAAGGAATGCTTCCCGTCCATGCATGTCATTAACTTATTTGTAAGACAAACACTGCACACTTAGCTACATGGTTGGAAAAGTAAATGTGCTCCGTTGGAAGGAGATATGATGGCAGAAAAAGTGTACTCGTACCTCTTACTTTTCTCCGTTCCTTATTTTTCCCTTTACTCGTGGAACCAATCTTACGAAAAGTAAAATTAAGATTTACAGTAGATAAATAAAAAAAAAAACTCTCTGTATCAGTTTCCCGATAATACGCAATTATGCAAATCGTTAGTGAATGTTCTCACTAATGAATTCAAAAGACTATACAGTGTCTGTTTCCCCACAACAATATTATTTTATACTCTTGTAGAAACAACACAGTGGACTCCAATTGAAATAACAGCTTTAATTAAGACAGGACGTATTGACCGGAGTGGGAAATACAGTTAACATATGCTATATAACTCAATTAAACGATAACAGAAAAGAAGTAAACCTATATAGTAATTGATTTAAGCCATCTGTTGGGTTGAAATGCAACCATTCGCCATGTTGGATTATAGTGCGCTAAATGTTTGCAATTTTATAAAAAGTTGGATAGTCCAGGCTCTGGGAGGGGGGGGGGGTGTCTGCGTAAATTTCTCTTTTACAGCTCTACCATGTATTTTTTTATTCCATATGATGACATTAAAAGAAGTTGGGTAGAACTTTCGCACCTGGTACATTTTGGAGGGGGGCGTGGGGGGCTTAAAATTATCAATTGTTGACCGATTGTTCTCAAACTTGCTCAGAGTATGTATTTTTGTAAAAGAACTGCATTTTGCTCACACAATTTTTTTATATAGGCATTAGTTTTTGAGATAATGGGAAATATATAAATGCATATTTTGTAAATTTCATAAGAATAGAAATCGATGAGTTTTCATGCACGAAAGAAAAAATCAACGGCGGTTTTGGAATCCTTGAAACATTCCTAACAAAACTACTGCTGGATTTTCCATTTTCTATTTCGGTACGATCGCTAACTAAAAAAAAGGGAATAAACAAAGGATTCAGTTTTGAGCTGTGATGAAAAACTTTACGAGGACAAAAATGGAAAATCCGGATTGTTTCAAGGATTCCAAAACTGCCATTTTTTCTACCATGAAAACTCATTGAGTTCTATTCATTTGAAATTAACTAAAAATACATAAATATTTATATTTCCCAGTATCTCAAAAACTAAGGCCTAAATCAAAAAGTTGTAGGAGCAAAATGCGTTTCTTTTTCAAAAAATACATATTTTCAGTAAGTTTCAGAACAATCTGTCTACTATAAATAATTTCAAGCCTCCCCATGTCCCTACTCAAAAATGTACCAGGTGCGAAAGTTTCACCCAACTTTTTTTAATATCCTAATCATATGCAATAGGAAAATACATGGTAGAGCTGTAAAAGCGAAATGTACACAGACACCCCTCCACCCCAAACGAGGAAACAATCTTGTAATTGGAGAATTTATTGTATCTGCACCAACAAGATGCTGTTTTAATATATTCAACCTTTTAAGAATTGTTTTTAGTGGTTGGGTGTACCGATACCGACATTTCGGCCGATACAAATACATCATAATCATCGGTACTTCACGAAACAGATACTTTTATAAGTTTCTTGCCATGGTTTTCACTTCCCCTTACCCTTCACACTGTAAAGGACGACCGTTGGGTGACGTCGCGTGTTTAATGGGAGAAAAAGGTAGATTAGTGAAGGCATTTACCACTAAATCGGATAATTTTACCTATCTGATATATGAACATATTTAGACTTCTTCACATGCGTAGTTATCTTCAAAATATATGACATATGCCATATAATGTAAGTCAGCAGTTCTTTCTGTATCTCATAGTCAGCATTTGGAATAGACTCCCTTCCGATGTTGTTAGTGCGGAGTCAGTTAACGCATTTAAAAATCGTCTTGATATACATTGGGAGAGACATCTTTCACAGCTAAGAACTCCTCCTAAAGGAGTCGCAAACTCTTAACGACCAAAGCTTCCGAGGCCACCTTAATCCGTCTCCTTATCTCTCCCGCTCTAACTACACAGTTTGACATCTCCAAGCTCTGCATATCAGCAGCTCTTGATCGTGCTTGCGTGCATTCATGATCGTCTCTTTGGCAGCGATTCTTCACCTTTTTTCCTTTTTTCTCAAGTCCTCTAGAGCCTACTAGCATAATAGCAATGGCTCATAGAGGGCCGGGGCGTAAGTTCCGGTGTCTCTTTGGGAATGGGCCTATTGGTTCGTCTACTGCCGCCTCCTATCTAATCTAATCTAGTGGCATTCTTGAGGATTCATTAGCATCTGTGTCAGCGTTAGAAAAAAAAAAAAAAAACCTAAGCGCGGAACATCACAAGGAGCAGCAAGTCGAAAAAAATTTATCAGAATTATGAATATGTATGTGAGTATCTCATCAGCCTGTTAGAGGGTCACCCCAACAATGAGCTCTTACTCTAAGGTTGGGTGAAGGCCAGGACTGGTTTTGCTCGCGAGTCGTGACTAAATTATCTACGGGCATAATTCGGCCGTTAGCAAAACCAGACCTGCCCTCACCCAACCTAAATGAGTGAAAGCTCATTGTTGGCCAGCTGTTTTGAAGGCTAGCTGGGTGTGGGCAAGTTTCCTCGTACTAGGGTGGTAGGTGGCAGCTTCAAAAAATTTTGGACGTTTATCTGTCTAGAATGGGCGGAATTTTACCGTAGAAGAAATTTCCTTGAAAATGAGACAAGAAGAGGTGAAATCTGTGGAGTTTCATTTTTTCAAGCTATTTGAACTAGCCTTACCATTAGACGTACTAAATTTCAGGTACCTCTATCGAGACGCCGGCCATCTAAGAGCCCGTATACGAATATTCATGGCCCTCTAATAGCCCGTATCGAAATACCGGGCTCTGCAAAAGTCCTGACCTGTTTTGTATTTTCAAAGTGTGAAACTTATTTCAAAGACTTAATGAAATTTATTGACAATGACTCATTCCTAAACTATTTCAGATAATACAATAACTGGTAACAGAGCTCATTCTTATGCTTAGTTGGTAACGGAAACAAAAAAGATAAAGATAGCAGCTCTAATTTAGCGCGCGCTGGTCACCAGAAGGCGGACATTGTTAGGTTGCAAAATGTCAGTTTATCAACGGTGAAACGGGTCGAAAACCACCTCAAACATCGACCACGTTCAGGCAGACCACAAGTTATTCAACGACGAGCCTTTGAAAATGATCCGAAGCTCAAAACGACTGAATTTGCGTAGAAGAAGAAGATTTTTTTTTTTTGTGTCAATCGTGTCAAGACCTGTAAAGAGTGAAGGTGGAAAGAGCTTAAAGAGTCAGAAAAGACCGGTGTTAACTGCTGACATGGTTAAAAAGCGCCAAGAGCGATGTTCCCGCCTTCTTAACGACTTATAAAGTCATGGAAAGCGAGTCATCATTTTCTCAGATGAGAAGACCTTCACCGTGGATCCTGTCTTCAACAAACAGAACGATCGAGTTGTGAGCTTTGGCTAAGACATCTCTGATGTTCGTTATGTCTCCACAACAAAGCATCCGGTATCTGTGATGATGCTTGGCGTTGTGGCCTCCAACAGAGAGAAGATGCGTCCAGTGTGGTTCCAGGGCGATTACAGGTTGACAGGGGCTGAATACAGGGATATCATGGCTACAAAAGTTCTTCCTTGGATCAGAAAAGTCATCAAAGATGGAGATTACGTGTTTCAGCAAGATGGTGCATTATAAACAAAGCTTTTATGACCTTCGGATGGCAAATTATTAAAACAGGTCAGGACTTTTGCAAAGCCCGGTATACACATATTTTAGTTTAGGCATTCGTGGTCTCGGAAATAGAGTTTCGAGAGAGGGAGAGGAAGGGACGTATTGCAAGTCTAAACTCTCCGAGATATACGTAGAGCCAATGCATCTGTGTAGTCACACCGCATTGCAGAGCATGGGAACAGCGAGTTGGGAAATAAGAGGGAGAGTAGAAAATTGAATGAAGCAGAGTAAATGTGATAAACTAAGGTTTCAAATTGCTGGCTAAAGTAACCTAGGGTAATATGTCTAGTATCCGTCCACCATGCTAGTAGCCGTCCACTTGGCTTTAAAAACTTCCTGTATGCAAACTAGCAGTGCTAGAAGGCCGTACATAGGCTTAAACTGTAGGCTAAGTGGTAGCTCACAGTTTAAGCTCATGTACGGCTTTCTAACACGGCTAGTTTTCACACAGGAAGTTTCTAGTGCCAATGGACGGCTAATAGCATAGTGGACGGGTACTAGACATGTTACCTTACAGGGTCAAATTACAGCCGACTCAACCCAACATAGGATGAGGAAATTTAACCAACGAACAGTTATTGAGTCGAGTAAAACGAGTAAGGAGATGGAGAGAAGAACAACATAGATGCCTCTAAGGCATAAATTGATGTTAAGGTAACCTTTCAGGTAACCTAAAAAGTTTTTCCTTTTTCTGTTAGACAATTTCACTACGAAGACTGCCAAACTTTTTAGGTTACCTGTTATATATCCACTTTGGCTGCGAGATGTACGCCCTTGTTGCGACATTCTCCATAACATGCATGAATAAATGAATATACGGTACATTAACTTCATAAAGCTAAAACAGGCCCATACGATACACCCCGTAGAGGGAGAGCCATTCACTCTCTAGTCGGATGAACAACCAGCGACGAGCACAGTTGATAGGATTAAATCAAGGCCAAAACTTACAGTGAATTTTAAAGTTCTGTTGAAATTACTACACACAGTGAAATCTCTATAACACTTAACTTGCATTCACTTTTAGAGACGTGCAGCTAAACAGAAGTCTGATTAATTTGTTTCTCTAAAGGTAGTGAAACTTTGCGAAACAGAGATTTCTCCGTGTGTATGCTGTATAGGTTTGTGCCGTAAGATTCAATCAGCTTCAGTCAGGGCAACACGAGTTCCAAAAATAACTGAGACTGTGTTTTGAGTTGAATTCTTCTATGTTCTCAATATTTGCAAACGATTATTTACTAATAAAATACTCTGCTTTCATTACCCGGATAATTCAGCTACTGTTATTTCCATGTTGGTTAACGGACATCATCATTCCACAAATTTAAACAGTTATTTCCCTAAAAGAATGGGAGGCATTTGCAGTTTCCATAGTTTTGGCCAATATACTTCTATCCCTAAAACAGACATTTAAGCTACCGATACAAGCAACATCGGTAGGCCACTATAGTTGACAATACGTGACACGACACAAGCGCTTAAAAACTACATTGTACACGGTGTATATACTGCAGTCGATCCAATATACCCACAAGGAATAGTCTCTTTTCAAATTGAAATGAGATAATAGATCGCAGCCTAGGAGCCAAAGCTGAAGTAACTGACGACTGTCCCAGGTGCAGCAAAAAGTTTATAGCTATTTGACCAAAGGCATTGCTTAATTTTGCAATGAGAGCCGTTGTACTGTGGTAATTTAACAAGAAGGTTTCAGTTTCATTTTAATGTAGAGAACAAGAATTGCTCCTAGAAATTTGTGCCTTGGCAAAAACGGAACAAATACAATTATCATCGGGCTGCAAAATCGTTGAATATATAGCTCATAAGATAAAAAAAAAACTAGGGCGTGGAAAAGCAATTCTGGCTGGCAGCAACATCGCAAACCTCAGCAATTTCATAAAGAGGTGCGGAAAGCCATGAACATCATTCGGCCGAGCAAATGACAAGCCTTGGGAGGCCAATTTTACGATTTTGACGCACCGCTCTAGTGCGAGTCCCAAAAATGCTCTCCACAACCGCAAATAAACGAAATGTTCGCCCTCAGGTAAAAAAATTCGCTTCCTCCCCGCAACGGGCGAAGTGGTCGTCCAAATTGCATTCTGGGTAATCCAGCACGTATATTTGCTTCTCTCTCGCCGGAAAAAGTATCTTAGACGCTTCTTCAGAACGCCATTGGGCTCTTTTGAAGCGTTTGATGGAGCCATTCACCTTTTGATGCAAGAAACTCAGGATATTCTTCAGCATAATCGAGAATTGGCTTCCTTTGTGCAGGTCGTTTTTTTTTTGTGGATTTACGAGCGCAGTTCGGCTCGAATTATACAGATGGAGAGACCGTCATTCCGTCTTTATTGACAAAAAGTTAACTGACGTAAATGCGCGCAAATGTGCACATTAACATTAAAATTGGGACATGCAGAGAGATTTCGGCCCTTAGAGCTTTCATTACCAGATTGTACGGAGCTGGTAATCACTTCCCAATTAGGCATTCAATCGCGTAATTGAATGACTTGGCCATTCATAAGCTAGCAGCTCCAGAGCAATAGTTACTACCTAAAATATTGGTCACTCACAGAGAAATTTAGAATTTGATAGATGCATAGTTCACCATATCAGAAAATTTTATTAAAACAAGTATAAATTTATGTAGATATGCAGTAAGATGTGTAAACGAACAAGGTAGAATTACACGAAGAGATGTATATAATAGATAATATTATATAATAGAACTGCAATTATAGTCCCAGTTTAAGCCTCCCTATACCCACAGCAATATATGCGATCCAAAGAGAGAAAGAAGGAATGAACATGAAGGGTGTCGGGCGAAACATGGTACTTGTACACGATGGTGTTTCCACACTGGATCGTCACGTATAAGAACAGTAGCTAAGTTCAAAAGAAGAAATTCAGAACAAAGTACCTTTAAGTGGTCACAAAAAAGCAAGCAAAGTGAGCGAGAAAGAAAGATGTCCTAAGACTAGTGTAACCAACAAGGTTAGACAAACCGAATTAGCTTAACCTTGCAAGAAAATAGGTGCATGCTGACCGAGGAAGTTATCAGCTCTGGTTTTTTACTTGCCGGCTGCCGGGCCATATTTGCCCGTGTAAATTAATATAGCTATCAAATGTGGTCCATTTCAAAGCTGTTATTGATAGTAAATTATTGGCCGAAAACATAACATAGCGGAATAATCTCTTCCCTCTCAGTCTTTGTAAGCTTTGTAAAAAATAAAGTGCAAATGACCAGATAATACTGGGGAGACGGTGGAACTAAAATAATTTGATTTGAATCGGTTAGTGAACTTTTAAGAAAATTTTCAGTAATTTCAAATTAGTGGTATGGAAGCTTTACTCTCCTTGCGATGTTGCCCGTCAACACACATCCCAATTACAAATTTTCGGTGGAACAAGCGCGGCGTATCGTGTGCACCTGGTCGCCCTTTTGAGCGGGGCATCCGTGAGGCTCGGGTGCTTCACGGTCGCTATGCGCATTTTGGGGGTGGCACGGGCGACCTCGTTCCGAACATAAATCACCCATTCAGGGCGAGCTTGCCTGACTGTGTTCCACGGATATTCCGCGCCTCCGCAGAAGTAGCAGTATACTGCTATTTTGGCAAAGACGTGGAATATCCGTGGAACACGGTCGGGCAAGCTCGCCCTGTATGGGTGATTTATGTTCGGAACGAGGTCGCCCGTGCCACCCCCAAAACGCGCATAGTGACCGTGCAGCACCCGAGCCTCACGGATGCCCCACTCAAAAAGGCGACCTGCGGCGGCCATGTGTAGACCAAACTCCACGGTGGAACGTTCCACCGAAAAATTTTAATTGGGATGCGTTGAATAACGAACATGAGCCGCAGCGCCACTCATCATTTAGGGTCATATAATTTTACTACATAGCAGTTAATCTTTACAGCTAAGCAACGGTAATTCGATTTTTGTAGCGTTAAAATCCCTGTCGAATATAGTTTTGTTACACGCGGAAAGCCAAAAACCTCTCGAATATTATTTCCATCTCCCGTTTAATTCCCTCGTCCTCGCCCCTTCAAAAAATTTACTGAAGCTGGAGTCCGTTGCGAATAGTTACCGAGTCTGGGCACCCATGCTACTGGGAGGGAAGGTGATGGAAAAATATGTGTTTTCCAGTATATTAAGGACACACGAAACGTTCGAGCGTCCAGATGTACAGTATGAGCGCTCGAAATTTCAAAATAGGGAATGGCGAAGCAAAGCAACTTCAGTGGCAGTTACTCGACTTTAATTATAACCACGAAAGAAGAGCCACGAAACAAAAAGCATGCAAAATTTAAGGTCACGTTTGAAAAGATAGGTGCGTATTCGGACTGATGCACCGAAGACAGTTCGCACTTACCAATATCGTGTAAAAATATTTAAAGTATCGCTGAACACTTTCATGTGAGTGAACTTAGAAAGAAAAACAAAGAGGCACTTGGTACTTACGATACGAAGTAAGCGGCAGGGGTGAACTGATGCTTCCCTTACTTGGCATAGGAGATAACGAACTATAAGATAATAATTGTTGGATTCGTTGAACATTTGAGCTCGAGTGTCCAAACGGCGTCTGAAAGAGAGATGCCACCACTTTATATACATTGTAAACTATTGACTATAAACAATAATAATTTCGTATAGAAGCACTAGTATAATGCTCACTTTATGGCTAAGGTAGCATTCTCTCAGTGAGACAAAAATTGATAGATGAAAGAGATTCATTAATATATTGCGGTCTCTAATACTGTTTAAACTCTTCAGCATATTCAGATTTCGGACATGAAATTTGCTGTCACGAATAAACTATAATAGTTTTCAGTCCTATCTATAACACCAGCAGCAGTCTAAGATTCTTAATATTTCGGATTTCATGGCGATTGTTCAAAAGAAATCTATTGTAGCCTATGTCGTTTTTTCATAATAGGAGTGGCAGTCACTAAATAGATCTCAGACCCAACCAACTTTGGCGTTCAACTAACGTATGTGTGGATTAGCATAATGGTAATTTGCTCCGAGTAGACCGAATCCTGGGTTTCGGGTCCTTTCTGAGAATGCGCATCTAGTCCATTTTTGTCAATAATCTAATTATTGTCTTAAGCGCTGCAGAAAACACAAAAACATAGCATTAATCAATATGATATACATGAATATGCTACAATTTGCATATGACGGGGTTTAATAGTTTAGTTCTTGTTCAATCATCAAGTATGAATTCGAGTCCCGTTATATTATTGCTATTTTACGTAATCCTTCCATTATTCACTTTTTTCTTCGAATTCTGTGATAGCCTCAAATTATATTACGTACTGAAGTGTACTGAGACGACAATTTTCTTCTTACACCTTAAAGTTCCTTCATGAGATGGAATCGGGGTGGATACTAAACGCATTTACACGTTTTATTGCTAACTTAGGTAAGTTAATTATAAACATAGAACCTAAAGATAAACTCCTAATACCAGCAAATCCGTCGCAGCATTGCTCTTTGCATAGTGATTGTAAAACTGTCGCGTTGATGTATCAGAAACGAACGCAAATCCAGAATCAAACATTAGACATAAAATTCTGAAATCTCTAAGTCTACAGCAGCGTTTCTCTTCGAAGTGCAGTTTCAAAATCTTCAGTTTCTTGCATCACAGATCTATACCCACAAGTTCTCCGTTTAAAACATAAGATATGAATCTCGAAAATCTGTAAGCTTGCCACCACAAGTAGAAATGAAGTGAACTCGCTCAGTCCGTTAGCTTGGTTGTATGTATAATTTCACAGATGTACGCAAGTTCCCAATGCAGAAAAAAAAAACAAGCACCAGGTGTAAAACTCCAAAAAGCTGCAACGCCGTGGAAGTATTTTTCATGAAGCTGCGTTTAGGAAATCAACTTATTTTTACGTCACAGACTTACGCAAGTTCCAAATTAAAAAAAACAGCATAGGGTGCGAAGCCCCACAACCTGCAGAGCTGCCCCAGCGCCTCGCTCAGAATTGCGTTCGCGAAATCATCTGAGCTTCTCTCTGCTTTCTTCAGTCATGAGGCTGTCCTCGGCCAAACCTATTGTTCCTTCGGCTGATCAGATGCGCTTTTAGGCGGGTAATTATTCTGTTCATTAGGCTGATCAAGATCAGTGGTGCCGCTTTTGAGTTCGGCCGGTTCGTTTTATCCGTCTAGGGATCAATATGAGCTTTTTATCGGTGTTGTGAAAGGCAGGTCATGCATCAGTGAAGGCGTTAAAGTCTTTTGAACATCATAATAAGATCCTCTAAAGCTTTAGCGTAAAACCTTGGAGTTAAAACTACGAAGCATCTCTCTTTGATTAGGAGCTTGTAATTATCGGCGAAACTTGTTGTATTGGAGGCCCCGCGGAACTAACAGAGCGAGATATCCGAGGGAATTTTGGAATTCGTAGAGCAGAAGTACGATCGTAAAATAACATGTTTTCATTTAAGCTGCCACTGTTAAGGTCTTGCAAGGCGATGTTTATCGTTTCAAGTAACTTTCTTGCGACGGGAAAATGAACACGAGTAAAGCAAAGGTTTTTACGAGCCGAAGGTTTTGCTTTGAACGTGTTAATGAACGTAGTTGATATATTACACCCTCTGCGATAACCAAAATATTGACTGAAAATACACGTACATTCAATCTGAACAGTGTATTATCGGGTCTATAAAAGTTTTGTTACACATCACTGTGGCATGTTGTGATTAAAATGAAGGGTAAAAACATATCTCCGTGACAATAACTATATTGTATATAATATAACTGCAGGAAATCATCCTAAGCATAAATAGTGGCATGGTACATGTACGCCATAATAAAAGCAAAAAGAATTGAGGTATTTGTTCTCCTTCGCCCGCGCTTATAACTAGAGCCCGAATTTATTGCGTTTAAAATATTGCAGTTATAGCTCGTAAAAATTGATCATATTGCGACTAAAAATTGCTCTTATTGCACCTAAAACTAGTTCATACTGCACTTAAAAATTGCACTATTGCATCAAAGCAATAGGAGTGGAAGAAATAGGAAACGAAGAAAAGGCAAATACAGCAAAAAATTGAGAGGACCGAAAAAAGTCTGATAGCAAAGGGAATAGCATGTCAGTGGATCAACGAAAACCTTTTTAAATTTCAAATACCAATTATCAGTAGGTATACATTGCGCTTGAGCTACTTGACAATTGACATCTTCCCAATGGTGAGAATGATTCTTGAAAACATCCCGCTTTACCTGTTCCCATGATGTATCCCCCGAACGAAAAAGGTTATAAAAATTTAATAGTCAGATTTTGAGATTTTGTAACAAAATTATATTTTTACCCCAACAAATACATAGAACAATAATTGATAAGGGAATCGATTGTCATGGAGTTTGAAGTCTTGTGACACGTGGCAGTGATAATAAGTGACATGAGTTCACACGTCCATCATCCTAACGCGTTCAATAACGAAAATGAACGCGAACTGTGCGTCAACTTTTTTTCTATGTCCACACTTAGAAGTGTGCTTCATTCATATGAATGACGCTGCGCGTTCAGTTATGATATTGTTTTACATTTTCACTTATATTCCGCTTCGGTTTGAAGTCACATTCGTATCTCATAATTTTATAAACTGATTTTGATAGGAATAGCCTATTTTAAAAATAGTTATAGCTTGATACACCCACAGAAGAGAACTCAGCACAGCAATCAGCTGAACTACCAAATCAAAGATGGCGTCCGTGTTCTTATAACATTTTCAGGCTTTCTAGTTTTCTTCTCTGAAACGGGAGTACTGAACAGTGATTCTGATCATTAAAGTGCAGATAAACAAAAACGTTTTTTGTTGACTAGTCCATGATCTGTGAACGCTCTAGAGGATAATTTTAGCAATTTTAAGTTCTGTTCACTTGAACTTGAAAGACTCAGCGCATTCAAAAAAAAAATAATGCTTTATTCTTCAGTCTACCGCGTTTGCTGCAGCTTCTTCTCTCCAATCAACGCGCCGCGTCCATCAGTTTGAGTGAACGCGTTACAATGAGGGACATAGTAATTCTAGTAGGATAAACGAAAAAAAAGTAAATGCATAGAACTAAAATATCTGTACTACAGTGCATTGCCTTTGATTATGCAAATAGAACTTTTTACTTAATTTTTCAATATGAGTGTCTAAATTTGAAATATCAGTATTAACTAAATATATGGCTTTGTTGCCAATATAAACAGCACTTGTATAATAAATATTTAGCCATTGGTTCAGTTTATCATACAATTTGCTTATTTACGAGATGTTTTAGTGTTACCTCAGATTATGCAATAGTCTAATAAAATCGTCATAAAAAGGAAATAAATACAAGTGAACAGGAATATTGTTATTAAGCGTCCAAAACCTAGTAATTATAACCAAAACAATTCAATAAACACAAATAAGTGTTCAGTAGTGGTTAAAATAAGTTACTTTTGAACATGGAAACCTCCATTTTTCATGATTTTTTAAGGCGATTATCAACAGACTTTGTCAGGTTTGATATTTCAGATGGTGGAATAGAATCTGCTGCTGTTTTTATTGCATTCCACAGGCTTACTTTGCTCGAAAACTGGCGACCACCTTCATAGACCTTCCTATTGATCATTGCCCAGAAGTTCTCAATGGGATTTAAATCGGGGCTAATCGCTGGCCAGGTCATAATTCTTTTTGATTTGAATCCTCTATCCGCAAGCCAGTTAGCAGTGTACCGTGCTCGGTGTGAGTGAGCGTTATCGTGCTGAAATACCAATTTGGATCTGCGTGCGATAGTCTGCTCATCAAGCCATGGAATCAAGTTGGCTTCAAGAAATTGGCAGTACCTTTCTGCATTCAGTTTAACTCCTTATGCCACTTGAAATGGACCAATAAGGGTATCACCTACTATCTCGGCCCAAAACGTTATACCTCCACCACCTTGTTGACGCTTAAGCCGTGTCTGTAGTGGTCGGTCATGGAGGACCCATCCAGACGCCCATCCATCTGGACCATCAAGAGTGGCTCTGCATTCATCAATAAATATGACAATGGAGAAATCAGTTTTCGTGTTCTCCTCAGCCTATTTGACCCTATTTTCTTCATTAGTTTTTGTTAGAAGTGGTCGTTTAATTGCCTTTTTCACATTTTTTAGCTTCTGCGAAACCTCACATTTTGTTTTCTGCTTAGTATTGGGGCTCCTGCGTCTTTAAATATCGCCTTACTTGTAGAAAGTTGTTTTCTAGCGATAGAAACCTTCAAATGTCGTATATCCCGAGCATTCAATTTTCTCGTAGAGGCTCAATCCGGAGTTTTCCGACTGACCTTACCTTCATTTGCATAAGCCTTAATTGCATGGTGATCACGCTGTAATTCCTAGGAAATTTCGAGTGTTGTCTTACCAGAATCCAATAACGAGATCACTTTGATCTTTTCTTCACTTTTTAAACCGAATTTCTTGCCCATGTTGACTAGAGAGTGATTTTGCATAAGCTAGCGTAACAGCAGAACCCCGTGCGTAAGCAAATGTTGCCAAAACGCGGGAAATTGTTTCGTTTTATTTTTCTCTAGTTATTTTTATAGTTACAACATACCTGTGCACTAACTTACTATTGACATTTTAAATGTTTGACATTTATCTTGAAAAATAAGTAAAAAAATTGTATTTGCATAATCAAAGGCAAAGCACTGTATATCGCTTCTTAGGTTGATGTGCATATATACTGTGACGTTGGCTACATATGCAATTATGCATGTATATTAATTTATAATACGCAGGTCTTTTTACTTCTGTGCCAAAAAAAAGTGAATGATCAGATGCCTTTTTGAAGAAATCACTTCCAAACTACCATAAATCAATAAATGAACTAATTTGGCATCGCTCATTTACTTTGTGAATAATTGTGGCATTGAAATTCTCATTATTTAGAGCCCGCTAAATTCAGTGAATTTTTACTGGAGGAGAGCTATGGGTTAGCTACGCAATACTGAGGGGTAAATAAGATCACCTGTTCCTGATCGCCTTGACTTAACGACACTCTGCTTTGTGAACCACAACGCAAATATTAATATATCTATATAAAATAAATGGGACCTCGTTAACCATCCAAAGACGAAAGCGGTGCAGTTATTTGGATGATCGCAGACTTGTAGACAGAACTGATGCATTCTCTGCATTTTATCTTTGAGTACCGCATGCCATGAAGCTAATCACACAACGGCAAAAACTAGTACACAGTTACGCTCATCGTCAGCTTTAAATTATTATGATCTCTCAATTATAGTGAGTGGAGTTCTGAAATACACAAGTTTCTACATAAAACACATCATTAGTAGCAGGTAAGGTAATGTGAGTCTTCAATAAAGCAAAACTGATTTACGTATGGGCACTAGCGAGAAGAAACGTCCTTCCATTTCAGCTGGTTTGTACCCACATATTATGGACGTTTAGAAACGACAATCCTTAACTCAGTAGAAAGGTTTACACAATAACCCAATATTCACTCACTTGCAGTCCTTCCCCCCCCCCCTCCCCTCCTTCAGTGCTACGCATAAGGCCGCGATTAAGGCGAAAGAAAATTTCCAATTCAGCGGTGAGGCCCAGCCAGTGTGGACGTCCACAGCTGCAGAAAACTGCAATGTTCCAATGCTGAGGCACAAGCTCCGGACACTCAGAGGCTGAGAGGCACCAAGGCTTAATAAAAACAATGCCAGTCACTGCCATGCAGATGCAGCGGACGTCCACTTCATTAATATTCTTACGAACTCCTTGAGAATTTATTGCCGTCAGCCTGAACGTGGCCGGCAGAAGAAGAGATTCGTCATCTCAGCTTGGAGATTCTTTATCGCCACAGTGATTGCTAGAGCGAGAATATTAACAGCAGTGGGGATGCTACAGTGCTGCGGCGGCCTTATGGATGACACAAAGAAATAAGCCACACATTTTCTTCTTCGGTAGCATGCTGCAGTGGAAATGGGAATACCTACTCCATGTTCAGTTAATGTGTTGTAGTTTTCCCTAAAAAGTGACTAGTCTGGTAAAGTCCAAGTGCCTTTGCAATAATATTAATGATTAAGAAGCTTACAGAAGGGTATATTTACCTCCGTCAAGGAGGTTATCTTTTCGTCGTGTTTGTCTGTCTGTGTCTTTGTCTGTTTGTTTGTCTGTCTGTCAGTCACCAAGATAACTCAAAAAGTTCTGAACCGATTTGGACGAAATTTACAGGGATTGTTAGGTATGTTAGGTGGAACAGATGATTAACTTTTGGTGAAGATACGTCCATCCGTTTGTTTGTTTGTCTGCCTCATTTTTCTCAATGCCATAACACAAAAAGTTTTTGATGGATTTTTATGAAATTAACATGAGTTGTTAGGTATATAACAAGAAGTAAATGACCAGAATTTGGTAATGATCCGTTCGTTCGTTCATTCGTTTGTTACTGTTTCATGCTCGTTAGCTCAATAACTCAAAAAATAATGAATGGATCTTTATGAAATTCATAGGGGTTGTTAGTATTGTTAAAAGACATCATTGATTAAATTTTGGTGCAGATCGGTTTGTTCGTTTGCATGTTTGACTCATATTTGTCATAACGTTTGTTAGCAGTATAACTCAAAAGTTATGAAAGGATCTTCAAGAAAATTGCACAAGCTGTTATTACTATCAAAAGACACAAATTATTAGATTTTGGATTTTATACAAAGAAAATTACGGTTTCAGAGCCAATTTGAATTTTTTGCTACCGTTGCCTCGTTTGGCGGAGGTATACGCTCTCAGTGTGCTCTAGTTCAGAATGAAATCCATGCACGTTTATGTCTATTGCAGTAATAAAATCTCCACTAAATACAACACTATTCTCTACGATAAATGTTCGACGTATGCAAGTTGAACTAGGTTACATTAGGAAGTACTCGTACAAAAAGTATACCCAAACAGCTGAATTCCCGTCGCTGATATACATTGTATCCCGTTTTCGCTAAATTGTAGCGCCGTGTGCTAGGTTGCAAAGAGACGGCTGACATTTACAACTGTAAAGTTTAATTATAGCGGTTGTACAACTTATTTAAAAGATGAGCAAACTAAGCATCATCCATGATCTCTAGTTAAATTTCATGAACTTCATATAAAATCAAAGTTTTATTCAATAAGTTTAACCAAAATAGAGCTTTGCAAAGTGGGGCAGGGAGTAAACTTTCGTGGCCAGTGAACTTTTTGTAAACGGATCCTCGTTAATTGGGAGTAATGAGAATACTTTACAT
Source organism: Parhyale hawaiensis (assembly GCA_001587735.2). NCBI lineage: Eukaryota > Metazoa > Arthropoda > Malacostraca > Amphipoda > Hyalidae > Parhyale > Parhyale hawaiensis. Next base: position 32,729,455 of record LQNS02278125.1, read on the forward strand.
ATTTGTAGAAAATAATAAATGGAGTTGTAAAAGTGATAATGATGTTATCAATAAAACTAAGATCTTGAAGAAGTCTATTAATTCATTTAACAACGAAGGTCTAAGACGCCCAATTTTCCAGGAAATGATAATGATGTACAAAATTTATGAATCTAAATATTTTAAAACATAACGAATTGTAATGATTTATATCTGCCACGTATTTCAAACCAACGTATCGGCTAATTTTCCTCTTTCGACATTTAGATTGACCGCCTGACCCGAGTCTTCGTCGTTGTCGAAGACAGCTCCGCCCTGTAGTTTTCTCCGTTAATCGAACTTCCTGCGGATACATTCTCTCGGTCGTCATATTCATTTTTGGCCGATACAACGTCTTTGTTGTTTTTCAGTTTCAATTTCAGCCCATGCATTGTCCAGTCGTTTTCCTAACTTTCATTTTCGACACATACCTAGTCCCTGTGGTCATCATCATTCCCATTCGCGGCCGATTCTTCACTTCTGTCATCGTCACCACTGCAATTTAAACCAATTGCCCTCCCTGAAATCTCCTATAGGTTAACCTCGGCTGTAGTGGAATTTTGGTAGAGCTTTTTGGGAGCTATAGAAGGTCAGTCCACAGCCGACCATCAGCAACCCAAGACGGGCGGCTGAGAGCAGCATGCCAGCAGCCCGGGCGACCATTAGAGGCGTAGCGTGGCGTATGGCCCTTGATGAGCTTCACTATTTTATGTGTCTCAATAAGAATAAAGTTCTTGCCTGGGAGAGGCGTCAGGTGTTAGAAGCCCGGCAATAACAAGTCGTAATTGGTTTCTTCTTCAGAGCTCACTAATCATATTAAACGACGTGCGACTGGAGGATTCATACGTCGCTGATTGCAGTGACAGCGCAATCCTGGATATTTTTTGGAGAATTAATTACACAAGAATTGATTGCTTGCAAAAAATAAGGGGAGCCGAAGACGGTACAACTTAGAAACTAGATAAGTGGAAAATAAAAACGATACAACGATGGCGCCGAATACGTCAGTAACAGCAACATATACAATACCAGAGACGTTTATTGATAGCCAATTCTTACTCAGCAGCTTAACAAATATTACCCGCAGTAGTGTGCAGCAGGGAGTTAAACTATGTATAAGGTGCATCCCAACTTGGAGGTTACAAACTTCGTAATTTTCAGAACGACAATATTGCGAATGAAGTAATACAAGCCTAACCTCTCAAGGGCTAAAGTAAAATTTAATGTTTCTTCTTGCTTGTAATGGTCCCTTTCTCAGAGAATTTGATCTGCAACGGTACGTATAACATGCTGCATTGACAGCCAGTACCGAGATGCTGCAAAAATTCCATCAACTGCAGAAAGGAGTAGTGCAGTATAACCCACCGCACTTCACCCAACCTCCTCCCCCAATTTGGTCCCTTCCGGACTTCTGGCCTGGCTGAGGCGCGACCCCACTCCTTATCTCAGTGATAACGTCGACCGAGGGTGGCAGCACTTGACTGTAGGATCGAAACGCATAAACCTATTTCCTCCATGCGATCAAAGAGGGTAACGCTGAAGCTCCACCCTCTACCAATGATACCAAGCAATGATCGTAGTAATTATATAAAATTAAGTCACAACTGTAAGAAAACATACACTTGCTGACGTTCGCTATCTTGACAGTAAACAAGAAAGGACAATACCAGAACCCACTCAGCCTCATAACTCCACTAGACACGACTAGACGAATGGATCCACTATTTTATCGCACTGGGCAGAACTATAACCGGAGGGAAGAGCACCATGCGTCCAGAAAGAGGGTGTGTCAAGAATACATCACAGGTGTCCCACTGAGAGGGTGGACATGTGTGGTAAGGTCTTCATAAGCTCTACAAGACAGCTGGTAAACCTTGACTCCTTTAGAGGCCTTCCTTCCGACCATTTCACCATCCTTGTAAGTCACAAACGTGAAGCAATTGTGCCCGATAGCGAAAAGATTTACGAGCTGACGCCCTCACTGAATCTGATGAATATGGACGTTGTGAACACATTCTCTGAGCACAGATTGTGATTTCACAAGAAAAATGCGATTTGTGATAAAATTTCTAACGCACACTAAAATTTGTAGCATATAATCTAGGTCTTCTTGAAAGAAAATTCACTGTGAAATTTTGCAAGAAACACGTACGAACAAAAAACTAAAACGCGTATCTAAATATGTTTTTGAAAATCTATTAGGTAGGTACAGCACGAGTCGAGCATAATGATGGCGAATAAGTATATATTATTCAAATTTAGTGAACAGCAGAAAACATGGAAAACCATTGTATTGAGAGAGCCAGAAAAGGAATTTTGCTCACTAATGGGTCAAGCTCAAATGAATAAATAATCTTACAAATATATTTATATCCAATATATGACCAACACTTCCAGGCTAAAATACTTTTTAAGGACCAAAAGACTTGTGACAGGTAATAAAAAACTCTTTCTGGCAGTCGATTCTCAGAATACAATGTAGCAACTGCTATTTTACACGCCGATAATTTTTCCCTCGACTGCACCTTCGGTACGTAAAAGGAGCTCACAAATGATGTGTAAGTTGAAAATTACGAAGCAAGCCGTCGTGTGGTCTGAGAACGAGACAGTCAGGGAACGATGGTCTGCGTTACTCATGCAGTGTCCGTCGGACGATTGAGTTGTTGTGGGAGTGGCCCACACCTGGAGACAGATTGTCGATTTATGAGGCATGCTTGGCTGCACGAAAGATAACCTTTACTTTACGACGACCAGTCACGATACCGCCTATGAGAAACTGTTCTCGTCCGTCCGCAAGCTAACTTTAAATTTTAATGAAGGGAGATCGGAATCCTGGCAGTGAAATTCACTGGCGCTGCTGATAGGGCATTGCTGAGATATCTTGCACAGGAGAAGTGTAATTAGAAAATTTCTATAAACTGTCTTGACTGACGTTCATTTCGCTTATAGCAATTTTTTCTTCAGCAGTAAACATTTGCGTCGTGTATCACTTGACAGCCAAGCGAAAACTTAGATATTAAGAAAATAATAAAAGCGATAACGGTAATCTGAATAAAAAACGAGTTTGCCCGCTATGCAACCATGAATCTACAAGTTGGCAAAACAAAGCGATTATAAGGTGGAAAATTTTTTTTTTACCTATTACGAGACAATATATACGGTATAATACAATATGCGATAGATCCTTTATTAATATCGCATCAACGAATTATTCCCTGTTTCTGTCAGAAAATTGAACTAAGATTTATAAGGGGATTTGTACCGGTTGTTTTCTACATCATGCCTACGTCCGGAACTTGAACTAAATCTCAATTGTTCTGATTTAGGTGGTACCTTTAATAATTTTATCAGTAATAACACTAACAGTGCCACGATTTATGTACAGTAGCAGAGTAAATAGTTTATTTGTGACACGTAGCGTTCTCAAATCCATGTTTTCGGTTTTTTTTTGTGGTTCCAACTTTCCCACTAAGAAACAGATTATCATGAATATTTAAATATTGATTAAACAACCTATTAACTGACGCTAATAATTTGCTTGACAAAGCCACTTAAGAAAACCGTATTATTTTTGTAACATGGTAACCAATGATTTGATTTTCACTGGCTTACGAAAGCTGTCATTGCTATTTACCGTTGCGCAAAAGCGACAAAAACGGCAACTTTGCGAAAGGCAATTGAGTGCGTTTTTTAAGGTACCACAAACAAGATCACAGGCTGCAGTTCACCGCAAGCTCAGAAATCAGTGGAGGATAGATCAGCCTCATATTATGAAAAATGTCATCAGATAATGTCGAGGAAAGTTCACAGGAACTGCAGCGTTGCGGAGCGCGAGGCTTGGAAGTGGTATAGACTGTGACTTATTGTACCGCGGGTGACCATTTACATCGCTGAGAGAGCACGAACAAAAAATGTTACACAAACGTTTCTTTCGTGGATGTTGTGAAGAAGTCATTAGGGAAAAAACCTGAGAAATGCAGTCAAAGAAGATAGGCAACAAAGTGAATAACAAGTCAACTGCTCGTTTGGAGATACAGAATGCCAAAAATTAATTTTTTTTTTAACGTCTCAAGCCAAATGCTCTATTCGATTCATTGAATGATATATATCTTCAAATATTGTTGAATCAGATGATACCTAAGATAGGACACAAATCGTAGCCATATGATGTAACCGATTCATTAATTATAATAACGAATTTACGATACTTTCAAAATATGTATTCGCGCTCGAAGAAAATCAAGAAACGCTATTTCCTTTATGACTATAGTGAAAAATTCGTTCAGACTCCAAGTGTAGCTCTGCCTGTTCACGCCAATAGTGACCCAAAAACGAGGAGGAACAGTTTATTATGCACACATAGGGGGACTCGTGCAGCGAGAATTACCGGATACTGATGAAGATACTGTAAGTGGGGAGAACTAGAGGATGAAGAGAAAACATACCATCAGCAGATGCACACATAAAGAAGCAGGGGTATGATGAATTAACGAAGAATACGTATGAAGCAAAAAGCTGATGTGTAAAAAAGGAAAACATAAGAAAGTGCATGGTTAAGGAAAGCTGACCACAAAAACCATTCTATTACGGCCGCCTGGAGCAGGGTTAACTGAAAATTATTTTTAAAAATCAACTACGTGGCAGTAAATTAATGAACGTTCGTAGTCACAACAACGAGAAACCGCTTCGAAGTAGAATGGCTAACAGATTCGCATGATCATTGACCTTCAAGTCAAATAATACGTAGAGTGCGCTAGCGGTACCTACGTAAAAGAAGGTAGTGCAATTTAGATACTTTAAGCTCCATTTAGCTCATCACATTTCAAGAACATAGCTGTTATTTTAACACTGTTACGAATATTTATCGACTAACAGAAACTGCAAACCCGACAGCCAATATAAAAGCTGCTTCAGACGTTAGTCGTTTGCCCTGGTCACTCTCCAACGTATCCGAACGTTTCGACGTGCTTCCGCAACCACAACAGAGTGTGTACGCTAAAAGATGTGCTAAAATGTTCGTTGTTGAGTTAGTTTGCACTGCAAGAATTGCTAGTAAAGCATCAGGGTTTTCTTGACATTTATAGGAGTAGTAAATAGGAACTCAGAAAACTGTGTCCTTTTTCTGTAGTTCAACGGACAGAGCACCACATTCGAAATCTGCGAAGCATGACCGTAGGGTATATATAAGACTAACGTGTGAACCCGCCTTAATTGCTACCTTGGCTATAGAGGTTATGTTTATATTGTTTGACTGCCTGTCATCAAGATCACTCAAAACGTTATAAGCAGATCTTTACGAAATTTGCAAGGATTATTTATGTTAAGAGGAACAAATGAATAAACTTTCAGTACACAGCAGTTTAACCGTGTGTTTGTCTATCAGTTTTTTCATGGAACGTAACGTAAAAAGTTATCAATGGATCTGCGTGAAATGTGCGGGATATGTTAGGAATACGATGCGGAGCACACGATGAAATTTTTCTGACGATCCGTTTGCCTCTCTCTCTCTTTGTTTTTTTTTGCTTGCCAGTAACATATGGAACGGATATTCATGAAATTTGCAGGAGCTGTTACAAATGCTAAGAAGTCCAAAAGAAGCAAATTTTAGTTACGATCTGTTCGCCTGTGTACGCTTGACTAATTGCTTTTCACAACATGACTGAAAAAGTTAGGGACGAATCTCCAAAAAATTTAAAGACAAAAAATTAATAAAACTGTTAGGAATGTTAAGAGGCACACATAACGAAATTTTGGTGATGATTAAAAAAATGAAATTCTGGAGTCACGACCAACTGCAATTTTTCATTAACGTTGCTTTGTTTGGCGGAGTACACGCTGCCTGCGTGCTTCTCTCGTCTGTAATTCAAAGAGATAGATACCCGTAGTTTCAAGAAATCAGAACAAATACCGTAAAATTTAAAGTATTGCAATGCTTCCGAGTGGCCGGTCCGTGCATGTTGCCATAACTCCCGGCAACATGACACGCTGCTTATACGGAGCAGATAAGCTATCAGTTTTGTTTATCGGGCACTGGTCGCGCAGCTGCGTCGACCGCCTCTTACGACGTCTGTACAGCACCGCGTTTCAATATACGTCAGTGTCTCTCTTATATTTTGTGACATTCTTGTTATACCCTGCGAAATTTTGGCTGATGTCAATATTTAAATTGAGCCGTTAAGGCTCAACTTAAAAAGTGTTGGTACAAAAACGCTGTGGACCATCAAATGTAAGCCATATTTATTCTGCCCAAAATATAATTCCTACGAGTGGAGTGATAATACGTCTGTCATGAATACACTTTCATACTGTTAGGGAATCATGCGTTCAACTGCTGTCCGTAGTTCATATAGTAGTCAGTTTTGATGAGGGTATTTATCAAAACACATTATGATTCAATAGATTTTAGTTCCAAACCTTGAGAATACTATGCATGAAACACAATTTCATGATGTCTTGTACACATTCCTGAACAAGGCTCCAACTATGCAAACTTCATTTTTCCGAAGAAGTAGTACAGTAGTTCGCACTGTTTTCTTGAAAATCGAATGAAGCTTGAGAACTTCTTTAATTTTTTTTTACGAAGTAGCCACAGTAAGCCAAAATCCGACGTCCTACTGGTTAAGCCTCCATGAAACTCATCATCTAATCATTCCTAACTTAAATGGATTTCAACAGTTTTACTACACTCGCGTTCGAGTTTATTTTTTACATAAAAATCTCATTCGGCAAGAATTTGGGCTACCTGATCTAACGCTATTCCTGTCTCTGAGCCGTCTACAGCCAGCAAGGGACACACACCGCACCTCCATTACCTTTTTTCTACGTTAAAACGATGCTGTAGAATTTACTCTATCAAGCGTTTCCTCGCCATTACTTCTACCATATTTCGCGGGACCTGATCAACAAGCTGGCGATTCATGAACGATTTCCAGAGGTTCGGGTCAGGTAAAGTGTATTTATAGAGGCTCTTTAGAGGCCCCGGGTCAGCGGTAATGGGTATTTTATGCCCCCTTGCATACATATGGATCACTGATAGACTTAAAGAGACGACCGCTTAAACCGGCAGGCAGCGAGCTCAGGCCTGAACGCATCGCTCGCAGTACCAAAATTCGTACAAGATTTTCGGGAAACGTTGAGGGGAAACATGGAAAATTGGTCGTGTTGCGGTGAGGGGAAAGCGCCAATTGGATTTGGAGATCGGCAAAGTCTTCTCAGAGAAACTTGGGAGGGAACTTCAAATGGAAGCGACTGGTAATTGCCAAACAAATATGATAATGGACTACAAACGAAAAACTTCACGCCCCTCTACAGATACGGGAAAACAGAAAATGTTTTGGAGAGGAAAATTCACCAATAGGAGGAACACAGGTTTGTAGTCGTCAAGATAACAAAAGCGACTAGTTGGAAGATCTTTTCAATTTGCTTTGACAATAACCATATAAGCAACAGGAAACGGAAAACCGTTTTTGTAAAAATATTTACATGCTGCGCATTTTGCTAAGTCATTTCTTATTCAAAATTCTAGGTTGATTTCCCTACTTTCATTATTACTGGCAGTTGTGCTGATAAGGTCAATACTGGGTGTAATTACCTCCGTCTAGGAGGTTATGCTGATGAAGATCTGTCCATCCGATTGTTTGTCTGCCTATTTTTTGTTAGTGCCATAACTTGAAAAGAAATAGACGGATTTTTATGAAAGTTACATCTGTTGTTGGGTTTATTACAGAGAGTAAATGATCATATTTTTGTGATTATGTGTTTGTTTATTCGTTTGCTTGTCGCCGTGTTTGTAAGCGCAATAACTCAAAAAATTAAGGATGGATCTTAACGAAACTTACAGGAGTTGTTAGTAATGTTAAAAGACATGGTTGGTTAAATTTTGGTGATGATCAGTTGGTCCGTTTGTGTGTTTGACTTATGTTTGCTAAAATGTTTGTTAGCGCAATAACTCAAAAAGCTATGAACGGATCTCCAAGAAAATTACAAACACTGTTACTACTTTCAAGCGTACAAGTGATCAGAGTTTGGTGTTGATATAAAGAAAATCATGGTTTCTAAGCCGATTTGAATTTTTCGTTACTGCTGTCTTGCTTGGCGGAGGTATGCACTCTCAGAGTGCTCTAGTTTCTGTCGGTATTCTATTGAGGTTTCAAGAATTCCGGCAAAACATACAATCAGTTATGGATTTGATGAAATCGTATGTGATCTATACAAGAAGGTTAGATTAGGTTAAGCTACGTTAGGCAAGGCGCATACGCAAGCATATAGAAAAAGCTCTTGGAGATTATATAAGCCAGTGCAGCTACTAAATTAATCTATCTCCACGCACAGTTGATTAGTTTGGTCCAGCAAATCTTCAGACATGAAAATCCTCACCTTGTCTATCATATAATAATATTTTCCTGGATTGCCATTATCCATTCTGTAGTTTCTTTGATATTTTCTTAAGCTGACTTCATATACCACCAACAGCAATTCTATTACAGTAACCGAAGCGATCTACTTTTTTTGAGAAGCTTCAGGACGCTCATTAATTCAGAATTTGAGTCACTCCAGCAACACATTTTTTTCGTTGGGTAAGAAACGAAACAAATACGCAATCGCATATTTTATATAATCAGGGAGACTGAGAACAACTTTGCATGACCTAGTTAATGAAAAATAAACATCGCTTATCCATTTTTAAAGCACATCAAGCCAGTACTGTAGGAGTGTCACTGATTTGCAGGGCAAGATCAAATTAAGTCAAGCATTCTTCTGGCAGGTGCGTTGGGTTCGCCACAGTAAATAGAGTTTTAGGAGTTAACCTCTAATCGATTGCCCTTGAGACAAACAAAATCTCAATCCTGCTCCGGAGCATGAGGTTTCGGTGGTCTCAGCGGTAACAAGGTTGCGACTAATCTCTGCAACACGATCCGAAACCGCAGAACGCCCCGTCCAAAGTTTCACACAAATGAAACATAATGAGCTCAACTCTGTTTCACCGGGTGAATCGATGACACCTTATATCTATGATCGCTAACTGAAATGTACTCATGTAGCGAATATGGTGTTCATGCTAACGCGTTTCAGGCTCTTTATCCAAAAGATTTGGACCCATGCACAAGGGTGTTCCCACACAGGATCAACGCGCATGGGAACAGCATTAAGGGGTAAAAACCGTACAGTCACTGCTTAAAATATCACTTTTCGTAATTTTTGCTCTTATCACAACGTCCCGAAGTGCATGCAGCAGGTACTGGTTGAAGTGTTAACCCTTATTTTCGTGCCATAGCATACAGTATATGTTACACTTCAGATAGTGTTACTCCTAAGAGAGAGGCAAATTAATTTGGGAACGAAAGGGTTAAGTGCCTTAGGTTCGGATGGGGTCAACTGCGTTGAGTACCAATACCATTGGCTTGAAAGGTCATGAAAAGTACGAGGGAAGTTCCAAACGGTCTTCGGTACTAGCTCGTTTGCCAGGTAGTCCTAATATCATTAAAATTGTAGACTTAGCCCCATTTTATCTAAGCCGTGCTATCTCGCTACAATGGTGTTTTTTTACTTCATAGGAAACTAGGAATACATAGGACGAAGAGTGACTGTAGAAAACTAATACAACCTGCATAAAATGGGGTTGCTTGAGAACGGTAATCGTAATATGCACGATTACAGCTGATACTATTATTGACATTGATATACCTCCTAGCAGGTAACTATATCTGGAAACGTCAAGCGCAATATTGAGATTGACTTAAAAAATATTTTCTGATTGTGAATTGAGACCTGAGCAGCAGAACAAAAAAAAAAAAAAAAACTAAGAGTAACAAAAGTTTTATGAATAAAACTGTTAGAGGGTAAATTTCGTAGTCGCAGTAACCCATATCAGAAAAATACTTCAGTTTTTTTAAGAAGTTACCGTTCTAGATATAATAGCGATAAAATATTACTAGGATAATGATAATCAAGCATAAGTATATTACCTGTACATATCTATATTAGAGATTACTTTTGGTCCAAATACTTGAGAGACAATCAATTTTCGGCAATAACATTCTCCTTGCGAGATTGCAAGAAGAAGAATAAGACGAAGCCTTCGGTATGGCTCCCGAATTTCATCAATGTTGTATTGAATTTTCCCCAGTTTTTGGCAGGGGCATCGCTTTCTTCTGCCACAAGAAGCAAGATAAAGACGATGGGCTCCATTTAGGAGAGCCAGCGCTCGCAGTGGCCTCTTGCCATTGTGTTCGCTCTTAAAAGGAATTGACCTAAAACTCGGACTCTCTCACGAAAATTGGACGAATGAAAGCCTGCAACAACTGGATAGCAGTCACTCGGGCTCGGCAGCTTCGGGTGCTCTTGGTACAATAGAGACTGGGACGCAATACAAGGCTAAATGAAAGTCAATTAAGATCTTCTGGTATAATGGACTGAAAGACGCTCGTCCCAGGACTCTGCTGCAAATTCTCCAGGAGTCGTCGAGAAAAAATTAAGATAGCCTTTTTCGCAAACTCAATTAGCAAAGACATAGTAACAGAGATTTTATCCTTACAGTGTATAAAGACTATTCAGCAGTCCAATTATGTAATGTGCGCCGAAACGTCGTCCAACAAGTCGCTAACGTTATGCGTCGGTGGAAATTTCGCTCGGCGAAAAGTGCCAACTTTTTCTTTCAAGCAGGCATCGCTTTTTTTCTATAGATTTTCAGTTGCGGTTGTAATGAGTTCGTTCCAGTTCACCCCATCATTCATGGGGTGCAACATTTTAGAAAAAAAAAAATATGAACAACAGCCATTTACAACTGAAACATTCACTTTCTCATGAAGAAAATGAGTGTCGAGAAGAAATTGTATATTCAAGGTATGAATGAGTGCGACTACCCCGTTCGACTTCGCTGTGCCCAGTAGCATTCAATACAACAAAGATTCGAGCGCTACACAGTTATATATATTTTGAAAATTCTGGAACGTATCACTGTGAGTGTGAATGAACGGACTGTCGCCACACACTTAAAAATTGCTAGAAGGTCTTGTCATGTACGCATTCCAAGCAGAGATGGCGGTCAAGCCGTGGCGAGAAATATTCTAATAGCTTCACTGTACGGGGGCAAGACTGCTCAACAAAATGCCCCCAGCGTATGCCAAACGCCATTGGTATGAAAGTCCCTGAGTTTAAACATTTGCTGGATTCTTTTTTAAGAAGAATACCAGATATACCAGTGTTCAATGGTTACGCGCACGGTGGAGATAATTCGCTGATGGTTTTCTCTTTGGTCGCTAACTGCGACCAACAGCAGAAACCCACATCGTGACTCCACATACATGAGGTGAGGTGAACTTCTTCCGAAGACTCACAAGGTACACAAGGTAAATACCGTCTGGAGGCGGTTTTCTAAAAATATTCGCTGGTTTTTGATCAGGTGTCCGCGACGCATGGTATTAGAAACTCTAACGCCTAAACAACAGTACTGCCAATTGCAGCAAACTACAGTGCAAAAAATTGTCATGTCCGTTTGACCGAACAACTATCCCTTATCGGCGACTTTCTATGAAGTAGAAACTATTTCACAGGTAAGTTGTTTGCGTTTTTATGCATTGTAAGAACCGTTTGCGCTCTTAAATTTCCGACCTTAGAAAATAGCATAAATTTCTACCATAAGTATTTTTTGGTACGTGGTTTTATATCGCAGTGAAGCTGTTCACTGATAACCTTAGAATAACCAATTGCGGCATGCTGGGAAGAGCTAAGAGAATGTGGCTATTTGTACGAGTATTAATTATCCGGAGGTGTAATTTAAGTTAATGCAGACGCTGGGTGCAGCACATATGTATACTGTAAGTTTGCTGCTGTAGCTTACCAAATATTAGTTAGCTATACTGAATAGTTTAAGCCATCGTTTCCACAATGAATAGAGGTGATTTCGCAGAGGTAGAAAGAAGGGCATAAAGTATGTTGACAGCAGTAATATGTAGTTAATGTAGTAATGTAGTAGTATTTTCCCGGTTTAACCACTGCTAACACATCGAAAGTAACGGGGAACCCATGCACGAGGGTATCCCTTTACAGGATCAACGCGGATGCGTAGATGGGAACAGCAAGTTGAGAAAGAAGAGGAAAAACAGAAAATGCATAATCGGTAGCGGAACGAAAGTGGAAGAAAGCAAAGTAGTCACGAAGGAAAGACGTCCCGAAGGCCGAGCTAAGGCAACCTATGTAGTATAGGGTCCTCCTGGAGTCGCTGCTCCTCATAGCATAGGACGGGCTTAACCTAACTAACCTTAATCCCATGGCTACCCTGAGGGGGTATTATCATTATCATCATATTCAGAAGTTAAAGTCTCCGTTTCCACAACAAAGGCGATATCACAGAGGAAGAAAGAAGCGGCATATAGTATGATGACGCTAGAGACGTGGAACCCATGCACGAGGATGTTCCCAAACAGGATCAACGCGCATGGAAACAGTAAGTCGGGAAAGAAGAGGAAGAGCAGATCGAAGAAAGGTCAGTAGGAGTATAAGATGGGAAAGAAACAAAATGGGCACGAAAGACAGACGTCCCTAAGGCCTACATAGCTAATGGCTAAGGTAACCTACAGGGTCCCCTCTGGGCGCTGCCCCTATAACATAGAATGGGGGAAACTAAACTAACCTAACCCCTGAGGGGATCGCTAACGAAGACTTTATTGGCATTGCAATTAATTACTATGTGTAATCCTGCTATACTCTCACGCTGGTTCTGGAGGGTTCCTGTGACATCTGTTAAATTTCCGTGACATCTGTTAAATTTTATCTCAGTGGAAGCAAATCGTCCTCTATTCCGTCTATGCGCTATGCACCAACGCTGCTACATATGGAGCCTCATATGGAACGGACAATACAAGTCTAATGCCCAAGTCTTTCATAACGATTAACGAAGCGGCGCGTGAAAAAGTCTTAATATTGGGTGGCTACTTTGTTTTAATCTTAAATAGGTTAACAATTGATCCACGGGATGTTTTCATTCACTCGGCGTGAACGGCTTAAATGAAGGCGGCAGTGCCATATTTTGGACTATATAGGAAAGAATTTCTCTTTCTTCTTTTATTTTTGTATAAAGTGAAAATGATAGCGAAATGCGCTTTACAGTATGTTACCTTTGATGCAAATGCAATTTTTTACTTGTTTTTCAAGCTAAGTGTCAAGCATTTAAAATGTTAATAGCAAGTTAAAGCACAGGTATGTTGTAACTATAAAAACAATTGGAGAAAAATAAAATGGAACCATTTCCCACGTTTCGGCAACATTTGCTTATCGCACGGGGTTCTGCTGTTACGTCAGATTATGCAACAGCACTCTCTAGTCAACATGACCAAGAAAAGCTGTCTAACCAGTGAAGAAATGATCAAAGTGACCTCGTTATTGGCTTCTGGTAAGACAACACTCGAAATTTCCAAGGAATAACAGCGTGATCACCGAACAATTAAACCGATGCAATTGAAGGTAAGGTCAACCAGAAAACTCCGGATAGAGCCTCTACGAGGAAATTGACTGCTTGGGATATGCGACATTTGAAGGTTTCTATGGCTATGAAACAACTTTTTACAAGTAAGGCGATATTTGAAGACGCTGGAGCCCCAATACTAAGCAGAAAGACATGATGAGAGGTTCTGCAGAAGCTAGGGAAAGTGAAAAAGGCAATTAAGCGACCACTTAACAAAAACTCATAAAGAAAATTGGGTCAAATGGACTGAAGAGCACATGAAAACTGATTTCTCCAACATCATATTTACTGACAAATGCAAAGGATAGGCGTCTGGATGGGTCCTCCATGACCGACCTCAACAGACACGGCTTAAGCGTCAACAAGGTTGTGGAGGTGTAAAGTTTTGGGCCGGGATAGTAGGTGACACCCTTATTGGTCAATTTGAAGTGGCAGAAGGAGTTAAACTGAATGCAGAAAGGTACTGCCAGTTTCTTGAAGCCAACATGATTCAATGACTTGATAAGCAGACTATTGCACGCAGATCCAAATTGGTATTTCAGCACGATAACGTGCTGAGCACAGTACACTGATAAGTGGCTTGCGGACGGAGGATTTAAATAAAAGAAAGGATTATGACCTGGCAAGCGAATAGCCCCGATTTAAATCCCATTGAGAACCTCTGGGCAATGATCAGAACGAGGGTCTCTGAAGGTGGTCGGCAGTTTTCGAGCAAAGTAAGCCTGTGAAATGCAGTAAAAACAGCTGCAGATTCTATCCCACCATCTGAGATATCAAACTTGACAAAGTCTGTTGATAATCGCCTTAAAAAAATAATGAAATATGGAGGTTGCCATGTTCAAAATTAACTTGTGTTTACCAATTGAACACTTACAGTATTTCAGTATTTATTGAATTGTTTTGGTCATATTTTTTTAGTTTTGGGCGTTTAATAACAATATTCCTGTACACTTGTATTTATTTCCTCTTTATGATGACGTTTTTATTAACTTGTTGCATAATCTGAGGTAACAGTAAAGCACTCGTAAATAAACAAATTGTATGATAAACTTAGCAACTGGCTGAATATTTATTTTACAAATGCTGTTTATATTTATATTTGCAACATAGCCATACATTTAGTTAATATTTTTATTCCAAAGTTAGACACCTATCTTGAAAAATGAAATAAAAAAAATTGTATTTGTATAAACAAAGGTAACATTCTGTAGTTGTAAAGAATTCTACACATATTATAATGACGTCGCACACTTAATTGACACCCGAAGCCCACGATCCGTGTTTTTTGGTCTTCCAGATAAAATTTCAAAGCTTGGCGTTATCTTTCGTGAAGAAAGCCTACCGCGCAAATCAAAGCCGGGTTTTACCATCTCTTAAGGTCCCCTCAGGAGTTCCACAAGGTAGCGTACTTGACCCACTTCTGTTTTCAATTTACATCAACGATCTCGATCTTAACATCCGTAGTAAAATCAGTAAATTTGAGGATGATACTAAACTATGTCATCCTGCCACGGAAAGAGCGGAGCTCCAACAAGACCTTGACCACCTCGTGGAATGGAGCACAAGTTGGCAGATGACCTTTAATGTCGACAAATGCTCAGTAATGCACATAGGGCTTATGAACCCTTCAACCCCATTGAAAATGAATGGGAAGGAATTGGCTGCTGTCACCCAACAACGTGACTTGGGAATCACTATTACAAACAAATTACAACACAGTCAGCAAGTTGCCAAGAGTGTGAAAATGGCAAGCAGAGTACTGGGATGCATCACCAGATATTTTGAAAACAAGTCCAAGGACATCATCATTCCCTTATAACAAGGCATTAGTTCGGCCACACTTAGAATTTGCTGTCCAATTCTGGTCGCCTCATCTGTGTAAAGATATCGATAACATGGAAGGAGTCCAACGCAGAGCAACGAAATTGATACCTCAGTTGCGAAATATGCCGTATGAATGTCGCCTAAAAGAACTGGGTCTGGTCTCTCTCGAGCAAAGGCGACTCAGGGGGCAACTAATAGAAACATAGAAACGACGTACCTACAACGGGACTCTTTAAAAGAGACCTCAAAAATCGCTTGCGAAACAACGGTAAAAAACTCAAGCATAAAGCGCGAAGAACGACCTTAAGTCAGCAGTTCTTTCCGTATTTCATAGCAAGCATTTGGAATAGACACGCCTCCGACGTTGTGAGAGCAAAGTCAGTCAACGCGTTTAAAAATCGTCTTGATATGCATTGCGAGAGACATCCTCCACAGCTAAGAACTCCTCCTCCAGGAGTTTCAAGCACTTAACGGCCAAAGCTTCCGAAGCCACCTTAATTCGTCTTTTTCTCTCTCCCTCTCCAACTACACTGGCTGACAACTTTAAGCTCCGCATATCAGCGGCTCTTGATCGTGCTTGCGTGCATTCATGATCGTCTTCCCCCCCTTTTTCTCTTTTCCCCAGTCCTTTATATCTTCTAATACAATAGCAATAGCTCATAGAGGGCCGGGGCGTAGGTTCCGGTGTTTCTTTGGGAATGGGCCTATTGATTCGTCTACTGCCGCCTATCTAATCTAATCTTTTGTAATACCAAGAGTTCGAACATTTTACTGTTTCCCTGCAGCACCGCTCTGTGTCTGCCAAAAATTTAATAATAGATATTAACAGTCATGTCAGTTGGTTTTTTGCAAGTTCCACTATAGTGAAGATTTGGAATGACACAGAATTCGGGGAGCACTGCACTGTTCTGTTGGTTACAATGATCCAACAATATATACGACGTTTGACGGGCTCTGATGGCTTGAAAAGCTTCTTGTGTGAATTTGTTGTTAGTCTGTATAAGCTAGCTATACGTGTCCTCTCAAACTGCAAACAATGTATGGCGCAAGCGAATAGCTATCGTTAAAGAGCCAGAAATCTTTTGTATTATGATTGTAGTCATAGATTTACCACGGTATCCATTCGATGAGTGATCCGTACAGTGGAGATTCGGTCGTTCTGCATAGTTCGGTAGCAATATTTTATCTCGGCAATCCTGCCGAAAAATCTCGGTCGGCTCAGTGCGCTATTACTGGCGGGATATAAGACACAAAGAAGAAAAGAAAGACACTCAGGTGTACGGCCCCTTTGGCCTCCACCGGAGAGGGTAGAGGTGTTCCGCACACTTGCTCAGCCATCTCGATCGACAGCCCACCTTGCGAAACAGAAAGGGAACTACATAGAGCCTACCTAACGTAACTAACCTTCTCAGTAGGGACTGCGGCCAGTTGTAAAATCCCCTACGGAGAAGGCACTCGGGACAGCCCTTGGGTTCGTGAAGCCCATGTATATTGTGACAGGGAAAAAGTCGGTCAGACTATACCCCTGTGGGCTGAGAACATCATTTGTTGTCCGCTTCAAACCATAGGTAGGTAGGCCTCCATATAGGCCTCACTGTATTTTGCAGTTCTAATATTTAATATAATATAATAATGTTTAATATTTACTCCGAGGTTCTGGGCGTATGTACTCGTGAATCAAGGGTACATGCATCGAGTACTCGGAAGTAAAAATTTCGAATCAATATAAAATATTGTACAAAATACCGGCGTATGATGCAAAGCTAACGTGAATTTGACGGCGCATCGCGATTGGAAACCCACAAGGACTCCTTTGTACTGCAGATACAGTAAAGGTGAACTCTCTATGAGGTCCACTCATATTAATTAAGGATTAATCGGCTTTGGCTTGTAATCAGTATTCATATACAGTGCGTGAAACTCGTATTAAGTAGGTATAGGATGTATGTTAATCGCCCATTCTATTCTAATTTTCTGTAACAAAACAACAAACGAAGGGTGATTAAACTCCTCATCTAAGGTGCCTTATCATTTAAGGTACCCATATTGTAATCCGCATCCCCTACTTTCTTTGAAATTCAGCTGTACAGGCCTATATGCCTACCGGCCCTAGAGGAGCGCACGGCTGCCTATACCGATAGTTACCTGTAATCTTTAACGCTGATGCACTTTTGCATCGTTGCCTCCACTTGCATCAACCTATGACAAAGTTTTCTTCGTAGCGTGGGGGAGAGGGAGAGGTGCCATCAATTAATTAAGCAATGTGGCCTTGGTCAAGAAGTCTCACAAACTGAGTTCCAATGTTTCGAGTCTCTAGCTTGGAGAAGCACAAGAAGTGCCATAAGGCAGAACTGCCAATAAAAAAGTTCAATGTAATAGGAGTTTCAATCGGTTTGTCAATTAGCCATCCTCCCTACAACAGGCCAAAGAATTTAGTTAATAATAGCTGTGAAAGAAAAGAAAAGGCGAATGTAGACTACGATGCGAAAAAGGGACCTTCTACACGGAGGCATTTCTCACAGCAAAGCATCGTGAGTATGGCAACACTAAATCGTGCGACAATAGGCAAAATAAGACATCGAAGTACGCAGGGAAACCCCGTGCATGGGAACATTAAATCGGGTAAGAACATGATGGATGGAAAAGAGATTATCAACAGGAGCAGCAAAAGTAAGAACAAATACCGTGGGTGCGGATAGTGAAAATAGCTTGAAAAATCTACGTGACTTGCCATCAATTGAGTTAACAAACATAGCTGACCTAAGGATTCACAAATTACACATGGTGTTCTCGTTGCTTCTGCACGTCAGGCACCGTGTTGCGAATTAGATCTACATATATGAAGAGCCGTGTGGAGTGAGGCTACACTCGTGTTACAAAACAACATGAGACCTTGCAAGGCTCCTATAGGACACCGACCGCGAATATGCTATCCTGGCATTACTATTCCATGCACTTGATGGTCCTCATTTCACACAGCTCTCCGCTATGCCAGAAAGAATCTCCGTTGTACTACGCTTCCTCATTGGAATTTCATCCTGCCTCGCAATTTCATTATGAGCTTCTCTGCCCAGCCGCGATCTCTTCCTCCCCTATTGAGCTTTCCTGACTAGACCACCACTGCCCACATTAAATTCCCCAAGAGATCTGGAAAAAATTCTGGCCATTGCACCAAAATAGCCTATTATTCAGACCGAAAGCCACTACCTCGGAGCACTGGTTCGACCCCTGCATACTGATCATAGCTCGAGCTTCTTTCCGGTAGACTTTTGGAAGATCCGGCGTTTGTAGCGCGAGGTACTCTGCTGGTGAGAGGGATAAGATTGGAACAGCTTTCGGTGCTCATTAAAATATAAAAGAAGTAAACCTTGAGGCGTCTTCTCGCCACACTGCAATGCGACAACTCTACTAAAACTGCTTGTGTCAAACGTTGATGTGAGCGCCGTATAGTTAAATGAAGAATGCGGAAAGAGTATAGCAGTAAGAGTTTTAAATAACAAAGACATCAATACTCACAGTACAAAATTATCAAGATTAAATAAAAGGAAAGAAGAAGAATAACATCATTAGATTCAGAACTTCTTCCAAGTCTTCGCCAACTACATAATACAGTATACTGAAAAGCAACTAGATGATTGTAGTGCTCGAATTACATAATCACACATAATGTGGAGATATTATAAAATTATACTGAATGCATCATAAAACTGAGGTCAGTAATTAACGCATTTTCCTGAAATGTACACGACGGAGGTAGAGGTTAAATATTAGCATGTATTTTAGAATATACGTATGTCAGTCTTAGTACTGAACACTGAAACGGTAATAAACATTCACCAGCAATAAGATACAACAGTTCTGGAACTTGATTCCTGTTATTTTTGGATAAATAAGACTAGTATGCTATCTCATAACCCGTTCACCAATAGATGATCAAGCAAAGCGTGCAAAACTAAATCTAATTTTTTGGGCAATGGAAATCATAATGCGGTCAAATACAATATATCTTTTGAACTAAATATCTTGAATGAAAATCATCCTCTCAGTATAGTAGAACCTCTGTTGTTTACTGTGATCATACTTGCATGACTGTCGTTTCAAAGTGGAAAATTTTGTAAGCGAGTCCAAAAGGCTTATTTATGTCAGTTGCAATAAAACTTTTTTTCTGTCAGCATAGAGGCTCCAATAAAAAGCAAAAGTTTTTGGTGATGTAAAACAAAGTAGTTATTTATTGCTATGAATAATAGACTAGTAAATGTAAGTAATCGTGCGGGACAATCATAGAACGTATGGAATCTAAAGATTGCAAAAACGACCTCAAACTGATAAGTTGCTGCCTAGAGTGTATCAGTACTGTTGATTTTTCAGTATTTGCAGATAAATAAAGGCACAACATTATTGTAAAAATTTATTTCTTAGGTCTTTACGTTGGTCTATACAAATATTTTATTGATGTGAACTAAATCAGCCTAACGACTTTTGGAAAAAGCGGCGCGTCAAGAATACTGTAATATATATAGTGACAGTGACAGTGCCAGCTCTGCTTAGGTGAGTATTAGGTATTATAAGAAGATTTAAGCCTCCCTAAATAAGTACTAAGCTCTTCTAAGAGAGAAAAAGGAAGGGACATATAGTATGTAGACAGAAAAACGGGGAACCCATGCACGAAGGTGTTCCCACACAGGATCAACGCGCATGGGAACAGCAAGTCGGGAAAGAAGAGGAAGAACAGACAACAGTAAGATCAGTAGGAGTATGAAAGTAGAAGGAAGCAAAGTGGGCACGAAAGACAGGCTTAGGTGAGTTTAAAGAAGCTCGCTGTAGCGTAAGCTGTTTGCAAATGAAACAGTTTGGTTGCTGTTGCTTGAGTCTGGGTGCTTGCATCTGTTCCTTTGGCTTAGTTAATCGTGAGCGAAGAGCATCGTGGGGAGGTTGTGTTCCGCTTGGAATTTGGGGCACGGTCTAGGGGGCTATGAGTATATCAGGCAGGACTCGCGTTCTAATATACTTTTGGGCTCAAATAAAAGTTTACTAAATGTCCATGAAGCTGCAGCATCTTTAAAACACGAGAAATATTTTAGAATTGGAATGGCATGGGCATATTTCAAAAACAGTATATCGAACAAAACTTTTACCATATAAAAATCTTTCCTTTCACTAGCTTTAGAATGTCTTAAAAGGGCGAGTCCGGAGAAAACTGTAACAATAAAACTTCACCAGCAGCAAAAACCCAAGGTCCGAGAAATAAAAAAAAAAAAACCTCCGGTGCAGCAGTCAGGGGGCGAGTTTGAATGTTTAGCAATAAAATAGAAGGCTTTAATGGTCACGGTAAACCGCGAAGTGAATTGATTTTATTAGCTGCGGTCAAAATGTGTTAAAAGTTGCCTGGTTTTGGAGCACCGGAAGGGGTAATCGGCTACAGACTTCAAGCATTATACGATACTGCGCATGTGCTGTCCGACGGTGCTGAGGACCTTTACTTCAACCACCTCTCCGAATCATTCAGTTCTTAGTGTCACCAGGGCAGTTCGTTTCTTGCTTTGGAAACAAATTTAAATTAAGCATCAATAGCTTTGTGTAAACAGATACAAGTTACATCTGCGATTTCATTTCGTTATATACTGTATGGGAGATACTGCAGAAATACTATTACACTTGAATTATTATTAGAGTCCTAGTTCAAGCAAGCCAGCGGCGGGCAAGAGAGCGCTATGTTAGCAGTGATGCGTAGTTTTACTCAGTATTTCTGCCGGCGAGTTTCAATTTGATGATGAATTCACTAGGCGAGTTATAAACTGGTCTCATTCTTGGCCGACCTCGCTACTACTGGCCGGGAAATAAGGCGCAAAGCATCCCTAAACCCCATGAGGCCCGGTTGAACGAATTCGCTCAGCCACGCCGCATATGACTATGGGACGAAAATCGAAAAGAGAAGAAGACAGAAAACAGAAAAACTCTTGCCGAGGGTCCATTCCGTCGTTCCCCACATGGGAGCAGGTAAAAGTCCCATACATGTACAGTGCCTAGACATAAGTATTTGCGCAACTCTATTTTTTATGTATTTTAAAAAAATTAGGGACTGCTTTAGGATAATTAATACAGGAAGTTTATATAACATATATATAATAGAATATTTCAACAGAACAGTCAAATGTACACTTATAACAAGAAAATTTAACACAAGCAAAAGTAATGAGGGACAAAAGTATTTGACAAAAAAAAAAAATTATGACATTAGTACTTGGTTTCGTGACCTTCATTGGCAATAACAGCATGTAGACGATTGTTAGAGCTGGAAATTAACTTTTCACATTCACTTGTTGGTATTTATTTCCATTCTTCCATGCAGATAACCTTTAGTTCAGTAAGGATTTTGGGACACCGTTTGTGGACATAAGATTAAAAAAGACGTCACAAATTTTCTATTGGATTAAGGTCGGGTAATTGGCTAGGCCATGGAAGAACATTTATTTTCTTCTTTTGAAACCATTCTTTCGTTAAATTCGCAGTATGCTTGGGGTCGTTGTCTTGTTGGAAGATCCACCTGCGCCGTCCGTAGAATTTTTTGGCACTTGGAAGCATCTTCT
>LQNS02278125.1:32751350-32768366 GCA_001587735.2 Parhyale hawaiensis
GGGCAGTAAAGCAACCTCACAGCATGATGCTGCCCCCTCCATGCTTCACGGTGGGGATGGTGTTCTTGGGGTCATAGGCAGTACCACGTTTCCTCCATACATGCCGAGCTTCGTTTCGGCCAAAACGTTCTATTTTAGTTTCGTCAGATCATGTAACCCCTTCCCAAAACTCATTTCCTTTGTCCAGATGGTTTTTGGCAAATGTTAAGCGGCTCTTGATATGTTTTGCTGTAAGAAGAGGAGTTTTGCGAAGTGTAAGAATGAATGCCAGTAAGGTTCAATTCCCTAACAATAGTTTTCTAGCTGACATGCAGTCCCTGAGACGCCAGTTCACTCTGAAGGTCAGCACGAGTTGTCATTGGGTTATTAGTCATCTTACGTAGCATGTAGCGCCGAGGACGACCCATGATCTTACACGGAGCTCCAGCTCCTGGCAGGTTGGAGACCGCCCCAGTCACTTGATGCTTACTATTGCTCCAACCGTTGAAAAAGGAACATTGGCACGGTCTGCTATTACTCTACAAGTTAGTCCCTCACTACGAAGTTGAGTTATCCGTTTACGAGTAGCTTCAGGGATTTCTTTAACTTTGGGCATTGTAGTGAGAGTGTGCGCGACTTCAACGAGGTCTAAAGAGGTAATGATTGCACCGGCTGTGGTTTGTTTACATTGCATTTGTTTCGAGACGTTTCGTGAACGTTGTAGAATAATTTCCTAACTAATTTATTTAAATTATACTATTAAATATCAAAGATTCAACATCATATTTATTTTGGTCAAATACTTTTGTCCCTCATTACTTTTAGTTGTGTTAAATTTTCTTGTTATAAGTGCACATTTGACTGTTCTGTTTAAATATTCTATTATATATATGCTATATAAACTTCCTGTATTAATTATCCTAAAACAGACCCTGAATTTTTAAAAATACCTAAAAAATAGAGTTGTGCAAATACTTATGTCTAAGCACTGTAGGATGGGTCGCTTAACACCATTCGGCGGGCCACTTCACGCAGCACAAGGAAAGTATAGAGGAACTATCTAACCCTACAAACTAACTTCGTTAGCAGGAACATTGGCCAGCAACATTTCCTGCGGAACGGACACTTGGGACAGCCTTTGGTCGAGTGATCGTTGCAACTCTTGTTGAACAAAAATCGAAAACTTAAGTTAAAGAAACAGCAGTCTAGTCAAGTCATTAATATCTGTCATATACAAGCCGTCGATGGTTCTTAGACAGTTTAAGGTTCTCTAGCTGCTATGAAGGTGTTTAAACAGAGGAAGAGATATAATATATTACACAGTAACATGCCGAGAGAAACGTGAACACGCTGACTTCACATGGGTGTTCTTTCACTAAATAAATACACATACATACACTTAGAACGAAAAATAAAAGCTTTATCGCAGAATTGACCACATCTCGACTATTTGGCTATAAATTTCAATGAAAATTTCACAGAAAGTTAAACTTATGATGCTTATAGTGTCTGTAAATTTTCAAACGACTAATCGTGCTGGTTCTAGAAAAATTATGTTTTTTGTAAATTTTACTAATTTCACCGAGCGGCGGTAATAGCTTTTTGACTAAAAAACAAAATATTCACAGTTTAATATCACCAAAGGAGCAAATATATACAACACAAATGAGAAAAATATGTATCGAACAAAAAATCATTAATCAAAAGTTTACAATGAATGAAAATAGTCTTATTTGGCAACATGACTGCCATTACGTTTAACAGCTTCAATAATCCTTGAATCCATCCAGCAAGTTAATTTCTTCATTGCAGAAGGTGGAACTGCTCTTACTGCTGCAGCAGCAGCAGCAACAATATCCCACACGACAGATTTTGAATTGCACTGCCTTCCATCTCCATAAATTTCCTTTCTCACATGGGCCCAAATGTTTTCAATTGGGTTTAGATCAGGTGACCACGGTGGCCAAACCATCAGTTTCTCTCCATGGAATCCCTAAGGGTCCAGAAATGTTGTGGTAGTACGGGCAGAGTGAGAAGGCGCATTATGATGCACGAAAATCAAGTTTTGATGCAACGAAAGGGATATGTCATCCAGCCATGTCACCAAGGATTCCTTTAATTAACATGTCCTGCTGCAGCAGCAACAACATCCCACAAGACAGATTTTGAATTGCACTGCCTTCCATCTCCATAAATTTCCTTTCTCAGATGGGCCCAAGTGTTTTCAATTGGGTTTAGATCAGGTGAAGACGGTGGCCAAACCAACTGCATCCTTCAAAATTTGATGATGCAGATGTAATTTGCACGCAATCAAGTACTCTAACCGGACCTACAAGTCGATCTCCTATGATACCAGCCCATATCATAACACTACCTTCCTGCTGATGACGTTTTACGCGTTGATGACACTCACCTCCAGGTAGCACCCAACCCTAACTCCACCCATTAGGTCCATCAATGGTTGCCCAGATTTCGTCGGTGAAGAACATGATTCGTGTTGATCTTCATATTTTCTCCCATTCTATCCTCAAAATTTTATGTCTTGGGGTCAGAGGAGGCAATTTCAGAGTGTAGTCAACAGAAGCAATGGAGCGAAGGATGTCACTCCTTGTGGTTTTAGGCACTTCAGGAAACCCAGCAGTCTTAAAAATTGATTCACTTGTTCGCCCAATTCTTTTACGTAGCTGACGAACCACATTTCTCATGTCCCTATCAGTAACAGTCCTTGAATATCCCGCATCTGATAGTTTTTTCCGTGGTGAAAGGACCTTCAAAAATTTTGTCTCTGTGTCAAAATGGCACCCTATTTTTCGGGGAATAACATCAGGAGAGGTGCCTTTAACAGTTTTTTTGATAATTTCTTTCCCCTCGTTAGTTAAAGCATTTCTAAGTCTTATTTTAGCAGAATATATAGGGAGCTATCATTGTCGTTCACCTCAAAAAGAGAAAAAGTGCAAAGAGTTTCCAATCAGGAGACCCAGTAATATGTAACCAAACTCAACAGTGTTGCCATAAGATGTCACAATTTCCCTGCAAGTTTCATGAAAATTTGATAGCGCAAAAACGAGATATGTTCAATTTTGGGCTAAAGCTATTATTTCCGTTCTTTGTGTAAGAAGAACAAGTCGGGAAAAAATGTTTTTCACACGTTCTGTCGTCATGCATGAGCAGCTATTAAGAAATTTCTACAGACAATTGCATGACACTCTGAGCCTATAATGAAATTAATTGATGGCACTGAGTCATAAACACAAGTTACTTTCTAACACTTTTGCGATTATAGCGCCCGTGTATATGTCACCAAAGACTGTGTTATTCATACGAGATGCATAAAAAAGCTCCGTCGTAATTGGGTGACCGTAAACTGATTCTAACTCATTTGTGACTGAACTGATCATCACCTATATCAGAAATAACACTTTAAGTCAAGTAAAAAATAATTCATATTGAACTGAACCAACCCTACGTCATCACGCGAGCCCGGTTCTTAGCCTAAATAAAGAATACTCAACATAAAACCTTATCTACCAGCGCGACCGGTGAAAATTGCATCGTTAAAGAATGTCTTGCTTTCTAAAATGTACTAAACCTAAGCTATGCATTTAAAACTTTTGTTACTTCGACCAAATTCAGATCTTCTCACGTAACTCTCCCCGTCTAAATTCAACCCGATCACTTAACCCATGGCGAACTCCGTCTAACGCAACGTAATCCGTCTACCGTAACCCATATCGTCTACAAGTTAACGCCGTTCGTGCACCTCAATGCTCTATATCTGTCCTGAAGCAAATCGTATAATCTAACACTAATCATTTAACCTAACACTTTTTTCCCCTAACGCGACTCATCACCCCTAATGCTCCTCATCTAACCTAAAGTGCCTCACCTAACCCAAAGCTCCCCATCCAACCTAAGGCGGTTCATTTAACCTAGCGATACTCATCTAACCTAATGCACGTGATCTAGCCTAGCACTTTTTATCTAGCACTAGCTGCACGCGTGGAAATTCCACGGTTAGTGAATGTTTTCACTCACCTTATTTAACCTCAGGTAGCGCTTTTATCTTAACTCACCCCTTCTCAACTAATGTCCGCCACTTATCCTTCTCGTTCGTTACGAAGTTCATGTACCGTAAATCTCGTGTAACCTTTCCTAGTGTTTCGATTTCACCACTGAATTACGCATTTGTTCTGTCAGCAAAGAATTCGCATTTGTGTCTTGATAAAGATATAGAAAAACGACGGTACACCTTACAATGTTCTCTTATGTATTTGCACAACTTTTCTATGCTCTGTTTCCCACAGTTTAGATATAACTTAGCCCTCCATAAGGCTACACGTTTAAATTTTTTGTCGGTGCATCCGATTTTTTCCATTTTGAATCCGTGGATGCTGATCGGTAGCCCATCATTTTTCTGCTTTGTTCGGCTATAGCTTTATAATAAAAGAAAACAGATTCGGTCAATTTCTTCACCCGCAAAAAGGTAAACTTCTGTTCTAGAGATGCCATTGTATTTCCTCAGACATCGCACTGTAATGGCGGATGCATTCCCAGCAGCACATTCGCTTCAAAAAGACTTCAGAGAAGAGATACCCAATAATACCCGTTCTGTTCACCCATGGCGTATACTAGCTACGAAACTCGCCCTATTAGAAAAGTCATCCGCTACCAGCACAGCGAATAGAATGCTGTAAAAAATGGAAAGCGGTAAGTAGATATGATACGAATGAAATAATTCACATTTGAAGTAAAATCTCTAATTCCCTTTTATCTATTTTTGAAGAGCGTAACACACGAAAGTAGGAACAACGCTATTAATAGTATAGATAACAAGGAGCTTGTATAGAGAAGGAGGGAGCCAGTAGCCTAGCTCGTTGAAGCTCAAAAGTCTCTTATGGCTGTCAGCCAGTCATCGGATGCACCAATCGCATATCAGTAAGGAGTCTCTTATGGCTGCAGCCAGTCGCGTATGCACCAATCGCATATGAGTTTCTCGGTTTGTCTGCTGCTCCCTCTTGAAACTCACTGCTCCCCATGACAACCACCAATGAGATCTCACAGCCATAAGAGATCTGGTTGACTCACTGGCGAATCTGTATTTGGGCCGCAGGGCTCCCTCCTTCTCTATAGAAGCTCCTTGATAGATAATTACTATTTCTATTCCAACGCTCCTCATCTTGCCTAGCGTTCCTCTTCTAACCTAGCTCTCCTCATCTAATATACACTCCTTATCTAACTGTACAATCCTCATCTAACCCAACGCTTCTCATCTAAATGCTGACGCACCCTATCTAACCTAATGTTTTTTATCTTACATAACGTGCTCCATCTAACGCAGCCTAACGCTCATAGTCTAACCTGATCTGCATATTACAACTTGTCTATTTTAACACGCCTCTCCTCTCATAACTCATGCACATCGTCTTCTATATTGAACCTCATGTACTAGATCGGACACACATTCATGCACAACATGTCGTTCAACCTAGTGCAACCGATGGGGTTTTCCTCACTATTCCTCACCTATTCAACCCCACACACTTTGCACTTTGACCCTGGGCATTCATGCGGGAGCAAATAATTCATTTATTATTATTATTATTATTGACTCTTCACACACAACTCGCCTAACCTATACCTATAATGCGTCTACTATAATTTCACAATTCACCTTGTCTAAAACAATACACCTTGTCTAACCTCTGTAGAATTGACACGTTGCTGCTTTAATTGCTTTGTCCTCCCTCTTCTGGAGTACAGCTCTGTAGTCTGGGGTTCTGCTGCCGATTGCCATCTGTGTTCGCTTGACAAAGTGGTTCGTCGATGTGCGTTCATGCTGGGTGGTGTTGTGCCCAGTGATCTGGCGCATCGTCGCAGAGTTGGTGGGGTCTGTTTTTTGTATAAAATCTATAACTTCCCCAGTCATCCACTGTCTGAGTTTCTTCCGAAACCATTTGTTCGGGTGAGGTATACTCGGCGGACTGGTGTTCTTCATGAGTTTGCCTTGGAACCGTTACGATGCCGTACGGGCCAGTATTCCCGTTCGTTTTTTCCATCGTGTGTGGATGTTTGGAATGGTCTTGATGGCTCTGTCTTTGCTGGTGCTGGTATTGGCAGCTTTAATCGATCTGTACACACAGCTATTTTGTGATCTCGGATCTTCTTTTTTTCATTCTTTTGTTTTCTCCACCCGCTGGGCTGGTTGCGTGGGGGTTTGTTGACCTCATGGAGTTTCTCCGCTCCTACGTCGCCAGTCTGGAGTGATTTTATAATAATAATCGTGTTTCATCTAATCTACTGTACTTCAATATAAATCTACTGTACAGCGATAAATCAACTACTGTATGCAGATCGGAGTAAATACCTATAGCATTTTCCGGTAATCACTTATTTTTTTTACATTACTATGCATGCGTTAAATGCAAAGTACAAAATTAATGCACACCTAAAGGTTTTATTAATAAACGTCTTTCGTTAAATATTACTTTTATGTCAGTTAACTTTTTGTTAGGCATTGTTTGAAGTAACTATCTCATTTCTCAATGTTTTTGTGAGTGGACCAGCTCATAAACGAACTAGAGCACTCTGAGAACGCATACCTCCGCCAAGCGAGGCAACGGTAGCAAAAAATTCAAATTGGCTCTGAAACTATAATTTTCTTTGTATGTACTCCAAAATCTAATCATTCGTGCCTTTTGATAGTAATAACAGCTTGTGCAATTTTCTTGAAGATCCGTTAATAACTTTTTGAGTTATACTGCTAACAAACGTTATGACAAACAAGAGTCAAACATACAAACAAACAAACAAACCGATCTACACCAAAATTTAATCATTTATGTCTTTCAACATTACTAACAATCCCTATAAATTTCATAAAGATCCATCCAATATTTACTGAGTTATTGTGCTAACAAGCATAAAATTAAAAACAGTGACAAGTAAACGAACGAATAAACGGATCATTACCAATATTGATCATTCACTCTTCGTTATATACCAAACAATTCATGTTAATTTCATTAAAATCCATCTATAGCTTTTTCAGTTATGTCATTGAGAAAAATGAGGTAGACAAGCAAACAAACAAACGGATGGACATATCTTCACCAAAAGGTAATCATCTGTTCCTCCTAACATACCTAATAATCTCTGCAAATTTCATCCAAATCGGTTCATAACTTTTTGGGTTATCTTGGTGACAGACAGACAGACAGAGAGGCAGACAGACAAAAAGCCAGACAGTCAAACACGACGAAAACATTACCTCCTTGGCGGAGGTAATAAAACTCGAAAAGCGTTTCTCAAGTATTGTCGTAGAAAAATATGCGATAATACCAGTGCTGTTTCGTACAGATTATAAGTTCGTAGACAAAATACCGGCTTTCTAAAGACAGATCCAGCCGTAAAAAACTTCAATAATCTCGTACGTTCAAGGAGCTTCAATAGAGTCTCTATACAAGCTCCATGCGTACGTTAAAGTCTGAAAGGCCAAGAGAGAGCAAAGTGTAACTAGAACCTGCGGAAATTCACCAGAAAAAAAAAAGCAATGGTTTCCAATGATATCTAATGCCCGTATCATGCATACGAGTGAAAACAAGTCCCCAGTCCAAAAGGAAATATTTTAATTTTGACCTGCGAGCAGTGGTAGCTTAAAAATGAAGCTCTGACTCCTACTCCTGCTTCCCGAGATGGTATCCAAGGTTCCCTATTTTCTCGTATTAAATACTGAGAGCGTAAAGGTCGTTCTAATGCTAGAACAAAGAAACGAACTTAGGAATTAGGAAAAGAAGGAACGTAGGGAAGAACAATCAGAGATATAAAATGATTTCCACAACTCAATTTTTTATGCATTTTAAAAAATTTGGGAACTGCTTTAGGATAATTAATACAGGAAATTTATATAACATATATAACAGCTCCTCCATACATCGAATCTACGGCAAAGTATCGGGCGACCTCATGTCTGAATGCACTTCTTGCATTCAACAACGATGGTCCAAGACGTCCAATCTTCCAGGAAACATATATTTAATAGAATATTTAAACAGAACAGTCAAATGTGCACTTATAACAAGAAAATTTAACACAAGTAAAAGTAATGAGGGACAAAAGTATTTGACCAAAATAAATATGATGTTGAATCCTTGATATTTAATAGTATGATTTGAATAAATTAGTTTCGAAATCATTCTAGAACGTTCATGAAACGTCTCGAAACAAATGCAAAGTAAACAAACCACAGTCGGGCAATCATTACCTCTCTAGACCTCGTTGAAGTCGCGCACACTCTCACTACAATGTCCAAAGTTAAAGAAATCCCTGAAGTTACTCGTAAACGGATAATTCAACTTCGTTGTAAGGGATTAACTGATAGAGTAATAGCAGAACGTGTCAATGTTCTTTTTTCAACGGTTGGAGCAATAGTCCGCAAGCATCAAGTGACTGGGGCGGACTCCAACCTGCCAAGAGCTGGAGCTCCGCGTAAGATCATGGGTCGTACTCGGCGCTACATGCTACCTAAGGTGACGAATGACCCCATGACAACTCGTGCTGACCTTCAGAGTGAACTGCCGTCTCAGGGACTGCATGTCAGCAAGAAAACTATTGTTAGGGAATTGAACCGTACTGGCATTCATTCTTACACTCCTCGCAAAACTCCTCTTCTTGCAGCAAAACATGTCAAGAGCCGCTTAACATTTGCCAAAGACCACTTGGACAAAAGAAATGAGTTTTGGGAAGGGGTTATATGGTCTGACGAAACTAAAATAGAACGTTTTGGCCGAAACGAAGCTCGGCATGTACGGAGGAAACGTGGTACTGCCTATGATCCCAAGAGCACCATCCCCACCGTGAAGCATGGAGGGGGCAGTATCATGGTGTGGGGTTGCTTTACTGCCCATGGTATTGGGGATCTTCATATCTTTGAAGGCAAGATGAATAGTTTCATGTACAGGGAGATATTAGAGAAGAAGGTGCTTCCAAGGGCCAAAAAATTCTATGGACGGCGCAGGTGGACCTTCCAACAAGACAACGACCCCAAGCATACTGCGAATTAAACGAAAGAAGGGTTTCAAAAGAAGAAAATAGATGTTCTTCCATGGCCTAGCCAATCACCGGACCTTAATCCAATGGAAAATTTGTTGCGTCTTTTTAAATCTGGTGTCCACAAACGGTGTCCCAAAAACTTACTGAATTAAAGGTTATCTGCATAGAAGAATGGAAACAAAATACCAACAAGTGAATGTGGAAAGTTAATTTCCAGCTATAGCAATCGTCTCCATGCTATTATTGCCAATAAGGGTCACGCCACCAAGTACTAATGTCATAATTTTTTTTGGTCAAATACTTTTGTCCCTCATTACTTTTGCTTGTGTTAAATTTTCTTGTTATAAGTGTACATTTGACTGTTCTGTTTAAATATTCTATTATATATATGTTATTTAAATTTCCTGTATTAATTATCCTAAAGCAGTCCCTAAATTTTTTAAAATACATAAAAAATAGAGTTGTGCAAATACTTATGTCTAGGCACTGTACTTCTTTCTATTAATTCCTAGTGTACATGTCATTTCCACTGCAACGTAAGGATTTATTAAGAAATTTGAGAAGCCGTATTTCTCCGAAATATTCACACCAGAAATTGCGCCTTGCTGTAATTAGTGTAATAGGAGCATATCGCTTCGAGATAAGAAAAATATATACCGAAAAATTTTCAGCATCATTTGCTGGAATTCTTGGGCGCAAATTTCCCAAATGCGACTCACAAGCAGGGGCAACTCTACAAATATTTTCGTCTGCGACAACCCGCCCCTAATCTTGCACCAGAAAAGATGGCACAACAAGAAAGGCACGCTGGCGGGCGTTTCCTCCAACCGGACACAGTATTGCTCCGATACAAATGACGCTCAGCCCAAAAGGATTGACAGCAAGATATTTTCTCTGCCATTAGAGGCGATGTGAACCAAACACACGTCCTCAATTTCCAGTAACAAATCTGCTGAGATTTTGAGTTCGAATGCACAAAACTCCAAAGGCAGTTCGGTTCGAAAAGTCCTGCCATCAACGTCTGGGCAGCCAACCTAATATCTTACCCCTGGACGCTGATTGGAAACTTGTTTTTCGGAACAAGCGTCCATTTTTGCCATCTTTTCTCGTTCTTCGCTTGCCGTCCACAGAAAAGAATAGAAAAACTGCAACCTGATTTCATGGGCATTGGGCGGAAGCGGAACAGACGAGTGACCTTCAGCAAGAGAAAAGAATTCCCATAAAATGAGCGATAAGAAGACGACTGTGCCGCCTAATCGACCGGTGCGGGAATTTTCGCCCCTCGTATCATAATGATTGGATTTCTTTCTTGAAGTTTCATTTGGGACGGAAAACAAAGCAATTAACGAGGAGAGTATGACAGTTTTAGGGAACGAGATTCTCACAAACATCATTAAAAGAATACATTAACTGAATCTGAAAACAACATAATTACCATTTTTGCTGCGTAAGCTGTTTTTTGCTTGGCTTCGTTTTTTCACTCGAATAGGTACCTACTTCCTAGTTGGTAATAACTCGTTCAGTTTTCAATTAAAAAGTAAAAACAGCAAGAAACACTGCTTGAAGTGATGTTCATTGCTCTGTAAAAGAAGCAACACGCTGATTATGAAGAGAAGAAATTATTATCCTTAATTGATTAGTTTAACCACCGTTTCCGCCATAGGGCGATCCACACAGTGATGCTAGGTGGCCAGGAGGCTCGAGTAGGAATATCCTATCTCGACATCGGCACTCCTCTGCCATATAAGTTGGCTCAGTGCGCTACTATACTGGTAGGAAACAGGCGCAAATAATAGAAAAAGACACTCGAGTGGACGGCCCCTTTTGGGGCCTTCCACACGAGAGAGACTAGAGATGTCCCGGGTACTAGGTCGGCTATCTCGTTCGGCAGTCCACCTAACGGAACAGAGAGGGAAAATAGAGAACCTACCTAACTTTACAAAACTAACCTTCTCAGCAGGAACTGCGGCCAGCTGCGCCATCCCCTGCGGAGAAAGCACTTAGGACCCTTGGGCTTAAAAGAAGAAATTAAAGCCGGTACTAAGTGATAGCACCAGTAGTATAGAGATTAAGAGAAAAGGACAGCTCACTGGACATAAGTTGGGTTACCTAGATGGGTTATCTAGCATTAGAGTAAGATGATGGCCTACCCCACCCTATCAACTTATGCCACAGCTTTAGTATAGCTATGAGGAATATTTCTGATGCCATCCTAGCTCCCACAATTTGTATTTTTGTGTTTTTAATAGGACCCTGACAAATT
The DNA here is from genome assembly GCA_001587735.2 of Parhyale hawaiensis. Lineage (NCBI taxonomy): Eukaryota > Metazoa > Arthropoda > Malacostraca > Amphipoda > Hyalidae > Parhyale > Parhyale hawaiensis. Next base: position 32,762,641 of record LQNS02278125.1, read on the forward strand.
ACTACCCCTTAGGTATTAGGTATTATAAGAAGATTTAAGCCTCCCTAAATAAGTACTAAGCTCTTCTAAGTGAGGAAAAGGAAGGGACATATAGTATGTCGACAGAAAAACGGGGAACCCATGCTGCTTCCACAAGGGTGTGTCCTAGTTGCGGCATGGGAACAGCAAGTCGGGAAAGAAGAGGAAGAACAGACAACAGTAAGATCAGTAGGAGTATGAAAGTAGAAGGAAGCAAAGTGGGCCCGAAAGACAGACGTCCCGAAGGCCTAGCTAATGGCTAAGGTAATCTACTCAAGCCCCCTGGGGGCGCTACTCCCCATAACATAGGATGGGCGAACCTAACTAACCTAACCCTATGGCCTATGGCCCATCCTATGCCCCCGGAGGGGATTACTACCCCTTTTCGCTCGAAGCGCCATTAGACTTTCTTTAAAAGAAATTCCAATATATTCCATGCATTACGCTGCATGGATGAAATAATCATATGTAGCAGCACTGGAGCATGACCAGTCATCTACACAGCAACTGTATAAACAGTCGGTACTGGAATCAGCTTGGCGTAATATACTTGGTAATCATTAGTCACTCTTTCAAAAATAGTATCCACTGCATACGACATACTGTATTTATTTAAAGAAATAGTAGCATTACCAAGGAAAATTACTCGCGACGTCTGAAGTAATTGGCTGTTGGCGGAGTATCACTTAACATATATTTGTAATATATATTCTGATGGCACATTATGGACCGACCAATTGTAGCGAATAGTTTTTGTGACAAGGTGAAATACAAAATTTCGAAGAGAAGTGGCCAATCTGGAACCGGGTAAGTATGCTGTAACAGTAAAAAAAAAACTACAACTACAATAGAAAGTTGGTAGGACGAGCTATTTATCATGTGAAACTTGATTTTAGTTTTCTATCCTAATTTCTTTTATGCCCACGAAGGCATCGCAAATAAGCTGGTAAAAACAGGAAAGACTGCGGTAGAAGGGACTGAACATATCGATTGATCTATACCCTGCAGCAGAAGCAGCAGCAACAGCGCAGGGTCGCTCTTATCCCTTAGGTCGTCCAGCTTTATTGGATTGGGGTCATATTGCATAGACAATTGGAAGATTGACCCGGATAAACGGACAACCAATCTGATGAGGTGATTTCGAGACTCCAGAGTAGAAACTGAGAACACAATCTCGTTTCGTTGCATAATGTTACGCATCGGCATTCCAGTACAATAAGGTGGTAGCTCGACGTGTTAGACGTGTCCTGAAACAGTGGTACATTCTGTTGAAATTATAATGAGGCTGTGGATTGCCCAGGGAACTGCTCTGTCGTCACTGCCAATATCCGTATAGCGCTTATTACGCTGCGCTCAAGTGGCATTTCCCGACCTGTTCATGACAGATGTCGGGAACTCAACGAGAATATGCATGTTACTGTGCAGTATCTTTTCGTCGTTAGCTTGGTGCTGGAGTTTGTTAGGGCCAACCCTATTGGAAAATCTTGGACAATCATCTGAAATCTTCCCTTATCGGATAACTGCCAGTATTTTTTATTTGGGAACCGATGTAAATATGTTATGGCTTGGGGTGACTTTTCGCGTTGAGTGTGTTTTTACACAGCCAACGCACATGAGTTTTCTTTAACGCCGCATGAAAGATCCATTTTCGTTACAAAAGCACTAATTCCAACGTGACCGAACAGGATCATGGAGGTAACTGATTAACCCATTTGTGCCAGAATTAAATATGTCTTTTCGTATGCAATTATGACGTCTCCAACTTCGTACTCAGCAGGCAGAGAAGTGCTGAGAAACAAGAATGTACGTGAAATCCACCAAAGGAGGAGTTTTCTAAGGTGTACAATACATGGACTCCTTGATTTGAGAAATATTTTTCAGCGCACAATCGAAAGAAAACATTAGTCACCTACGAAACGAGGTGAAAGTGGTCAGAATCTTTAGTAAGATCTTTTACACCCACGATACTCACGGAACAGACCACGATACAACAGAAAGACCTACGATAGACAATAAGGTTGGAAAATGGTATATAACGCATGAGCGCAGCATAGCAATTGGTCTAAAAATACATTGATGACTACAGCACCTTCCGTCTTTCTAATAAAGTACTAAAAGTGAGGTTATGGGTAACAGAACTTGCGGTGTGAATACGAAACAAAAGGAAAGAGCCAGTTCAGGCTTACACAGGAACAATTCCTGAAGTCTTAACACAAATGGTAAAACAGAAATAACTGATCAAAACTAAGGGTTTGTAACTGAAAAAACTACTTGATGTGCATAACTGGAAGATGTAGAAAGAAAACAGGAAGACAGATAAACTAAGCATAATTCAAACTAGCAAAGTAATTGAAAAATTACTCGACGTACAAAAGTGAAATAAAACGCAAGAAAGGGTGCGGTAAGTTCTATAAAATATTTCCCATAATATATACAACGACTAGCCTATTATATCAACTATCTTTGCTATAAACATTCCACAAATATCTGATTTTCAGCTTTAAAAATGGGTTCAGTATATTTGTTATTTTCGGCATCAGGGTCTTCATTTCTAACATTTGTGTTAACTAAAAAAAAAAAAAAAAAATACGAGAGAATGTGCTCTTTCATGCGCTGTTAACTTTTCTTCGTTGATTTTTTGAGTTATAAGCGCTTACTGTCAGAAAGGTTTGAAAATACACTGCAGCGAAACGAAGTGAGACTGTATTGGCGACAGTATGGCGTACGCCCAACTTCCGAGGCTCGGGAGTAAATATCGGTTTGACGGTGAAAAGTTGGAGCATGTCAGAGTATTGTCGCGTGATATTGTACTATGCTGTGGGCTGTGAGTTTCAACGAAGTGCAAGCGTCTGTGTCATGGGGTATTTAGTTACTGAACGCAACTAAACAAACCAGTATTAGTGGATCATTTCACACGCAGAGCAGTCTAGTTATTGGAACCAAACGCTTTATCTAAAACGATTATGAAGAGAAATAGGGAAATAGCTACAGCTAGGTTGAAGTCGAGGTTTCCCTAGCCACGCTACAAGAGGTACAGAGAAAGAAGAAGAAGAAAAAAAAAAAACAAGGAGTGGGACTGTCGAGAGTGAAGAGCACAAACCCTTGCACTGATGGCCACAGCTTGGAGAACAGTAACTCGGAAGAGAAGAAGAACATTACAGGAAAAGCTGTCCGCAGGAGTGAGACACAGAAAGGAATGGAAGAGGACAGGAAAAAAACAGCCGCCCCTCCGCAAAAAGCTGTACTACTCAAAATAAAATATCGTAAGCAACGCAACGCTGGATGCCTTCAACTCCACGGTACTCAAAACAAGGAATTTTTACTGACCCTTTAGTGCCTGCTGTAGACAAAGATTTTACCAATAGTGATATCCGTAGGAATAGTGATTTTTAATGCAGCAGGCACATGAGTACACATGAGCAGTGGTTCTCAAAGTTCAGTTTTCTACGGACCCCCTGAGAAATCACCCTGAACCTCACGGACCTCCGCCATTAAAATGGCATCAACTTCGTATATTACGTGCTGATTGACCATTGTAGATGTCGATGGTTTCCAGGCAATTGCTTTTCAGTTAATACAAAACGGCAGAGGCATAACCACTTGCACAAAACATAAAATTATTCATGTTATAGTCACGTGACATACTACCAGCTCAGCCCATTACTCACATACAGCGAGTTTTCAGTTTTAACTCTCTTGAATTTAAATTGAGTCGCCAAAAATGACAATTTTCATTGAATGATGGTAAGCACATGCTGTTCTCGCCGTAGTTGAAAGAGAAATAGCTAAGTTTTTGTGATCGGGCAAAAGTATTTAGGGGTAACTAGACCCTAGTTAAAATTCTTCAGCTTCAATAAATTGATGTAAAATTTTACTATAAGCTATTTAGACTTATATTTTTTCTCCTATAACCTTAAAATACTCTGTAATTATTATATTATCATCTATGGGATAAAAACAGTGTAATCTTGCCACAGAGGCTTTAAACGTCATGAACCACAGCGTCGTTCATATGCACCCCAATAGGAAACACTGCAATAGCGTGTTAACCCATTTTAACTAGGCTGTGGTATTTTACTACAAGGGTTCTTTGCCCCACTGTACGTTTTCCTACGGAAACAAACTTTTGTAGCCAGGTAGCACAACCTGTAGATTAAATAGGGCTAAAACCATACTGGCTTCACTACAAGTCTTTCCCGTGTGACCCGACAACTTACGATGGACACGACTCACTAGCCATCTCTGTATTCCATTAGCGCCAGACGTTTGCGTCGGAACGCGAACGTGTCAATTGGACTCTGGTCATCGGCCCTGAGAACAAAGATCAGGCATAACGTAACAAAGCTGAGTCCCATTACTTTCAATATTGCAATATGTAGCCCACAAGTACTGAAGATTGAGTCGTTTATGTCAAGTTTACAAATTTATAAAATAATTTTCACTGCAAGAAATGAAAAAGAAGACAGATAGCTGCACACTAAAATCTATCGATAGTTAATAGATCGCTTATGCTTTGCCGAAGCTTAGGTATAAGTCAAAGCGAAATTATAAAGTTTTCGGTTAACCCAAAAGCACCAATTTTTTATTTGCTGTTTTTTGTAAGAATGTTTGAAACGTCAGGGAAACTCAGCACTCAGCGCTATGAGGCTAATGATAGAAGTGCATTTATTGTAATGAAGTATAAAAGCAAAAACGTTTACCAGCGAACGGGACGACATTCAATTTCAGGTACTCGAGATGGGAAAACGTTAATGACCGAAGAGAGAGCCAAGAACTGGAAAACCTGTTCATGAAGACATGAAACCGTTTTATGGCTGCCCAAGTATATACCTCCTGCAGCGAGCGCTTATGGGTCTTTTCAGTGTTGCGAGACGTCTACAGGCTTTATTCGCTTATTTCCGGAAGGGTTTTCTTATGGTACCGTTCGCATCTTGAGAGTTAACTCTCTAAAACAATTGTTTTCAACACTTTGTATACCCTTCATCTAATTCCTTCTTCGGTTGATCGAAAAGATAGTACGTTTAGACACCATGCATCTTATTAATACATATTAGCACGATAATAGTAACACAAGATTTCGCTATCAGACGTACGATAACAAAAGATTTTTCAGGGCAAGTTCACAATTCCTAGAAAACATAGAATAGCAGACAACCTGAGTAGCTAATTGCCACAAAAGGTTAGATCCAGTAGGTAGCTAAACGAATTTTCCGGTTCATAATATATTTCAGATAATTTAATGCCATATATCTAGCATATATACTCAAATGTTACTCATGTGTGTATTGTTACTTCGTAAAAGGACGTTCAGAGAATCAGCAGCAGCCAAATGTTACTCATACGCTGTTCAAATGTCACTCGAGGCAAAGGGTAACAGGACGTGTGCGTGTGCAACAACCATGACGTACAAGACCAACGATTTACTTTATTCAATGATAGATTTCAGCGCCTAAACGGATATGGATAATAATGCATGAGATCGCACAACGGCTGTAAATAATGGGATATAGGCCATATAAATTCCAGGTCAGATCAGCAGAACTCATGAAACCGACATTAACCGCTAAATTTACAAGTTTTTTTCAACATGCTTCGGTAAGAAATGCTCGCACATTTATGCATGTACTATAGACAAAATTCAAGAGTAAGGTTAAGTCGGATCATGAGTGTCTACTTACTGGTATTAATGCGATGAAAAACATTAAAAA
>LQNS02278125.1:32768763-32783878 GCA_001587735.2 Parhyale hawaiensis
ATATTTAGCAACTGCAAGACCATGCAGGCAAGCAACATTTGTTCGTGATTTCCCCTGTAATGCTGCCTGCCTTGAGTGACAAGAAAATGACTGCTGCAAGTAAACACACTGCTGGAGTAGCAAAATTACATGCTTATTTTTTATGTCAGCTCAATTCAAGGCTCCAGCCTCCTTGAGCATTGCAGGCAATAGAAGGGGCGACGGGCATAGTGTCAGTCAGCTCTGGGTCAACGAGCCTTAGAAGACCATTAATAGTATTATTATTGTTATATTGTTTAATTCACAAACGTGTGTAGACCTTCTGATCTTGATGCTAGCACAACATATTTCAATGAACGAGTTCACAATAGGAGGCAAGCAAATGTTGCTTACGAACTAAGTTGCGTTTGGCGGCACAGCAGAGATCCTTTAAAAGGATACCGGCGTATTGGGAATGCGCAAGAAAGACAGTACGCAGCATAAAGAAGAAGCAGAGGAGAATACGAACATAAATAAAATAGAGAACATTAAGGGCAGTAAATTTGGCGCCACAACATAGCTGCAGAGAGTAAATCTTATGTTTTTTTTCGGGGGACGGGAGGCATGCCCACCAACAGCGCTTTGGCAGTTATGCATAAGCCATATGTAGTGTCCAACTTAGCTACGTGCTGCAATACTGTACCGGGGGGGCTAAGCAGAATCAGCACGAGCGTACAAATTTGGCGCAAATCGCGGGCATCCATCGATCAGCATGCGCTAAGATCGAACATTTTCCATAGCTGGGAAAAATATTCGAACGAACGGACAGCGATGTGGCTGCGACGTTTACGTTTGTATACAATATATTCTACGGCAGTACTTTATAGTAAGAGACAGAGGCATCGGCTTTGTCAGAGACAAATGCATATTCAAAGCCGCAAAATTGCTACGCATTTTTATTCTCGCAATTTTGCCATTGACGAGCCGAGAGTCTGCGAATGCGTATGGGATCGACACTAATAGCAACAGGATATTCAGCATTTTATGTCTCTACCGATAACAAGTTTTTTTTATTCATGAGTATCGAGAACCCTGAGGCAATTTGCAGCGAGTGATCGGGAGCGTGTATACGCGATATCCGAGTGCCGTGGCGCAATATTGGATATCGGAGACAGTCATCTCTACCGCGCTGCTTCTCTGTGTCTTGGTGCTGCTCCATGTCGCTCTTGCCTTGAGGTGCGCTACAAGATAGCGAAGGAATTGCTTAAGGGCACTAGCGGGTCAGGTAAGAGTTGCAGCTCACCACTTCCGCAAAATTGTGAATAATAGACACACAGAACAGGTGGAAGACTTACATAAAGTACATTGGTGCTTTTGAGAAGGATGGACGGAAAAGTATCATGGTCCATTACAATAAAAAGACGAGAAAATCAAAATCATTGGTAACGCTACAGCTATCACCGAGTTTGTCTTTTTTACGAAGTAATGTTATTCCTACGAGAAGTCAAATTCTGCGTTTTGAGCTTAATCTTTTCTATTCCAGCGATTAATAACAATAACAACAAAAGTGAACAGATTTTTTCTTTCTTGAACTGCATCAAGTTCTCAGCAACATAATAAAGTCACATTGTCGAACGAATCCATATAGATCATTTCTATTTCATGCAAGATTTTGATTCAGGCCTCAATTCTTAGTCCCAAGGACATGATGCATGTACTCTTGATCAACAAGTATATATCTTGAACACGTGCGTTATTAGATTCAGTGTTTCACAACTCTAGACGCAGCGAGGCGATACAAGAGTGAAGCTCAATAAAAAAGTATACAACGCTTTTCATCAGTAAGAATATTTTGTCTCGGCATTCCTGCCGGAAAGTCTCAGTCGGCTCAGTGTGCCACTACTGACGAGGAAAACGGGCGCAAAGCATCTCCAGGAATCATAAAACAAAAGAGAGAGAGAGACAGAAGAAAGAAAAGCACTCGTGCGGGAGGGCCCTTCCGTGGCCCCAGACAAGGGAGCATTTAAGAGTCCCATTGAGTAAGTCGCTTACCACCATTCGGCGGCCCACCTCGTGAAACAGAAGGGGAAAAGTAGAGAACCAACTTAATCTAACAATCTAACCTTCTCAGCAGGAACTTCGGCCAGCTGCAATATCCCCTGCGGTGAAGGCTCTCGGGACAGACCTTTGGGTTCGAAAGGCCCATATACTGTATATTGTGACAGAGAAAGGGCCCGTCAGAATATACTATACCCCTCAGGGCTCGAACGCGTGCAATAGAAGGAATATGACTTAGGCGAAGACTTTCTGTATTTATAGATAAACGAGTTCTGCTTAACACGGTCTGATGTATTAAAATACTATCAGATACCCTTCTGAATTTTTTCACATCTCGGTCCAAGAAAAGGAACAGTCTTATATCAGTAACACCATGCATATCTAAGAACCATGTGAAGTTCAGCGAAATGGATAACAGAGCATTTTCTACACTCTTGTAATAAAGTAAAACAATAGCGCGTTTAAAGCTAATTCGTCTCTGATGTCAGAGCTTCTCCACGTGGGAAGAGAAATAGTTCAGTGAAGTAGCATTTAGGGTCACACGAAGATTAACAAGCTTAAATGACGGAACCTCGTTACCAAATAAGAATTGATTGGCAGACTCAAAAGCTAAATTAAAGTGAATGGTGTGTGAACGCCTAAGAGACTCCTGCGCCAGCAGTAGATTCACAAGTTTAAAACTTTCATTAGAGCGTTCAGCGGCTTAGCGATCATACTGCCCAGGTACCTAATTGTTTGTTTTCACACCATAACAAATAGGTTACGGCGAGGTAGCAGCAAACGAGATCAGTTTCGATACAGTAGTTCTTTGATTTGATAAGACTTCAAAACTGGCAACCAGTTACCAAAAATATAAAATACAAGCTCACATGTCGATCCACTGGCACGAGCCTGCTTTTCAAAAACGAAAATCAAAAACATAAATAGCAAAAACGAAGTTTCAAGGTCTCCGGGCAATCCATCAGGTGGCAGCTTGACTAATGGCGCAAGACAAAAGCAGATATTTTTACGGCCGGTCATAACACCCTGTGTGGACTTTTTACCATCTGCCGACAATGAGATTGTGTGAGCCCAAGAAGCTTACAATACCACAAGTTGGCCAAGGTTACGTCTCGTGATTTTGGCTGCTCTATGTGGGCACCGACGAAGGCGAAGATCGACTCCCAGCTTATCACTTCACCTTACATGTAGGTGTGAGTTTTAGATCGTAGTGTGAGCGAGATAAAAAAAGGAATTTTATTATTATACCACATATGCAAGTGAACTGAAGAATCGCCTGTATCATTATTATTAATAATCATAAATAAATGAGATATCAATTCCTGTTCTCCTCAGGAAGCTCATGTTAAACGTGCTGCATTAGGTTCATGCTTGCAACTAGTGTAATCATTTGATATTAGTATAGGTGAACTGTGGAGTAACTTTCAAGTTTATACTCCAATTATGTGCAAAATATACAATAGAGAGCGAGTGAATGCTATTGCTCTGAACGTGAGTGAGATATAAATCGGGGCTCAATTTAAACAGCAAATGGCAGTTAATTGTGTGTGATTATCGTAGATAAAGGTTTTACAGCTTAGCATCAGCGAGACTGAGAACAATTTCTAGATCTGACCGAAAACAACGCTTAACATGTACATGTACAAACACGTAAGTTTATAAGAGTTTTCTTTTTTCTTTTAAAATTCCTAATATAAAAGTTCGGGAATGATTCCAGTTTTGGAAGACAACAAAACATACCAAAATATTCAAGGGCATTGTTATTAAAGACATGATTTTCTTTTCAAAAATGGTTGCAGCTTTAGGACATAGTATAAAATCATCACGGATGCTTCAAAATAAACGTTCTTAAAGTGGTACAGAGCCAGGTACAGGAGATGCAGGAAGATGTAAAGTATCTTGTAATAATTTGCTAGGTCAGCCGATATTTAGAACAAACTAGCAAAAAATCACTAGTAAAACTTTGGAAAACATGACACAACGAACGTTTTCGCAAGCCGAGCTGCAAAACTTATAGTTAAAGCAATTGGACCATTGAGGTTGTATTCGATATTCTGTTAAGTTTTCTGATGATGTGTTGCAATTCGATTCATTCCTAATACTAACTTGATTATTTTGTGTCAACTTGTGCGAGCACGAACGAAATATACTGCATTTTCTCCGCGCAAAAAATTCTATTGTTTCCATCCTAATTTAAGATGATTTGCCGCGCATGCGTCAAAATTAGCACACTGTGTGCAGTTACAAGAACAGTAATTGTACTAGAGAGACAAGACACATTCCTCTTTCTATAAAACTTTTGTGTATCACAGTCTTCACATTTGTCCATATGCATTTGACTTTCGCAAGTTACAGTATTAGTAAGAGAACACTTAAGGTATATTGAATATAAGAAGGGTTTTCGAATAGAATTTATGAAATGTTTCAACCTCCTATGTCGTGCAACCGATGATTCGAAGAGGAATATGAATAAACTTGGAGTATGTCGAGAAAACGCAGAACCCACGCTCGCGAGGGGCCAAACGAAAGATGAACGAACATAGGTCAAGCGAAGTCAGGTAAGGGGAGGAAGAATTAACAGAGCACAGATCGTTACCAATGGAAACAAGTGAGCATTAATGCTTAATTCACGAGACTTCTAAATCCTGTTAAACATTTGGGCTGCGCTGTTGTATTTAAATAAGTCTCATTGTTATTCTTAACTGCTGAACTTAGTCAACGCTAGAGCACTCTGAAACCGCATACCTCCGCCAAGCGCGGCAACGGTAGTAAAAAATTCAAATTGGCTCTGAAACCATAATTTTCTTTGTATAAATTCCAAAATCTAATCATTTGTGCCTTTTGACAGTAATAACAGCTTGCGCAATTTTCTTGAAGATCTGCCGATAAATTTTTGAGTAATAGGCCTACTGCTAACAAACGTCAAGACAAACATGAGTCAAAGATACACAACGAACAATCCGATCTGCACCAAAATTTAATCATTTATGTCTTTTAACATTACTAATAACCACTATAAATTTCCTAAAGATCCATTCATTATTTTTTTAGTTATTGTGCTACCAAGCATAAAAATTAAAGACAGTGACAAACGAACAAACTGATCATTACCAAAATTTGGTTATATACCCTTTGTTATATACCTAACAACTCAAGTTAATTTCACAAAAATCCATCCATAACTTTTTGAGTTATGGCATTGAGAAAAATGAGGCAGACAAACAAACAAATGGATGGACATATCTTCACCAAAAGTTAATCATCTGTTCCTCCAAACATACCCAACAATCCCTGTAAATTTCGTCCAAATCGGCTCATAACTTTTTGAGTTATCTTGGTGACAGACAGACAAACACGACGAAAACATAACCTCCTTGGCGGAGGTAATTAAAAGATAATTTCTACTGACGTTACGAGCTTTCAAGTGACCGAACAGTTGGCATGCTGCCTAGGCAACGCTTCATTACCGCTTATAAAACAATTGATCGACTATGTATGCATTGAAGTTCTAACGTATTTATTCTGCAGTTATAAGCACTTTTAATCATGGTACCTAATACACAAAGTAGGTGTATCTAATATTTCTATAACAACCAAGACATATTTACCCATTGCTCTTTTTATGAATTGGTTCAATGAATAGGTTACTTAAGCCTCCCAATAGACACGACTAGAGCTTTCAAGCTTTGGAACCCATGCACGAGTGCGTTCCCATACAGGCTCAACGCGCATGGGAACAAGCCGAAAAGGAAGAGCCGACTGAAGCATCTTCAGAGAACGTATGAAATTGAAGGAAGCAAACCGGGCACGAAATACCGAGATGCCATAGGCGTAAATATGGCTAAGGTGACCTATGGGGGGCCCTGGGGCGTTACGCCCAATTATATTTGATGGACGAACCAAATTAACTTACCCCTGAGGGCTTAAGACACATCCCATGAGCGGTGTATCGATTTTGTTATTAAGCACACTTAATAAAATCAGTACATCAACTGAGAACAATCCCAGCGCAGTTCGTTGCCGTAGCCCAAACTATGAAGCCGAGCAACGCACCTGCTATACGGAATCAATACCCCGGATACCTTTTTGGTCTCCTCAACAAAGAGTAAAAATCTCGCTGAGCCATTTCTTCCGAAGCAATCGGAACGTCTAGACGGATAACTTTTGAAAAATCGACGCCTGAAACTTTGGCCATAAAGTATCAAGGTTTGAGAGTGGAGGCCTTAGCAGAGCTCGCCTGAAAATATTCCCGCCGCCAACCTTGCAGCTTTGTATTGACGGCTCCCCCCGAAAAAAGTTTTCACGCGTCCGCGCTTTTAAACTTTCGGTCCTAAGCCGGCGATATTGTAAACTCTTTCGTTGTTGGATTCTCGAGAAATGCGCCAAACAAGAAGCTATGACGAGACGAGCTGTTTGACACGAAGCCATTCGGAGTTTTAGGACATCAGTGGGAGACACACAAATATAGTGCATATTGCGAGCGCTTCCACAGCTAAATACGACATCAAATAGAGCAACTTTCCAGCTGTTTCGCTCTTTTTAACACGGAGTTGCAATATGCACCTACCATGGTTTTGCTTAATCCTTAATCCTACTCATGAGGATTAAATGATAAGATCTTTGTTGCTGCTTTAACTATATACTATTGTTATGGGAACAAAATTAATATAGTAAAAAAAATAGTTACCTTTCAAGAAATTTGTAACTTACTCGATAAACGGGTTAGCGCTAATAATATATTAGTGAATAAAATGTTTTCTCACGTTGTTTGAGGTACGGTTCAGCTAAGGGTTGGAAATTGAGTCATGAGATGACCTCTTATACCGAGTTGATTGGTTAATTTTTTATCGCTGGGTCTGATACGAAATTGCAGTCCAGAATGAAAAACAATCAGCATATCATATTATTTGCTACAATGCAATTGCGATGTGTAAGGCTGCACAGCTGAAGAGTCACAAGAAAAGGATTTGCGCTTTGCGATTGTGTGTTAATTAAAAAAAAAAAAAAAAAACTGGTACATGAAAAGCGAAGCGCCTTCCTTATTTAGCACGATTTAAATAACGATTAACTTCCAACTCAAATTCGCAAACACAGAGATGAATTATTCGTTGTGAGCACATTATAGACAAAGCACCAAGTGCCTTGTCTTCAGCCAATTCAGATTTTAAAAATACAGTTGAATCTACATGACGGCAGCGTAGTGAAAGTGAAGTAGGCAAATTTTCAAATTTTCACGGGTAATCATCTCAAGCTCATGATGATTTTTTCCAGAGTACCAATTTTATCAACATGATAATGATAATTAGCCAAGAACGACGGGAATTGTAAAAATAGACATGCGAAATTGTACGCGCAAGTTATCACTGCTCTTCTCACTGGCTTTCTTTACATACAATACATAACTCGTCTGAAAGAATTTTGTAAGTACTACGTGCGACTCAATACTTAAAGACACGGGCCGACATAACACATTAAATTGTTCTGCAACAAATAATGATTTCACTACGCACAAATAACTGACAAACAAGTGTTCTTTTCTACACTATCTATCGTCACCACACCGGCGCTGCAAAATTTATTCTATAAATTCGAAGCGCACCGATTGTCAAGTAAACAAATATGTGGCAATTCAGCAATCAGTAACTTCCAGAAAAAATAGCATTATCATGGATGAGAAATCCGTTTCATTTTTCTCATAGTGAAGCTCTCTTTTTTTCTGCAAACTGTCAAACTCGCAAGACAATAGCAAGGACTTCTTTAAATCTACGACCGACATCTTTCACAGCAGAAGTACGGTCCTCTACGTTCAAAATTCAAAACAATGGTCTGCACTGCATGAGGCTGACGATGTTGGTGTACTCCGTACGTAGACAAAGTACGGTATGTGTCTGCAGAGTATTGTTCCGAGCAAAATTCAATTTACTTTGACTTCTCCCTCTCATGGAATAGCCTGGAACAGAAATCTGAGGCTGAAGGCAAAATCAAATGGCTGCATGGTGGGCAGGCATCAGAAGAAATGAGTGCCCTGGGAACACCGAGACGCGGCACAGGATTTCGAGGAGGCTCTAGGCCGGAAGATTCCTAAAAACAATCGAATTGCGTACAAAGACAAACCGCCAGACACACATCTCGCTTTATAGTCTATTGTATCCCGACAAGGCTGCGGAAAAAAAGTCGGGAAAACCCGAGGGTTTTTATAGTCATCCCCAAATCGCCTGAGCAAATGGGGCCGCGCGTGAGGTAAGAGTACGAGTATGAGCAGCAGGAAGCTAGAATAAATTCAATTTGTGTAGCACATTTTGCAGCCGTCAGTCGGCGAACCGAGTTTAGGATATATGCCATGAAATCTGCTACATCACTGCTTCTGGAACGAAACTTTTCTCCTTCATTACCTCTGAATTAGCGAACTTGTTATATTGGGAACATTCAGCAAATGAAGATAAATGCCTTGAAAGAACGCCTGAACTTCTGCCGTCGCGAAAGTGATAACTATGGTACTATTGATAATATTCAATCGTATGATGCGATTACTTAGCATTTTTATATTTCAGGTAATTGCGCATCCGAACAAACGTATGCTTGGCGTGCGGCAAAGACATGAGAGAAGCCATGCTTTCACAATCGTTCTCAATGAAACACTCAGCAAAAATTTAGATTGGTAGTGGGCGTAGAACTTTCGGAACATGAATGGCCAGCTCTGCGCTCGCTTCATCACCAGCATTCTGTCTTAGCCGTGAAGACCTGTACGGCTAACGGGGCTTCCATCTAGGAAAGATTCATTTCACTGTCATGAATTATGATGAGGCATTTCAACCTGAATTATTTTGTTGGGTTATCCTGCATATATATACTGTATGTTATCCACTAAACTTACCGTGATTGAGCAGCTCCTCCGTTTGCCAAACGCGAGATGGCTTGAGGCAGCACATGTTGCGAGTTTACGCATCTTAGTCCTGTAAAATAGGGGCATGACTGAGAAAATATTCGCGCAGCTTTTCTCCGCACTATAGCATTTAATGCCATACAAGGAAACATCAAAAGCAAGTAATTTAATGAAGCATGAACCTCCAAGTAACTTATCTGACTCAATTTTTTGTACTTCTGATAGATGTTTAAAATTTCGGAATTCAAAAATGAAACTAAATTAGAGTAGTATATATGGATGACTAAGGCCACATCCTGCCAAGACATACTCTTACTGGGTCTAAGAATTGAACGGGCAAATAAGACAACATATTTCTCGACCTGCACAATCGAGTGCGGTATCCTCACTTTGAAGAAACTGCAGTGGAGTTCAAAAACTCTGCACAGAATTTTTGAGTCAACACTGTTCCCTGCAAGGGAATGTAATAACTTCGTCTTACTTACTTGCCAGTGAACCAGCGTCGGGATGTCAAACTTGTGTACAGTTCATAATAGTAGTAACTACTGGTTTAGTCACGGCTTCTACCTCTACTGTAGCTTGGACTGCAATAGAGCCAAGAACTAAAAGAAATTTCTGACATTTAACACATCACAACAAATAGTAACACCTGCATGAAAAAGAAGATGTAAATGTTACGAACTGGATAGCAAAAAGAAAATATCCGTTCAACATGTACACGGGAAATAATGTTATACATCTGCCTTTATTTTCTAACGACTGATATTTTGGTATAAAATGATCGGAAAGTTAGCAAGAAGCTGAAGGACTCAAAACAATACCACCTGAGGCTTCGAAAACTGCAGTAGAACACAAAGAACACCGGTGCTGGCATAATAAGCAGGTATTGTTAACCAGATTTTTCTTCCCTACGTCTAGAGCGTCCCTTTATTTTCGGCAATCATTCTGAAGACCCGCAAGTACTTCTTTTGTAGTTTCGGCTGAAAAACGACGAGTCGCAGCGGTTGGTGTATAATCATTATAGATCACAGTGATCAAACTGTCAGTAACCAATTTAAGGTAGTTGTCGGCAGAGGTTGTCGATTATCCCTTTGACAGGGCACAACATCCCGTCTGAACAAGGCACAATCTGTCGTTTTTGACAACTATCTCCAAGGAACTCCTCATTTAATTTTTCCTTAACAGCGCGCAGGCTAATATCCCGACACAGAATTTTTCGTCTGCATTTCCTCTCTGAACACAACCGAGAACAGTTATGATTTTTCGCCCTTATTTTTCACTCGACTTGCCGCGTTCCAAATGTCATGCCATTATCTTGACAGGACATTCAGAGCGAAGCTATAAAAAGAATAGAGCGATTAGCATAACTCCGTAGTTTTTGCAACGAGGAATTTTGTTCAATTAAGAAAAGTGATGAAATTCACGACCCTTTAGCTTTATGTTCTTTGCAGGCGTTGTTCTTTCCTCACTGCATTTCCAATCGATGAAAGTGCGTATAGGAATGCGAAGCAAAATAGTATCAAAGTTGCTTATATGAGCAGAGTAGACCTAATTAATTTAAGTTGCAGAAAGCGAAAACGTTACAATTTACGTATAGAGATGCTGATCTCCTAATATATTTCATTAACACGTTAGATTTTTTTTCTATCTCGGGAAGGACGTAGCACTAGGAAAAACTAGGCAAAATAAATCTATAATTATCCCTTTCTCTCTGAACCTCAATTTTATGTATAGAGCATCAGCTTTAATGTTACTGACATGCTTCGTAGCCGCTGTGTCTTTTTGAAAATTACATCCAGCATTTTCAAAGTCCGCCCTATACATGTGAGATACGTTATCCCTGTTTACTATAGCGAACACTCCTCGTTCTATCACATACAGTATGCAGCCACCGACGCTTTTCTTGAGACACTCTGCGAAAAGCGGAGCGTCGTAGGACAACTCTATTTAGCGGCAACATTTTTCTCTGACAGCTCCGGTACCTGTGTAATTGGTGGGTTGCCGGTACATCCCACCATCAGACGCCATGCCGCGGATGTTATGTAACAGCTTAATAAATGCTGCCCGACGCGGCAGCGCACGGAGGGGGAAGTGCGAGAGCTTAATATCTCTATCTTCGTGTCTTGTTAAGAAATAATTAAAAGGATTTAAGACGGTGATATAGAAATCGCCTCGTGTATTTTCACGAAATGATCTTGTACACGGCTTTAACAGACTGTGGTGATCAGGGGTTTTATATATTTTTGGTTTACTCATTTGCACTATACACAGTAAAAAGGAGACCGAGCTCAGAAAATTTTCAAATTCTGAATATTAAGTTGACTAATCATATAAAATGATTAGTCGACTATATACAGTAATTATGGGGTTGGAGGAAAAGAGAATTTTGGTTCACAAGTTTTTGTTTCAAGAGCAGACTTATAGAAATGTAAGAGAATATTCAACATCTTCGGTCGTCTTGTAAGATACACGGTAAATATTTAATTAATCGCGAACATTTAAATTTCTTATTTATAAGGAGAATACATTTAGTCCCTTCAATTCATAGGAAGATACAAGTTTGATTATAAAAAAGGAATTACTACAAGACAAGTACCAAAATTTTCATACATTTATGCTATTTAAAGCTCCGAAGACATCCCAAGTTCCAGGGCCATAAAATGGCCCAAAGCTCTCATCTTCTGTCTCATGTTGTCGAGGCCTTTGGCGAAATGTTGGAGACCAAAATAGCAGGGTATCTATACGACACATTTGACTCTTTTTCTGGCACAAGCACTCTATTCGATTTGAAGTTTATTTTGTGGCGACCGTCGTAATATCTGGGATGTTTGAAGGCACTGCCGTCACCCCCCGCCGTGGTTTCGAACCCCGGCCCTTCAGAGAATGTTGTCGTGTTGCCGGCCCGAGATTCTTTATCTCGCCAGAGATCGCTTGGCCCGCCCTCTCCCACACTCATATAATAGCTATACTGGATGGAAAATTTACGATAAATACATCTTCGTCACACGCAATTCAGAAGAGTAACCACAAAGAGAATAAAATTAAGCAAAAAGTGCCGCTGAGGCCATCATCTTTGCGTCCCTATCATATGTAGATATAATAAATCATGTAAAATTTTTTATATGTTTTAGTCAACTTTGAAGAGATTTTCAATTACATATGGTTTAAGCTTTCGAAAATCTAAGCAAACCAAACAACATTACCTCGATTGTTAGGAGCCTAGCCAAATGTAATTACTACTCCAGTTGAAGTTTATTAATCTTTCTTAAACTATGGAACCTACATATCCGCTATTTCAAAAATAAATAAAAAATATTGAAATTTGCTTTAATTTGCTCTGTGCGCAATATGAAAACTTCATAAGTTTTGCTCAAACGTTATCACCGCGTAGGTAATATTTGAGCACCAATCGTACTGAGTGTATACTGCCTGAAGTTTTGGACTACTCAGAGATGAATTCAGATACTTTACAACGCAATGAAATGTATCGTTAAAAATATCAAGTTAAATTTTTATAATTGTCAAACGCATACGAGACGCCACAGAAATAAACGAATTAAAACAAGATACATGACAACGGACTTGAAGAATGCAACCTTTAAGCGACCTGTCTCATAATATGTCGGCTAATCGAGAGTGGTGCCCTGACACTGGGACTATCTCTCAGTATACTACCGAGTCAGTATCGTGCTCTCAATTTGCGTCTCAAAGAAATTAGTGACTTAGGTTAAACCAAATGGAGCTTCAGAGTAATTAGTTACGATAGGTAAAGCTGTAGTTCAGTTTAAAAACTTTTTCCACCTTCCTGAAGTTATTCAGAGACTCGCCGGTAAATTTTCTTAAAATGATGCGAGAATAAAACTGTGTATAGCCAATATTAAGTTTATTGCGTTAACATGTCTATGTTCCTAAGAGGTTATGATATTGCACATAATACACTCGGTAATATTTCCAGCCATATAATTACCGAGTGTATTATGTGATATAGTGTTACAATTTGAAATCTTAGAATTTAGGAAACTTGCAAATTACGTGTATTTCGTGCAATATTATTACCTTTCATACATAGTTAGGAAGTTTAAGCTTCGGTTTCCAAGCAGAGCGATATCACAGACGAAAAAGCAAGGGACATATAGTATGTCAAGAGAAACTGGGAACCCATGCGCGAAGGTGCTCCCACACAGGATCAACGCGCAGGGGAATAGCAAGTCGGGAAAGAAGAGGAAGAACAGAATAAAGCTTGAGCAAGTAAGAGTATGAAATCGGGAAGGAAGCAAAGTGGGCACGAAGAGAGACGTCTCGAAGGCCTAGCTAATGGCTGAGGTAACCTACAAGGGCCTCCTGGGGCTGTTTCGCCCCATAGCATAATTTGGACGAACCCAAGACCTTTTTACCTTTTAGGATCCAAGACATGTTTATGCAACAGACTTAACATTCCTTTGTATTTTTCAGATCACTAATTGCTGAACGTTCTACTTGGTGATGGCCAGTGTTTGAGGCCGAAGCGTGGTGCCCATTTTTAATATAGTGAATTGCTGTAACAAAATTTCGTTAAGAATTGGTCTGTTTTTCAAATTATGCAAGGATTCAAAATTGTGATAGCTGAAGTATTAGCTGAAGGTACTATTTCAAAATGTGTGAGGGAGTAAGCATGGCCGGTCTGTTCGCAGTGCTGGGATCTTTTCGGTTTGAGTGCCTATCGAATTTAAATGTTTTTTTTATTCCAAAGTATGTATTTTGATGTGGAAAACCCTAAAATGATAACCATTTTGTGGAGAAACCAATACTTATGTGTTTATTNCCTGGCCTGTGGCCGAGAGATTAGTCACCAGCCGTATCACAGATACGCCAGCTTCCAGAACTCAATAAAGCTCTAATTTCCTCCTATCTATTAATGATGAAGAGCGTGACACAAAAGGTAAGGACGTACGTACGTAGGTACTAGCGTATTAATATATAGACTAGCGGGACCCGTGGAAATCCCACGGTTCTCTATTGTTTACTTTTTTCTCATAGAGCAACGAACATATTGAACGCTATTATACACAATCTTGGTTTATCCCTTTATCATACTGTTTGACCTACGATTCTTGAGTAGCCTCATTTATATTACAACGTCAATTACAACTTTTGTCGATGTTATCAGCATAGAGCTAACTCGAATAATTCGGTTACCATGCCGCATCACAACTTCATCTTGCCCACAGCTAACTTATTCCTGTAACTGTTGCAAACTGGTACAATTTTCACACTATAGTTACTGCCAGAGGTAAACTTTCGATTATCTTGCCAAGTTCTAAGTGAGTTTCAATTTCAGAAAGATTTTTTTTTCCAATTTCTGCAGTTTGGTGAAATATGCCAAACCATAGAGATCGTGCAGGTTGGTGAAGTGTAGTACGGTATATGATAAAACTCTTGCCACAGTCACGGCAACACAATGGAAATCAGCAGATACCGGAGGAGAAAGACATGAACATCGGACATAATGCATCTCATCTTCTGTCACATGCTCTTCTCATACTGCACCTTCTCGGCTATTACACCTCGTGTAGTCCGACACACTTTGCCTAAGAAACATATGTACATTGCTTACCAAAACGCACGTACTTCGTCTATGATACACATGGGGTGCTGCCCAAAGAAAACTAATAGATTACCTTAGAACTTAGTCGTAATGATGCCATCGGAACCTCTTCCCCTTAGTCATGTTCTATTTCCTTGCACTTACTTACCTATTTCTAATGAGGGTGATTCATTCCATTCTTAGTTTTCCATGTCGAATTTCTGTTTATCTTCTGAGGGAACACACTCATCCATTGGCTCCACATATCTTTGGACATAATTAATGTACACCCCTTATTTCTTACTCTGAGAGAAAGTCTGTTTTGAGGAGACTGAGGCTCAAACTAGTCTGTGCAATAATCTTTTATTTTGATTACTGACTCAGCTTTCTTGTACTTCCTTGTAACTAATTCTCATTAAGCATTTGTACTTTGCAAATTGCAATATGCTATGTGATCTTCCGAGATTTATAACTTATGTTCACCCTTTTAATTATCTATGGATCACCCTCATCATTTGCTGACGATACACGAATACTAGCTGCTGTGCAATCTGTGGAAGACGTGCTATCTGTGCCACGAGATTTGGAAAGTATCTGCCAATGGTCGGTAAGAAATAATATGACCTTTAATGAAGCAAAATTTGAACTGCTAA
>LQNS02278125.1:32784687-32795184 GCA_001587735.2 Parhyale hawaiensis
TGCTGGATTCACATTTAAGAAGAATACCAGATAGACCAGCGGTCAG
The DNA here is from genome assembly GCA_001587735.2 of Parhyale hawaiensis. NCBI lineage: Eukaryota > Metazoa > Arthropoda > Malacostraca > Amphipoda > Hyalidae > Parhyale > Parhyale hawaiensis. The sequence goes on from LQNS02278125.1 coordinate 32,784,734, forward strand.
CGGTTACGTGCACTGTGGAGATAATTCACTGCTGGCTCTCTCTTTGGTTTCAAACTGCGGCACCACAGAAGACACCCAGCACAGTGACTCCACACACGTGAGGTGATGTGGGAAACGTCACCTGGACTTCTTCCGAAGACTCTCAAGGTAAGGTAAGGTATGGAATTGGTAAACCTCACTGTTGTGAAGCATTCACTTTTTCATCTCGAAATAGTTGTGAGGACATGTAACAAATCTCATTATTTCATTGACTGCTGCATGTGGCAATTAACATTCATTTTAACATTTCATGTCACGAACAGTTGCTTAGGAATTACGAGTATATTTCGTTTATTGGGTTGTCTTTCCTCCTGTACAGTTATTATTTCAATACTCGGAGGTATCTTCTAGTCACATGGTTCTTGTCATATGGCTCAATTTTCATAATTGTTACTTTTTTTCAATTTCATACAAATTCATTTAACATCTTTTTCTTGTGCATTGAAGGTCGAAACACATTGATATTCTATGGAGTTCAATTACTTTTCGTTTTTTATTATATATAGGGTAACATGTCTAGTACCCGTCCACCATGCTAGTAGCCATCCACTTGACACTAAAATACTTCCTGTGTGAAAACTGGCAGTGCTAGAAAGCCGTATATAGGATCAAACTGTAGGCTAAGTAGTGCCGCACCATCCCTGAAAATGATGGCTGACAAACATTAAACAAGAAAAAATAGTGGTGGTTTTAATATTTTTTCACTAAAAACATGAAAAACGTGCGAAAACCACCCCAATTTGTTCGTGTTTTATTTTTTTCGCTCGTCATTTGCAGGGACGGTGCGGCACTACTTAGCCTACAGCTTAAGACTATGTACGGCATTCTAACACTGCTAGTTTTCACACTTTTCACACAGGAAGTTTTTTGGTGTCAATTGGACGAATACTAGCATGGTGGACGGGTACTAGACATGTTACCCTAGCGGTGCAATATAGGCTATGTAAGGCAAAAACAAAAGCACACTCGACCAATTTTTTTTACAAACTTCTCTTGTTTAGCGAACTGCATTTGTTGTTGTCCATCTTTTACAGTTTCCTTTTCATTAGTTCCGCCAGTAAGGGAATGTTTGGCTATCTGTCGCTCAGCCAACTTACTCAAACCGTTATCGAAGGATTTCCATGAAATTTACAGGAACTGTACCAAAAAAATGTCCTTAGAAATTTTTCAATATAAGACGTTTTCCAATGTTTCCTATTAGTCAGAGATTATATACATTCCTAGAGAAATTAAATTTCATATGCGTATCTTGGATACCGCTAGCAGTTTGATAGTTCCACACCGTTTGAAAATTTTCGCCAGAAAGAAGGCCCTAACGTAACCAGAGCCGAAAGCTTGGTTCAACAAAAAGAAGCCTAGAGACGTTTACTAAGATTTTTGAAAATTATTATATTCCTAGACTGAATAAAGAAATCTCAGCTGCAGCCCTGCAAAACATCCATATCTTGTGCAATAAATGAAAGTCTGGATTGAAGATAGCTAGAAGGCCAGGAGCTCACAGAAATTCCAGAGAGTCGAAACCGAGGTCAAAGCATTGTTCTTCAATATTTTCTAAGACCTGTGTCGTAGAAATGAAGCGTGAAAGTTATGAAGCGCAAAAATTTAGGAACGTGAAGATTACAACGCGCCGAAATACGTTCTGGCTACCTAACCTAAATGGAGCGTTATTCGACCCTATAATACAAGATATGAAGTTCGGCATGGTATGCATGATACGTGTCAAATGAACTTCATGTCTTTGCTTCGGAACTGATAGAAAATTTTTTTTAAGAGTGAGCGAACAGTAGCAGTTATTATTGAACTTCCTTCTTGCAAAAATCAGAGCTTCGTACCAGTTGAATTTCCCCCTATCTTATACTGAAAAGCGTAACGTGCAGGGACACGGACGGAAAGACGGATGGAGCCTCAAGCAGAATTATAATATAGATTCTTGTTAACTAATACGAGATAACATTGTTTACTAATTAAGCTAGATTGCCCGAGCTGTCAAAGATGACAGAAAGGAATTTGTGATGGCTCTTCCACAGACTAATGAAAACATCTCTTCCATAGTCTGTGGGCTCTTCTTCACTGATCATAGTTTAGTAATACAACTGCCAATTTAAAGAAACAGAGATGAGAGTTCATGGCTTTACAACTGCAAAGCAGCGAAACCCTAATTTTTTTTTTAACTGAGATTGAAAAAATTGATTGCTTCTTCCAAGCAGTCAAGTATGCCTGAAAATATTAATTTCTATTAGGTATCATGAATACTCCACGATATCACATAGGTCCAATTTTTTTCTGCTTAGCGAAAGCTTTTCCATTGACGATTGCAATAAAGTTGGAAGAATGACTGATACATCGAAATTATCTGTGATGAGAAACTTAGTAGTAGAAGTTTTTACTAGCGCTTCAGTGGCACACTGCCTTTATCGCGCCGAACTATTCCTGTGGCTAACCACAGGCTCGTGCGCCGGCTAGGGCGCGTTTTAAATTGTCAATGATTTTTGTCTCGGCTTTACTGGGGGTAGGTCTCAGAGTGGTCAGTGCGCTACTGACAGGAAAAAAGCCCGAGTTAGCATCTCCAACCCCCGGGCACGGCTGAAAGCTTTCGCTTAGCTACGCCGCACAGGGGAAGGAAACGAAATACAAGAAGGTAGAAGTCTAACGGGAATAGGTCAGCCACCTCGATCGGCAGCCCACCTCCCGAAACAGAAGGGGAAGTATTGAGAGCCTACCTAACTTTACAAAACTAACCTCATCAGCAGGAACTGCGGCAAGTTGCGACATCCCCTGCGGAGAAAGCACTGGAGAACCTTAAGGTTGTGAGGCCCAAATATATTGTGGCAGGGCAGTGATAAGAAATGTAGAATGAGAATGCATAAGAGTGCTATGGAAGCTTCAGATATCTTCAGCGCTTTGATTTCAACTCTCAATGGAAAACATGCATTCAGCTATAGGACTGCCGTATGCATTTGACATAGCCTGCAACCTGGCCCAATTTCACAATTTTATTAAAGCGTGACAAAAAAAAAAACGACAGACAAATTAATAGATAAATAAGAAAACGGATAAATACACATCGGTCTTTATTTTCTTGTAGATTTAATAAGCAAGGTGAAAGTCAGTTATTACCTATATCCTTAAAGTAATCGTTGCACGAAATTTTCAGTTAGTCATCTTTCAAGTGTAAATTTTCTTTGGTACCTACCACTAAGCACAAATTTACCTAACAACACGTTGGTTCACTTTTGTTCGTGTCATGAGGTCGGCTTGCATTGGTTTAACTCCTATAAATCTAGTTATAGAAATTGAAAACTAATCAATAAACCTTGAGCTCGGTGACAGAAAATTCAATTTCTCTCTGTAAAATGTAACTTTCGGTCTTCTCAATTGTAACTGGATCGCTGATAGCACGCAACACGGCTCAGAGTGGCAACAACCGTTCCTACCTGGAGTTCCGACAAGTCAAGTCTAGTGAGCTTAGCTTAACTCGTTTCCCCCCTCCAGTCGACGACACTTTTTCTCAGCCCAACTCAGGATGCGGAGAGTTAATGGAAGGATGGACTAAAAGCAAACTTAACCGTGACCGTATGTCGGCGCATGACGTCACATCGACCAGTCTGAGAATTTGAAGGTGGAACCTCAGGCCTTAGTTGGGCTGTTAATCCTAACAAAAACTTTAGTAGCGTTATATTCTTGACGCGACAGAAATTATAAGAAACGATTACTTAAACTTATTGTAATTAACGACAGCCATTTTGTCGTCTTGTGTGTATGGATGCAGCTCAATTAGCTGGCTAGTTAGGAGCAGAGCGGGAGGTTCTGTTGTTTAAATTGATAATAGAGCTATATGTAAAAAAAAATGTTTTGTGAAGAACAGTACGTATTGAAAATGAAATGTAAATAAGGCTTCACTTCAAAGAAGAAGCTGTATCAGGTCGCCATACTTGGCCAGCTTTTGCCTTGGATGCTGTGAAAGTCATTAACCTCAACTGCAATTTTCTATTAATAGTTGGATCAGTTAGCATATTATGTTTCCTAATTATTTATTTATATATTTAGGGGCTTGAAGTTCACAATTGACCATGTTTTGTCGATACTATAACAAATTAGAAAATGCTCATAGGCTGTTCAGCTGTACCATTCGTCGATGTGACGTCAGTGATGACGTCACTTTTTGACGAGGGTTTCACACGAGATCTCCCCTAACGCTCTTTGCTTCCTGGCCCAACTTGACCTTTCCTATCATAGCGTAGTCTGTGTAGCATATTTCAAATAGCGCTATTGCTACTCGAAAGGCAGCTCAATTTACGACAGGAAAGGTTAACTGCAAAATTCGTAACTAATTACTTTGGTCTTAAAACGAGGCTTCAAGTCCAAATTTTCATGCACCAAGTAGCACAATCTAGAATTAATCTGGAAAATTTTAGGCAAAAAGAGGATGTCTACATGCGAGAGAATCTGATAGTGAACAGTGAAGCTTCCGTTGTCACTAAGCATAAAAGTAAGTAGAGAAAAAATAAGGGATACCTATACAAGCATATCGATGGAAATATGGAAATTCCGAACATATGCACTTAGGTTTCCCCATTTCCATACACGATATCAAGGTGCATGGGAACCGTAACTCGGTAAAAATGAGGATGTGCAGAACACGAAGTGATATGTAGTTGTATGGAAATGGAAGGAGGCAACGTGACCTAGAAAGGAAGACGTAATCTCTAAGATTCGTTGGAGGCGCTGCTCGCTATAACGGATGCAGGACGCTGGAACCTATCCAACCTAACCACGTGGCACATCGTATGTTCCTTGAGGAGCAGCATAGGATGATTTCGGCCATTTACATCAATTTCTATGATTGGGTAAGGCAGCACTAAAGCGCTAACAATCTGTAATAAGAAACTAATATTGAGTAACTAATAAAAATTGCTCTAAGAATTACAATTGAGTCGAGTGAGAGAGAATACGAAGACATCCCGCGCTTTAGATGCCAGTTTAAGGGCCCGTTCGATTTGGTGTCGAAATTAGGCCTTCGAGGCTTAACTTGTCCCGCACTTCAGTCAGAATCTCTGGCTTTGTGATTTTGAGTCGTGTTTCAAATGTTAGAAGAAACTCCATTAAATTATGCAAGTGAAAGCTCCCTTTTACGAAGCACGATTACATCTCAGGGAGTTTCATAGGTAACTGATTAAGGGTCAATGACAAACTCCATTCAACGGGTCGGTGCCAGCACACTTGCCTGAAAATTTCGAAGAATCAAATCTTGAAGGTCTAATTTCAGCGCCCTATTGAACGTGCTCTTTGTTTCCATAGTAACTGTCTTGGAGTCCTATAGAAGAAGACGCCTATGTATAGGTAAGTATAAGATGTGATCTAGCTGGAGTTATACATTTCACCTGGTAGATACCTACGGGGCCTCCTCACAGAGTACGAGATGGATTATATAGTTGGTTAGTTAGGATTGAACATCCTGTGTAACGGAGAGTAGAGCACCCAGAGCTAGAACCCATAGATTACTTAGTCCTAAACTAGACTCTCCCGACGTCTGTCTCCCGTACCCAAGTTGTTCCCTTCCATTTCCATAGTTCTACAGATGATGTTATGTTCTTCAGATCCTTTCCCGACTTTTTGTCCCTAAACGAGTTGATCCGGTGTGTCAACACCCCCGTGCGTGGGTTCCACACCTCAATCGACATAGTACAAGTCCCTTCTTTTTCCTTCGTCGAAGGCTCAAAGCGCATCAATGGTGCCAGGGAGTGCAAGTAGTGGAGTTACGCACACGTACTCGAGCTACCGCACGTACATCCAGTTTTGACCTCTGAGGACCAGCGTGTTCCATTAGCATCTCAAACAAATCTATTCCAATCAGAAACTGGTTTACTTGGTCCTTATGAATGTTAACTTCACCGCGTTTGTCACCTCATCCTAGAGCGCTAAGTAAATGCGCAAAAAAAAAAAGATTATACGCATGGAACACACAATAGCTCTGGAGTCACGTACGAAATTGGTTTGAACAAATATTTACTGAGTATACTGAAAAAAATATTTAAATATTTGTGAACGCCAACGCAGAACAATGGAAAGGCAGTGACAAATTCCTGCACGGTTTTGAGTCTGAAGAAGCAGTAATTTTATTGGAAGCGAATGGACGGACAGCTTCAAAAAAGCGTTCATAAAATTGCAGAGGTTGGGAGAAATCACAAGCGCCAAACAATACACGACACAGGCGAACGAAACCTGGAAAATGACAGAAGTTGAACCTGTCGCTCAGGGAGCTTAGGAAAAATTACGAACGGCTAGAAATTAAATCGTGAGCCTTTCTTTTAGAAATAGTGCAGTGTACATAACGAATTAATGTAGAATAGCTGCCTCGAACCAAAAAATCGCGCTTCGGGTGCCTAATATCGGGTTAAGTCGGGTTAGAAACATCGGACCGAAATGGCTTAAATCCCCCCCCCCCCAAAAAAAATAGGTGTTTACATGTAGCCAGCCTCACATAATGATTTCAAGCGAGTCGACTGCATTTAAATATTAATTAGTTGTGAGCTTAAGTCTGCCTAGACACTACTGCGGCTTCAAAGGAGGAGAAGAAGGTGTACCTGGTAAAAGATGGCGGTAAAGTCAACTTGATCGTATTGGATGTTTCAAATTCTCAACTAGGAAATTCAGGTGGGAAGGTCGTACTGATGAATCAGGCCCTTAAGGTCTAAGTGGACTCTGAGAGGCGTGCAAGGCTGCAGGCGAGCACCCAGTATCAGAGAAATCACGCCAAAGAGTGAAGGCTCATGTGACAACTGTGACCCTCCGACCGTTCTCACTTGCAACTAGACCAGTGCACTCGCTGTAAGCTGTGAATGTTGTAACGACAATCAGCATGGTGAAAATAGCAAAGCGGGGCAGAGTCGGAGGTACGGCAGGTAATACATCAGTTTAAGGCTCGCATCAGACACGACACGGTGTTGCAAAAGAGGAAAAAGGAAAGGATATGCAATGTGTCAAGAAAAACGGGCGACAAGCGCGGAACACTGAACACCGAAAACGGGAAAGATGGAGAGAAGTAAGCACAACTGGATAAATTGGAGTACTAAACAATTGACAAAGAAAGAAACTATCGGAAGCCAATACAAAAGGACAAACTAATCCATCGAGTACCCTGGCGAGCTCGATTTTAACCCTTTCGTTCGCAAGAACTCTGCTCATGCAGTGAGATTCTAGAAGAAGCTCATAATAGACACTCTTATTGCAGTCACTTAATTAAGCTCCACCTCCTGTTTATTCAGTCGTAAATAAAATACTGACGGGTTGTCAAATATATTGTCCAAATTTCCGAAGCAAGTAACAACGCGCTGGTTTCAATAATGAAAATTTTGATGCGGGAACTGGAGTTCCCGAGGGGAAGGAAAGGGTTAAACTAACATGTCCGTTTTATACCATATGACGCTAGTGCAAGTATCCTTAAATATGAGCCAATATTTTCTTCCTAAGTGGGAGGGAAGGAGAAGAGAACGTGGCCCAGGCAACACGAAAAATTTCCCAAGTGACAGCACGATATTTACGTACCGTACGCACAAGTTTCCGCGTTTAGAACCTGTTCTTTTAGCTAAAGGCTACGACAATTTAGCTGGCGTATGCCTGACGTGAATATTGTGATGACATACGTCGAACTCTCGACGTATTTTTCATTCTTGGGCGTGTAATTAGCGCGATCATAACGAGTTGAGCGTATACAGGACGTATTAGTAACGTGCACAGAGCGGTTATATAAATTAAAGACAACTTACGTGTAGCGTGTTTGGGCGTGTTGCCGGCTTTAGCGACATAGGGCAAACCTGCGTCTAAGGTGTGAGTAGGCTAACGCAGTGCAGCGATTGGCCGACGGACACGTGACGTACCCTATAAAACCACTAATTACGCGCGAAGATTCAAAGCAGTATACTGATATGTTATCGTAGTGGTAGCATCAGCATCAAATTCTTCTCAATCATGCCTCGGAAAATTTTCAAGGAACGGCTCGGAACTCCAGGTTTTTGGCGTTTTTCACATCTCAGTCAACCTCTTTGACTCCCTGGAAAAGATTGTGATGATGGCTCAACTCTTTTGCCTTTTTCTGGGTGGACTGACCAACAAACGCAACATTGCTTCAGGGTAAATTACATATGACATTTGATATTCATAGATATACAGCTATTAGCTGTTTTTTACGTTTTGCAAAATTCCAAAGGTCAAAATGTCTTGGGTACGCTTGATATTATCCTGGCGTATAACGACTTGTGAGGAACTTACACATAACGTGAGTAAGACGGCGTCATTATTATTGTCATAGTTTTACCACCGTATCCACACGATGAGTGATCTGTACGGTGCAGACTCGGTCTTTCTACATAGCTCAGTAGGTCTAGTTTATCTCGGCATTCCTGCTGGAAAAACTCGATTGGCTCAGTACGCTACTACTGGCGGGAAAAAGGGGCAAAGAATAAAGAAAGACCGAGTTCGGGTGGACAGCCCCATTCGAGACCTTCCACACGAGAGAGCAGAGAACTCCCACGAACTAAGTCGGCTGTCTCGATCAACAACCCACCTCTAGGAACAGAAAGGAAAAAAATAAAGAACCTACCTAACTTTACAAAACTAACCTCGTCAGCAGGAACTGCGGCCAGATGCAACATTCCCTGCGGAAAAGGCACTCGGGACCCTTGGGTGCCTGATGCCCAAACATATTGGGGTAGGGAAAGGGCAATCGGCGTCAACGATCGCATAACTAATTGTGCACGTCACGTATGTAGCATACGTTGACATACGTCAACAAATTTTGAACATGTGAAAAATTTTGGAAGAGGTCGACATACTGCAACGTATGTCGGCGTGTTGCAGGGTGCTCTTAGCGTTAAAACACTTACCAATAACTTATTCAATGTACGTCAGCGTATTTGCCAGCGTCGGACATACGTTGGCTGTATCATCGTAGTGTGACAGGGCCTTAAGTAGTCTGAATGTCTTGTGTTATCCTTGTCAGTACAATTGCGTTTTTACCAAAAGATTTACTAATATGTTATCCGAAAACGAATTAGCTTCAGCACGTGTCACCAGCGAATTTTAAAATACCTCATCATATTTACAGCAAATTTGAACTCGGAAAGCCGTACATTATTGTTATTATTATTATTTTTTGCTATTTCAAAGACACAGAAACGCATTCGGGGAATTAGCTGAAAGGACTCGTTGAAAAATTCAACGAGCGAACCAGCCTTTATGTTTGAAGTACATGCTGTTATGTAGAATTAGAAAATATCTGTTTACCGTAATTTTATCGACATAATCACCTTGTTTTTTGTATCATACGCAAGTAGTGCACATTCAAGCGCCTCTGATATACTTTAAAAAATTGAATGTACCCTTACATTATTAGCAACCTCGTAGTAAAAATTCCTAGGATAGAACAAGTGTGTATATTTTTGGATTCTCCCACGGATAGACTCCCAACTCTCAACCCCACTGAAACCATGAATGTTTTGGACTAATTCTGGCAGATATTGGCGTATGAATACCAAATGATAGGTTACAGCTGTCGAAAATTATTTATTTTTGGTAAAATTATGATGAGCTAAGTTCAAGGTTTTGTCCATGCCCCAGTGGTTCAAAGGAGAAGATTGCTGACTTATCCCGTATCAGGTCACATGTTCGATCCCACGTCAGGTAGGAAAAGTCGTGATATCCGGAAATTTAGAGTTACCATTTCTAAAGGAGGAAAAGTTTCGATGCTCGAAAATGTAGCGTCATCAATTCTAAAGGAAAAAAATCGTAATGCTCGGAAATATAGCGTTAGCGTTTCTATCATTCATAGTCACTGGGGCACTGGCTGAAGGGTTGTGATGCAGTTGTCGATCGAATCTTTCGCCTACATGACACCATTGCTATGACAACCTGTGGCCGACTACAGCCGTACACCCCTCTGGCCCCTTAGTCGGCATTTCTCTCAGCACGAACCAATACATATCGGTTTCACACTTGATCTGTGCAGTCAACGCAACTTCACCGTTAGAACACAGTTCAGCTCCTCGTCATTAACATTAAACTGTACTGTGATTGTATGCTGTTTTGCTTATTTTTACTCATTTTGCACAATTTTCACCACCTAACCTAATCTGTGATAATCCAACCTAACGTATTTTAACCTAACAAAATACGTGCATTACAAATAAAAAAATATAAAAATTACTTAAATGAGAGTACTCTGCTGAGAGCACATACTTCCGCCAAGCATGCCAATGTTAACGAAAAATGCAAATTGGTCCTGTAACTAGAATTTCAGCGTGGCCTGCGCGTTATCAGGCCGCCCCCATTGTCCGGCCACCGGACGCCTCTTTGTTTGTATGAGCCGGCTGTGGGTTTGGGGCTCCGGGTAGCCCCTGAGTTGGAGGAAATGCCAC
>LQNS02278125.1:32806919-32821680 GCA_001587735.2 Parhyale hawaiensis
AATCAACGGTATGTTATGGTTGACATATCTACCATACTGTTTCATCATCCATAATCGACTTTAATCTCTCATACACTACTATATTCTACTATAATGACAACCATAATTTCCGACTGGGACGTAACTAGGCCTAAGCGTATTCGCTTCCTAAAACGCGGTACGTAAGCTTACCTTATAGAAGTGATCTTTGATTTCAATAAAATTTTAGTTTCGTTGCTGATTGTTGAAAATAATGGAGGCGTTTGAACTAGTATTGATACTGTTTAATAAACAGATAAGTACCAAGATAGTAGTCGAAATGGTCTGCAAAGCGTCCAAACTGAGGCACGGACGATCGCCCGTCGCGTGACGGTAAACATTTTTACACCGTTTCACGGAGTCACCCTTCATTTTGATAAAGGAGAAAATAAGTTTAAAGCATTATAACTAGGAAAGATGTTATGCGCCGACTTGAAATGTGTATAACATTGATAATTGGTGTAAGAAAAACGATTTAATTTAGCTACTACAAAAAAATGAAAAATCACCCGAAACCCTCTCGTAAACATTTACCTGAAAATGTAACTTTTTTTAGACACCCAGTACAAGAAAAATGTCTTAGAGTCGTCCAATTAGTTCAAAAACATTTGTTTCCCTTAAATTCCTTTAATGGTCGATTCGGAAAATTGACCAATAGGTTTTTAACCTAACCTAGCCTAATATTCCGAAACTTGGAAATGGTATAATTCGATAAATATTGCAAAAATCGAAAAATTATCTTGAATAGAATTGTTTGAAAAATAAATTTTATGTATACTGTGCAAGTTTCGTAACGATCTGACCATAAATGGCGGAAGTTTGCCCCTGCCAAGATTGGGGGAGTCGTACTCGAAATATAGGTATCACCGCCAAAAACGGACATCCAATGTGGATTCTACATCAAAAATGAAGTAAAAGAAAACGAAAATAAAATAGAAAAAATATGTGCTGAAAGGAAACTATTACTGGCTTTTCTATGGGAAAATATAACCGCCGTCATTACCGGCTTGCAAACGACCTAATAGGAACCTAACCAAACCTATCTAGCTTAGCCTAACCTTATCTAACCTAACCTGTGGGATTTTTTCCCATAAAAAACAATGAGAACTTCAAAGTCAAACATCTCGAAAACTAAGCATTTGCGCCAAAAACGTCGCTCCTGATAAATGTCTTAGAATGTCTCAATTCACCTGAATATATTGTTAAAAATATCAGTATCGCTCGACTACAAACGCTTCACAGTGTCCAAAGGCTTATATTAGGTTCATTAACCTATATATGGGTATATGTTCTCATAAACCCAAATTCTAGGGTTACCCTCTCGTAGATATTGACCCTGAAAAAAATGTAACTGCACGAGTTTAAATGCACTGTCTCGCTAATATTAGCATAGAAAATTGAAGTAAGCAATAACAGTTCACAAACTACTAATTTCCCGCGGCTATTATCAATAAATTCATATGGAGCATAAAAATTTTCAAGGATAACAGTTTAAAGTCCTTGAGTTTAATGGAGGGGGTGAAAGTTAGAAAAAAAATACTAATGTATGAAATAACTTTTACCTATTTTCCATAAACTAAAAGGCATAAATTACGTTCTTGCTCAACCTTAAGTTAAGTGCCGCTGGTGCCGAAAGCGTGTAGTCCATCAGCACAATGCGCATGTATTGTTGTTTACAGATTATAATTAACGGAAACAGCACTAACTTCAGGGCCGATTCTGTGCGGGGCGAAGTGGTGTGCGTGAATACAAGTTCACTCACTTGTTTGCATACGGCGCACCACCATACAGGGTATTAGCGCCCAATACAAGTTACGGAAACGAACAGATTCAGCCAAAAACGTGGTTTTCGCACGGAAACTAGTTTCTGATTGTCTTTACTCCCACACAACTCGCAACTTCATTTCTAGTGCGCGCATCGGTCTTGGTTGTGACGTCATCTGTCTTTATTTACGAAGTGAAGTTGTTTATTTGGAGTAGAATTGACATTTATGCGGCTAATAAGTATTGTTTATGGTTATAGGTTATGATAGGCTTAAGTTAGCATCAAAACAGCGCGATTAAAGACTGAGATCGCTTATAGAGCGGAGAGGATATCTGTTTAAGTGACAAGAAGATCTGGTCTTGCTTTTCGTGAGAGGGTACTGAATACCATATCATGGCCTTGTGGCTACTCTGGCTGCTCGCCAATAAAATCATAACTTTGTTTATGGTTACGTTGTTTTGGTAGTTCACGGAAACACGCCTCATTGTTGTTGTTTGATCAATTTTAGGAAGAAACAAGCCTCATCCATTCGTTACATCTGAGGCGTGCTGCAATCAGACTTTAGCTGTCACCCGTTTTACCACGGCCTTCAATGCGACAGGCAGGGTAACACTGGGTGACACTGACGACAGCCTCAAAAATTGTAGGCTCATGAGTTGAGTAACACTGCCCTTGTATACAAGCATTTTCTTTGCCACACAAAAATTAGTAGTATTTTTTGCAGGACTGCCAAATATTGCTTGAAATTTCGCATCTGAAGCACTTTTGCGTGTTTTTCTGCACTTACTATCCTAAAATACAGCCAAAATAAGGTTCCGCCAGAAATGTTTAAGTATTAGCTCCCTTCATGTTCCGCAACATTTTGGGGGTTCTGACATTGCGCGTCTCATTCATCGCTAGACGGTGCGACACTGGGCAACACCGTGACGTGAGGGTAGCACTCTCGGTGTAAAATATACAGTAGATCATTATATATGTGCATATTTTTTTACTCCGAGGTTAAACCGGTGTCGGATTGCACCATGCCTCTGGACACGACGCCGAGTGATTTTCATCAACCGAACTAACGGTGCACTACAGCTTCATCAAACGGCCAGACCGCTACAGAAAAGCTACTGGAGAACGCATCAGCTCATACGTATCATGCTTGAACTTCGCAAGATCCTTGTTTTGCCCTCACTAAAAATGTGACAAAAAATTATATGTAGTGATGCTACAGCCATGTCTACGCTTCAGCAATAATACTTAAATAATATAATTATCAGCATCCGTTCTACAGGCGATCATTAAACGAAATTATCGATGATACGAGCTGTCTCTACAAAACGATATTTAAAGTTGAATGATTTTAACGAAAGTAGGATCCCGCACTGGTACGCAGTTGGAAATCCTTCTATCTTCAGTGTTGCCAAGTGTTACTGTATGCTGAATTAATACCAAAATACATCTATGATTCGAAAAAATTCACCATAATCTACTTCCCTTATTTACATACATAGAGAAAACTCTGAAGTACTTCTAGTATCATCACTGTATGACCTTTCCGTAGCATTAGTGTCTATATGATTATCACTACCCAGGTAGAATTCTGAGCCGCCCCAGATGCTAAAACGTGAGTGAGCTGCTATGATGACCGAAAATTTTCCTAGGGTAAAACTAAACAACAATACCGGTGTTACAAACTTCTCTAAAAGAAAGTGCCGGTTCCGCTATGTGTAAAATCTTGTCACAGACTTAATGAACTATATTGGCTGCCTTGTCTGTCCACTTTTGGTTCCAGTTCCAGTACTCTCAACACACAGTGCCCGTGTTGGTAAATACTGATAGTAAATGTCGCTATAGATAAGTTCAAATAGAGCATTAAAATTCAAGAAATGCTACGATAATATTTTTGAAGTATAATTTTGCCTGTATTTGTGTAAAACATGATACATGAATTTCAATTGGAATTTTTGAACTTCACAAAATGAGTTATTCATTTCTTTTTAGGTCCGTATCCTAGTAAAATATATTTACGGTGATGAAATACCATGTCTGATGAATATCTTCAGGCGATAGATGTGACACTTGTGTCGCGAGCTGATCTTCTAAGTCTCTACAGTGCGTTACCTTTGATTATGCATGTACAATTTGTTTACTTTTTTCAAGATAAGTGTCAAACATTTAAAATGTGAATAGTATGTTAGTGCACAGGTATGTTGTAACTATAAAAACAACTAGAGAAAAAGAAAACGGAACAAGTTCCCCCGTTTTAGCAACATTTGCTTATCGCACGGGGTTCTGCTATTACCCCAGATTATGCAACATCACTCTCTAGTCAACATGGGCAAGAAATGCGGTTTAAAAAGTGAAGAAAAAGATCAAAGTGACCTCGTTATTGGCTTCTGGTAAGACAACACTCGAAGTTCCCAAGGAAATACAGCATGATCACCGAACAATTAAGGCTTATGCAATTGAAGGTAAAGTCAACAGGAAAACTCAGGATAGAGACTCTACGAAGAAATTGACTGCTCGAGATATGCGACAGTTGAAGGTTTCTATCGCAAGAAAATAACTTTCTACAAGTAAGGCGATATTTGAAGACGCTGGAGCCCCAATACTAAGCAGAAAGACAAGATGTGAGGTTCTGCAGAAGCTAGGGAAAGTGAAAAAGGCAATTAAACGACCACTTCTAATAAAAACTCATAAATAAATAGGGTCAAATGGGCTGAGGAGAACATGAAAGCTGATTTCTCTAATGTCATAGTTACTGACGAATGCAGAGCCACTCTTGATGATCCAGATGGATGGGTGTCTGGATATGTCCTTCATGACCGACCTCAACAGACACGGCTTAAGCGTCAACAAGGTGTGGAGGTATAATGTTTTGGGCCGGGATAGTAGGTGACACCATTATTGGTCCATTGGAAGTCTCAGAAGGAGTTAAACTGAATGCAGAAAGGTACTGCCAGTTTCTTGAAGCCAACTTGATTCCATGGCTTGATGAGCAGACTATCGCAAGCAGATCCAAATTCGTATTTCAGCACGATAAGATAACGCTCCCTCACAACGAGCACGGTACACTGCTAACTGGCTTGCGGATGGAGGATTCAAATCAAAAAGGATTATGACCTGGCAAGCGAATAGCCCCGATTCAAATCCCATTGAGAACCTCTGGGCAATGATTGAAAGGATGGTCTATGAAGGTGGTCGAAAGTTTTCGAGCAAAGTAAGCCTGTGGAATGCAGTAAAAACAGTAGTAAATTCTATTCCACCATCTGAAATATCAAACCTGACAAAGTCTGTTGATAATCGCCTTAAAGAATCATGAAAAATTGAGGTTGCCATGTTCAAAATTAACTTGTTATGTTTACCACTACTGAACACTTATTTCAGTGTTTATTGAATTGGTTTGGTTATAATTTCTTGGTTTTGGTCGTTTAATAACAATATTCATGTTCGCTTGTATTTATTTTTTTTTTCATCTTTCTGATGTTTTTATTAGCTTGTTGCATATTCTGAGGTAACAGCAAAAAACTTGTAAATAAGCAAATTATATGATAAACTTAACCAATGGCTAAATATTTATTTTACAATACTTTTTATATTTTCAACATAGCCATATACTTAGTTAATATTGATATTTCAAAGTTAGACACTCATCTGGAAAAATTAAGTAAAAAAATTCTATTTGCATAATCAAAGGTAACGCACTGTAGATCTTACAGCATTACAGTAACTCCTAAATTAGCAGCCCTTCACAATTCACTCAAGGCAAACACATGCACGCGTGTGAGGCTCAAGCGTACCCCGGACACTTTTTGTTTGCTCTTCTCCAGCAAACACGTCGCGAGAAAACACACTCGACATTTTCCTTGCCTCGTGTCTTTCATCCGACGTAGATCAAACCAATGTAACTGGGTCAGTCGAATCAGTGACTGTACAAACGCAGACATTCTTAGCTGGTGGCAGATGAGATAAACAGAAGCCACAGAAATATTGCGGAGAAATTCGGTTCCCAATACATATATATGTAGAACCTATCTGTTCTGTGGTTGTGAAATATTCGTGCATTACCTTTGTCGCACATTTAGAATATGAGGTCCTGTAGGTCGTGTCATTCAGTTTATTTCGATATATGCATTACGGTCCCAGTTCTAGGAATGATGTGCATGAAAGAATATTTTTTCGGCGTCGAACTCATATGACTCATGACATGTCAGGTTGTTCGTGTAATAACAGCCGTCAGAGATAACGCCTTGTTTCTTATGAGAATAACACTATAAATACCGTACAGAAAATGTACAGTATTCGCTAATGAATTAACTGTATCATACGGCAGAGACTAAAGTCAGTGTGTGCAACTTCCTAAGCTATTGTAACTGCATAGTGGAGTAGATTATTTGTCACACAGCGTACGAATCGTTAACCCTTTTCATACTGACGGGACGTATAAGTTCCGCATCAAAGTTTTCATTATTAAAATCAGTACGTTGTTTCTTGCTATCGAAATTTGGACAACATATTCAACAATCCGTCTGAAGTCAGTGGTAGTATTTTATCTACGACTGAACTGAACTGTAGGTGAGCTCAGGTGACTTCAATGATTGTGTCTCTACTGTGAGCTTCTTTTAGAACCTCATAAGAGAACAAAGTTTCCGTAGCGAAAGGGTTAACGCCTGAGATATCAAGACCCGTGCTAGCAGTTCAAAATGGTGGAAATTACTTTAAAATCTATGAGCAGAATAATGCGAATTTTGCTGTGGCAGCATTCTACAGTGGGTGCGGCTTGATTATGCAAATCGTATTATTATGTTTTTCAAGTTTTAGTGCAGAAATTTCGTTGTAATTAGTTTTAGCAAAGTTCTCTCCTCGCTATTACAGTAGGTGATATACGTAGCAATATTCACTTCAGTAATTTTGCTATTAGAAAAATTAGGAAAAGCTGTGTTTTAGATGTCCGGCTTGATTACGCCAAGGGGAAAAAATTATGGGTTCTGCTGTTTCAAACGCTTTTATCTAACAAATATAAAAGCAAAATGGACAGAGAAATCAACAAACTAGCAGGTAACGCCAACAGAACTGGTAAAATGCTCTTCGTTTCACCTCCGTAGTTAACATAGCCTACTCCATGTTTGAGGATCATCAGGAGACGCTTGTCGACAGATGAAGTCAGGTTAAACATTTCAACGGGCTTGATCGACTCACAGGCGCGCCCAATTGCATTTCAAAGAGCAGCCAGGTTGTCATATTGTTTTCCATCAGCATAAATGTTCTGTTTAATGATGGCCTCTATATTTTTAATGGGGCTTAAATCGGGACTGTTGTGGGGGGGGNGGGGGGGCAAACCATCAGATTGCGTTCTTTGAAACCGTGATCCAAGAACTAACTCTTTGCATAATGGGACAAAGTATTCCTTAAGAAGCTGGCAGCATCTCTTTGATTCAACTTTTACGCCTTCTGGCACCCTAAACGATCCAATAATCTAATTTCCTTTGATTCCAGCGCGGAACATTACCCCTCCGCCACCTTGCTGTCGGCGAATCTAGGTTACTATAGGGTGCCTTTTCAATTTTCAATACCCAACAAGACGACTATCCGTCTGGTCCAATCAGCGCGGCGCGGCATTCATCGGTGAAAACAACATTTATGAAATTCATTTCAACATATTTTTAAGCCCATTGAACGTAATTTTCCCTGTGAATTTTGCTTAGTGGCGATTTTTTAGCGGGTTCTACACTTTTCAATGGCGGCTCTTCAGCGTCTCACACCTCGAGAATTTTCCCATTTACGGTGCTCCAGCGGCATCAAAAATTCTTTTGCTAGTAGAATGAGGCGTTCTTACCATCTCCCTATCAATTGGCGCTTATCCCTATCAGTAAGTTTCCTTAAACGAGCTCCTTCAGGTACTTTCCTGCAGGTCTTACCATTTATTCCATATGATTTGATTGTTCGATGATCTCTATTCATTTTCTTGGATACTTCGATGGAAGTCATTCCATTGCCAAGTATTGATGTGATTTTCAGTCGATCAAAATCAGTTAATTCAGTTTTTCCCCATTTTTGAACACTTGCATAATCAAGACGGACACCTAAAAACACCACTTTTTTATTTTCCTAAAAACAGGAGTATTGAACGGAATATTGCTACGTATATCACCTGCAAAAGGAAGAAAATATCTTGATCAAGCGAGATACATCAAAATTTCGGCAGTACAACTTGAAAAATATAATTTTTATTGCAAAAAATATAATTTACACCATCAAGTCACTCCTAGTGTAAGCATGTATGCATCGTGAATTTTCATTTATCACATAAGCGTTCTAGTTCGCTTGCACAGAATAGTAACATATTTTGGCTACATAGCCTTGCACCAGCTAAAAAGCAAAAAAATTGGATTGTAAACAAAATATTAGAGCATGGACGACCTCAAAATTCGATAAATACCGCGTTGAGAATTGAATACACAGGTCGATGCAGTTGCTGATATCTCAGCTACAATGAAAGTATCTTTTCCAACACTTCTACCTCTTTAACTTCTATTCATCCTCAAGTTCTGAATAGCAACAAAACCCTCGGTAAACCGAGTCTAATCATTATAATAGAATTTTGGGTAAGACGACATTGCAACTATAACTGAACTTCCCTTTATCTGTACCGACCACAAGTCCAGTTTTTCCATTCAGCGTCAAGGCGACGATCATGCCGCTGACACTAATTTAAGCATATCATAAAAAAATATATAGATATCCGTCGCGTGAGCAAACCGCCCCCTACAGTTTTTTTTTTTTTTTTTGTAAGCGCGAAACAGTGAAAATATTTTTGCGTGATGCACCTTATCAGGTACATCATACCAGTGTAGTGGCCTGCTGTTAAAAATGATGCCACATAATATATCTTGGCTCAAGGTTAGTGTTCATGTAATTGTGATCATGGTACTATGGAGGATGCACATTATCATTGTGCGGTTCTTGTTTCTTCGGCTGAATCCTAATCAACTGTTTACAACGGTAAAAATACTTTCGGTTAGTTTCATTTCGGTAATCAATAAAATGATAATTTTTCTTAGTATTCCACACTAAAATATAATTGAGTTATTTCTGCCTGTTTCAAAGTTTGCAACGACAGTAGAAAGGAACTGCGGCATATCACATATGATATGTACCTCCCTCCCTGCAGGCGTAGTCAGGATATAGAGAAGTATCAGCTACATCAGAACCACACTCAAAGCCGTTGCAAGCATTCAAGTCGAATTTTTTCCAAGCATTCTACTCGGAGTGTATTCTGTAAACTTCAAAGTTTGACAAGTTAAGAGGAGACTTGCTGCCTACCTTTTCAAAATACAGCAGCGGTGACCAAATATATAAATAATACGAAATGGACAATCTTATCTTTGTCACAGTGTTTTAATTGATTAAGTGGTGCAACAGTTAAGACGTACCTTAAGAATGTATGAAGAGAAGCCACCCGTTTGAAACATACGTTTCACTGACCGCTTTACCGTATAAACTCCCCCCCCCCCAGTCGTTTTATAAGGAGCTATTTCAACCATTTTAAAACTGAACCTTCTGTATAACCTCCGGCAGCTTGAAAATTAGTGCAGTTTGCTAAAGGCACATACATTTCGAAACAGATTAATCAATTGACAACGCAAATTCTGTTCAAGACAGTTTAATGGAGCACAATTTTTACAGCTTAGCAGTTTCGAAGTTTCACCCTCTGTGAATAAGATTTTCGGAGAAAAGACTGATTGAAGTTTGCTGTCGTAACAACTCGCAGAATTTCTATATGATGCTGAGCTGACTATAAAAGAAAAGGTATTTTTTAGAAGGTCTCAAGCTCTTAGTTGATGCCAGACGGTCCTTGACCGATTGGGTCACCATCGCCATCTTCTCTGCTCCTGAAAATAATATTCAACACTGTGCCTGTAAGTAGCGATAAATATTTATATACGACGTAGGCCAGTTGTTTTTCCCGTATCAATTTTACATTTAACGTCCACGTCAAACGGACAACCCCCATCCCCTCCCCTACCGTTGATATAGTCTCATTAAATGTTGGCCAGGCCAGTTATCATACATCGGTACTCTAGTCTCACTAAATCTACAACTCTTGACTTGTTTCTTATCTTATGGCGAAAACTGTACATACAAAGAAGCAAGTAAATACACAAGCAAGTACATCGATAAAGTTCACAGAGTTTTTGTGTAATATACATCAATAGCTATAGCCTTCAAAATGATCATTTGTTAATATATGATGAGGTCGTCAATTGGAACCGAACATTTAGCAGATACACCAATAGTAGAGGCACGTAAAACACAGTCATATCGGCGTTGGAAACACGTATAAAACAAGTCATACATCGAATAAGAGAGACATACGACTATATTACACTTAACAAAGTATTCCATAGGTTTGCTTTCCTTACAATTATACTCGAAGTATTTTAATATCGAGCTAGATACCGCACAGAATTTTGTGTGACACACAATTGGTAACTCCAAGATAATTGCTATGATCAATAATTGTTCTGATTAGCTAACATAAAACTGTATAAGCCACAGGTTACTTTAACAAAAACTTGTCTATAAAACAAGAGAGAAACAGTACACACAATGCTATCACTAAAATAGTCCAAATTTATTCTACTATCTCGTTTAGAAGGTACAAAACAGCCGGAGCAATGTAAACGTCTCCGTAGAAATTACAATGTTGTCGCCGTCCCAACATTACCGGGAATTAAGATGCTGAAGCTAAGTAAGTAAGAAGCCGCTGGTCTCCTTTGGCGAGTCTCTTATCTCTTATCATAAATCCTACGGAGAGCGCCATTGTAGTCTGAACAGTAGAAAATTTTACACCAGATCTTGATCCGTGGCAGCGCTACCTCCGCCATGTTCATAATATGCAAAAATATGCGCATATCTCCAACGCGGTTACTCAGTCCGTGTAGGCCTATATAGTCGTGTCGGGTTCATCTCGCCCGTACATACGTTCAGTTTTACGACCATAAGCTTTTTATACGTCCAGTAAGTTAAGGCATACTCGAGGCAAGCAGATCGCATGGAGCCTGAGTTACCACCAGACAAGTTGATTCCGACCGGATATATAAGGGCGAGATGAGAAGCAGCACATGACGTTTGCTGGAGGCTCCAGAGTTTCTGGCCGGCATCGCTCTCCTCTACGGGCCAAAACAGGATGCCTTTCTTTAGATGAAAGGGCAACGCAGGCTCTTTCGGCAGCAGCGGCGGCAAAATTTCTGGCACTTTGACCGAATTCTGCAAAATATCCAGCGCCAGAAAACAAGCTCACTCCAGGAGATGTTTTTCGTTCACTGCTCTACGCATTGTGATATCAGGCGCGAGTGCAGGCATGCTAAGGTGTTTAGTGTTATTTACAAACTCTCCCTAAAGTTAAAATAAATTACTGAACTAAAGGGATTAATCCACACAATATATAGATATATATCAACAAGTATTTTTCCAACAGCTTTAAATAATATGAGTAATGGAATTAAACTTTCATAATCACATGAAAATTTTGTATATTTTCTTATGAAAATGTTTGTATTACTAGCTGGCATCATTATGTTTGCAAAAATAATTTTCTCACTAGTGCTCAAAATTGGTTTGATCGTTTCTCTTTGAATACACAACTGGAGGCGATGTGAAGATTTCAAGATTAGTAATAATAGTTGAATCCATCACACATCTATTGCTCTTGTATTTTTTTACTGTCAAATGACTCAGTTTTGATAGCTTAATGCAAAGCAAAGCGTATCAAGCACGTGTTTACCCCACAGCAGGTGTCGTCGCAATTTTTTGACCAGGTAGACGAGAGCGTTAGTTCTGCAACTTAGAACTGAGTTACAGACGCTAACGTCAAATCGATTACCCATTATTATATTAAGTCGGAAACTTAATCCTAATCCTTAAAACGGTGTTTTCAGCCGCAATAAGTGCAACCGGATTGTTGAGGGTACCTTCAACTACCCGGCCGTTACTCCCGAGGCAGCTGAAAACCTTATTTTACGGTTCATGATTCAGTTTTTGGCTTTATAATGCTCCGATCAAGTGAAGCCTAGTGGGCTCAACTTAATTCAATTTTGCGGTGCCAATCGATACATGTATAAAAATACAGTATGAGCATTGCAGGCCGGAGGCTCCAAATTGACCTCAATATTTTGCAAGAAATTCAACGCATACTGAAGTTTAGGTCGTATTTTTTTTTTAGTTAAATGGCCAACAAAGCAAGTAATTCTTTACATCAAAGCTTACAATGCAGTGTGCGCGGAATTGCTCTCACTCATATTTAGAATGTAACAATATGAAGTAATGCTATAACACGCTGGTGAGTATTTTGCACGTTAGTTTCTAAGATAGATATTCGAAGAGCAAAGTGCAAAAGCTTATAATCCAACTTAAGACTGATCTCACCTGTTCACGTTTTCAAAAGAATTCCATTAAATCATGAGCTCTTGAAAGGAGAGTCCTCCAGGAAAATCGCCACTTAACGGCCTTCCATAATAGATGAGTCCAGCAGCTCAAAATCTCTCACTCTAAAAGATAGCAAAGTAGCCTTTTTACGCATTCCATAATTGATGCAAAAGCATTTGGTTCGATTCTCGCAGTTAGCGCTTTCATTCTTCTAATAGATAGCTGAATATGAGAGCAGCTTAGCTTACGTAAATATAATAGAACGAAAGTTGTAAGATTTTTAAAGTTTCACCTCACTTTGCAGTCTACGCTTATTTGTTCTAACTGGTGAGCTGAACATGACGTTCACGAGTGTATTGTCTAAACTAAAATAATATTGTCTTCGTTGAGTATAGTTGCAATTTCAGTAAGAAGAACGCGGAAACGTCTACAGTTAGTGAATGCACTGCATAGTATTGCAGTAGATGCAGTGAGGCAAACTTTTGAGCAGTTAACGGGTAACTTATACTTGAGAAGAGAAGGCAATGGGGGTTAGAACAAGTTGAACAAACGTTTCCTGGAGGTACCTGTGCACAGCAAATACGGTGCCTATTATTGCGTGGAATCTACCAGCAAGTTTTGCTTGACTCATTCAAGACGAAGAAACTGAGCTAAACTATTTGCAGAATGCATGAAGTATACATTCATGTATAGTCGCCACCCGAGGTTACATAAATATTGTTTGTCTTTTGCCTTTAGGAAAACTGCCCAAAGCATGCAGAAATTTTCTCTGAGCTCCGAAAACTGCAAAAGTATGCAGAAATTTTCTCTGAGCTCCATGTCCCCATTATCAATTACAAGTAGACATCACTTTCTTAAATTTTCATGCTCCAGATTTGTTTGACTTGAAATTGTTTATACCAAAACTAGAGTGCGCTACATTAACATGCCGAAAAAGCTTTTCATTTCTAAATTAGAGAGGCCAGCATAACCTGGATTTGTACTTAAATTTTTATCTACATCGCTGATTAACGAGGTCCATCATTTGGCACATCAATGAAATATTGTCAAAGTTACGAGTATGGGAAAGACATCTGCGACATGCAGCACTGACCCCTATTAAATGCTGTTTCCTTTAAATTGCAACAATGCTATTCCTATGCTGTGATATAAATCTTTAATTCCTCCTTATATAGAGTTAATCGCAATCTTGGGTCCCGTTATTCCCGGGGCATTCCATTAAGCTACTTCGTATAATTTCCAGTTTCAATAAATGGTATTGAGCTCGGGCGTTGGGAAAATGATGACGCATCACGAAATAATCCGCAAACAGATTCACGAGTGTAATCTGTTTGATAAAGTAGATAACAAATAACTGCAATAGCCGCTTGAGCACAGCTTTATTGAGCACAAAGAAAGGTTGATGAGGTTTCATATACACGGCTCAATTTAGGGCGCAATATAAGAACAGATTTTTCCGAAAGTCGCATACCTCAACCATCACTTAGAAGTTTCTTAACGACGCAACTGTCGGAATACTTGAAACGTAGATTCATTGAACACCGCATGTCACAGTCTTCACTGCGGATAACGCAACCCCTGAGTAATGTATCATTACCTCTGCCAAGGAGGTTATGTTTTCGTCGTGTTTGCTGTTTGTCTGTCACCGAGATAACTCAAAAAGTTATGAACCGATTTGGATGAAATTTGCAGGAATTGTTAGGTTTGTTAAGAGGAACAGTTGATTAACTTTTGGTGAAGATATGTCCATCCGTTTGTTTGTTTGTTTGGCTGGCTGCCTCATTTTTCTCGACGCTATAACTCAAAAAGTTATGGATGGATTTTGATGAAGTTAATATGAATTGTTAGGTTTATAACAAAGAGTAAATGAAAAAAATTTGGTAATGATTCGCCTGTTCGTTCGTTCGTCACTGTTTTTAATTTTATGCTTGTTAGCACAATAACTCAAAAAATAATGAATGGATCTTTATGAAATTTATAGGAGTTGTTAGTAATGCTAAAAGACATAAATGATCAAATTTTGGTTCAGATCGGTTTGTTCGTTTGTATGTTTGACTCATGTTTGTCACAACGTTTGTTAACAGTATAACTCAAAAAGTTATGAACGGATCTTCAAGAAAATTGAACAAGCTGTTAATAATATAAAAAGGCACAATGATTAGATTTTGGAGTTTATACGAAGAAAATTATGGTTTCAGAGCCAATTTGAATTTTTTGCTACCGTTGCTTCACTTGGCGGAGGTATGCGCTCTCAGAGTGCTCTAGTTTATTAATGTATTAGCATCAACCTCAATTAATTAACCGAATGGCTATACTAAAGCAGTAACAGCGCTAAAAAGGAACACATCTAAGTACTTACCATACAGTATCTTTCCTTGGTACTTTAAAGTATGCGTTAAGTTATATGCAAATGATCTCGTGGGCTATTATCTATTTATCTATCTATACTAGTGTCCCGAGCCGTCATTGTAAATGACGGCATATTGGGTTATTAATGACTGGTGCACGTGTGCGATAAATGACGGCAGTAAGTTAGCCCTTCAGGAAAACCCCCGCTGGCTT
>LQNS02278125.1:32825324-32845655 GCA_001587735.2 Parhyale hawaiensis
AACGATCTGTACACAGAGCTATTCTGTGATCTCGGATCTTCTTTTTTTCATTCTTTTGTTTTCTCCACCCGCTGGGCTGGTTGCGTGGGGGTTTGTTAACCTTATGGAGTTTCTCCATTCCTACGTCGCCAGCCTGGTGTGATTTTAAAAAAAAGAACAGATGGAAGAAAGATCAGTATGAGTTACAGGTGAGAAAGAAGCAAAATCGACACGAAAGGCAGACAAGACGATCGTGATGACGACCCAACGGGTCACGGGTCGTCTAGTTTACTACTAAATCTGTACTCTACATATCAAAATTCACGTGATGCAGGGGGTTAAGGATAGGTTAGCCTAGTTTTGGTTCAGTTACAGTATAGGCGCCTATCTTAACTTATAGGCACACATATTTAGTCTACTCTCTGTGTCTTGACAATTAAATTCCAAAAAGCCTAAGCCAAACAGTTCATGCACTCAGTTCATGAATAAATATTATTTCCTCTGTCTAAATTACCGGTCTAGATATTCTTGGTCTACTAAGTGCGCACTGATAAATCTAAATAATATACATCTCTTCAAGACTAATAACATACAGTAATCGTGTTTATGAGTTTAAGCATGTCACGTAACTTATTACGTGCTCAGTGAACGAAATATAGAATACATTCGGACTGCTTTCAGAATAAAAAGGCAACCGAACAAAAAAAAAAAAAAACCTGTTATAGAATTGCCACTTTTTCTGTTCGTTTTCGGTTTCCTGTGGAAACCGTAAATTTAGGTCATGAATAAATGGATGCCTTTCTATATATGTGCACGTATAGAGTTCTTAGTTAAACCCTTTGAAGCGGTACAGATTTCATAGAACAAAGAATTCATTATCTAAATCAGTTACATATAATTTGTAACACATCACTGAAATCATCAATAAGAATTTTTTCAAGTTCTTTAGTTTCTTGTTCTCAAGGAAAAGCTGTATTATTACGATGGACAAATAAACGACAATTATACTCAATAAAATTTTACCAAAATTGTGGCTACTGAAATGATCAAAAGTAATTTTGAAAAATTGCAGGTCCATGATACGCTTGTGATGTCCAGTCCGATACTTTCACAAACTTATTTCTTTGCTATTCACTTTAACAAAAACAGTGTACTGGTCTTGCGTTGAAAAAAATCACCAATTGTCGGTTAGGATTACAAAAGGTTCGACTTTCTTACCGGAAATAGGCCAGCTCCCTCCCAAGGCTTCCAGTAAATCTCTACTTCGGATCAGAGAGTCGCGTCGAAATCCTCTGGATGCTGCGGCCCGCCTTGCATGTATTCATGTTGTACAATATTCTTCCTGAGCCTACTCCATAATCTAGAACATCGTTCACTCGGAAACTTTTCCACCAATAGTCAGCTCTCATGCAATATGCAAGAGCAATGCCTGCAGAGGCGGCGAGTCAAGGAAGGGTTTGACGCGCCGTTCTTCCATGATTCTTCTCCGTTAACACCTAACCAACGACCGCTAATCAGTGTTCTCTACCGGGCATCCACGATTGTTTTTTCTTTTCTTTCCAAAGCCAAAGAAAATGTTTCAATCATGTTCAAGAAGAAAGGTGATGCCAACAGCCGAAGAAAGTTCTAAAATATGAAAAAGCGTGCGTTGTCAGTGTTGTATTCTCTGATCGATTTGAAAAAGATGAGGCGTGAAATATATTCAGTATAGATCAGAAAATATTATTTTAAATTGACCGAAAGAATAAAATGCTCAAAGCAGCTAATTTCTGCAGACAGAATACCGCATGTACATAAGTTGGTCTCTGTCGTAAGAACTTGATTCTGCTCAAGTCTCAGAGAGAGCCAAAACCTAATAAATATGATCAACAGTGCTACAGGCTGTTTAGTTAAGGTAACCCAATTGCAGTAACGAAATTGCTGTATAATCAGCACCAAATTCTAAAGAACTACTATATATCTCGGGCCGTGCATATAATCAAGCCTCATAACTCTGATAAACCCCGAAACAAAAATCAAAAAGTCAAGTTTATCATACCAACTCATTACCACTCATTTCTTTTAAATTTTAACAAGTTCAGAATTGGCATTGCCAAAATTTCTCATCTGCTAGACGCAAAACCAACCCGCAAGAATTTTGAGAAAAGCAGCAGGACAGAGTACAAAATTGTGACATTCCACTAAAGATACTAATTGGGCACTTTATTGATAAGCTCTAGTTTCAACAGCCGCATTACTACAATGCATTCTTGGTTTCTATTCATTTCGAGCCTCAGCAATAATTTTAAAACGTGCAATCAACGACTGTTTAAGATTTAAGAGTTTCACTGTTACTCACACACAACAGTTCAACCATCTCCCAAGCGTGAAGGCTTCCTAAAAAAATGATCTCCATCAAAAAATCTCGATTTAAGAGCTGGTTATCTTGCCTCCCATGCAAAACACTCTTAGTGTACCCACAGTTTATTGTCTTGCAGTCACTCGTGCATGCAGTTGATAATATCTATAACCTCACATCCGTTGTAAGACTATCCGAAGAAGGCAGCGAAAGTCGAGGAGCTCTTAGAAAAATGCCTTTTTTTGTGAGCCTCCGAGCGTGAGGTGTTCGGAGTGTATGACGGGGATCAGGGATGGAGGCTGAAGAAGATGTTAGCTTACATGTAAGCTAAAGCGCCACGCTGGGTAATTGCAACCCGAGAATGCTAGAAATCTGCCGCGGTGCTCAGAAACTAAGGATCTGTCTTGGTATGGCCTGTGGTCCCTGCGCGTTAAATTCATTCGCGATATAAGCAAAACCGGTTGACAATAAACAACGCTAAATGTGCTGCGACCAAAATTAAGATGCTGTGATGCAAAAAATGCGAAGTTTTTATCATTTTCCATGAAATTCTGAACAAGTTAATGCGATTGATAAACAACAAACAAAAATATGGCAGTTTTGGATTTTCCAATTAAATAATGAACAAGAGCAATCTGAGAGCAAATACCTTGGTCAAGCACGGTAATGTTAACAAAAAATTCATATTGATCCTGAAATCAGGAGTTCCTATTTTTATCATCAACAAAATTTGGTTATTTTATTGTGCCTCTTGACATTAATAACAGTTCCTGTAATTTCTTGAAAATCCGTTGATTACTTTTTGAGTTATGTTCTGATACATATGCACTAAACCTATTGTCAAACACACAAACGGAACAACCGATCATCATTAAAATTTGGTCATTTTTGCCTCTAATGTTTCTAGCAATTTTTGAAATTTCTAGAAGATCCATTCATAACTGTTTCAGTTATGATACCAAGACAAATAAACAGACGGTTGGATGGATCTTTAACGAAATTTATTCATCTGTCTTCTTAATATGCCTAGCATTCCTTTTAAATTTCATTAAGATCCGTTCTCAACTTTTGAGTTATATTAGTGGCAGACAAAAAAAAAATTCAGAAAAGTCAGAAAATCTCCAATAAAACATAACCTCTTATGCGAAGATAATGAAGTTTTTCTAGTAAATTCTAAGTAAATTTTGTCCATCAGTAAAGAAACTCAAAAACAGAGCAGCCTCATCTGCACGGGCAGATCTCCGCGCTCCAACCAGAATATTTGATGTTCAGAATAAAAGGACTGTTTGATACCATATTTGCGCGTCGGGATGTAAACTGCTGTAAGCATGTAAATAAAAGATCCAAATAATTTTAAATTATATAAGCTGCGTGCAATAAATATCTGCACTTAGTCTACGAAGCTCAACCCTTCTCAACTCTAACAGAAAGAAATCCATATGGGCTGCCCCTACAGCAAAACCGTACTTCAGTTCCTGGGGCCGCCGGAAATTTTATTACGGTAACACATCTCGATAGCACAGTTTTCTCTTCGGCGCAAATGGCCTGTAAACATACACGCTGCTTAGGCTTGCTTTTGTGCCATTGACTGAAATTACCATTCACGACGAAACTATCCTTAAGGTGACCCTTCTATGAGAATGATCGACTTATTTGAACTGTGGATGAAGAAACCGAGTGATACATAGAACGAGTTCAAGTTCTTATAGGTGCTCTGCTTTATTTTCTACACTGTACGATTGCATTCATTTTCAACCCAATAAACTCGATAAATCTGTCAAAGAAAATCCTAAATTTCCATTTTTAGGGTATGTGATAATTGACGTAGTCTTCTCACCTACGCGGCTCATTCACGAACAGTTTGAACCTTTTCATTAACTTTTCTACATTTCCTCAGTAAACGTTTATCTATGGTACGCTCGGTGTTGCTAATTCGCTGTAGAGGACCGAACTTCTACGGGTTAAAATTTCCTACAGTTTAGGAGTCGTAGTAGTGCCTTTTTTGTTGTTAAAATGTAAAGAATTCCTCAATGGAGACATACTTGAGGCTGACTCTTAATATCCCTCCCTTTGCTTGCATGTACGCCAAGTCTGAAAACACCCTTGAGTTTTCACTGCAGAACACATACCCGTATATTTCTCAGGTACAATATGACCCATTCCAACACGTTTATAGTTCCCACAATTCACAGCCGACCTGTCTCTGATCATTTGAAAACAGAAAAACGCCTCGGAATGATGCCATTGAATGGTCACCGAGTGATATAATTTTACAAAACTCATACCTAACACGTTGGGCTGACAAATGTCGTAATAGCAGGTCGGTAATGAAGATGTTCCAGCGTAAGGGAGCCATTACGCCAGTTGCCAAGTGGTGTTTATGGAAGCATTATACGGGGGTATCATGATAGTATTTATACAGAGGAGTTACAGGAATGGATAAAAGTGGTTATTATTGCCCCGGGGCAGGTTGGGAGAGGAAATGTCTTTATTGTATCGTGCAAGTCGTTGCGAACAACTGCACCAGGCCATGAGTCGCAGAAGATGAGACTGTCTTTTGCTCGAGTGGTTTGGAGTTAGGGGTAGTAAACTTATACATACATGCACTTATACATGCAGTGAGAACACTCGTCGACGATTTTTTTTACATGATAATGAGCTACGCATTTTTTTATTAAGTGAGGATGGCGTGACGCTAACTTAAGGCTTACACGGCGAATTGACGCGGGACTTAAATCTTCTATCATATGCGAAGACAATATGAAATCATGTCAGTTTGCATGCCGTGGAATAGCAGTCAGTATATGGAAAAAGAATGGAGGTTTTGGCATTCCTAAGACAAACCACCGGCGCATAGGACATGTATGTACAATACTTGATTATCTACTGCCAGATATGAAAATGATTTACCCGTTTATACACAATTGCCTCTCGTTTGCGTAGATGGGCTGGCCCTGCTTTAGATTTTCCCCTTACACTGGGATTTCACTCGAAACTTTGAGGTTTGCGTTGCTCTTTTACTCTTAATTTTGAGCATTGACTATTGACACATCGCTTTCATTTTGCGTCATGTACGTGAGAGTCATACTTATCTCCCGGTCCACAGAAGTAAGCAGACACAGAGTGGGAAAAAGTAGGTTTTATAGAGAAGCTAGGAGGATATGTAGGATCTAATGAACTACACTGCACAGCGAGCAATAAAAGTTGCACCGTGCAAAGCGCCCGGCCTCAAGTATCAATTTAATACATTCTTTTTCAACCCCGTGTCTATCTATTATTTGTTATTTTAAAATACGGCTCGTGAAATTTATTTTACTGTTCTGTGCCTGAAAGTATCAAGGTTTGGAAGATTTTCTGCAGTACATCTAACATATTCTCACTACATTCTCTCCCTGAAACTTATCTATCAATTTGTTACAACTGCATGGACCACCGAGTTAATCAATGAAGTACCAAACGCATTAAACTCGAGTGGAATAACTTTTTATGCTTCTTTTCCTGCCATTACGATAAAGAGAAGCTGATACGATGACAACAATATCGGCATTTTTTGATCGGTTGCGACGGTAGTAATATTGATCTTTTTTCGGATAATTGAACATCATCGATAACTGGGCGAGGTTATCCTCTGAAGTCACTACTATCGTATTATTAGTCTTAAATCGCACTTTGTGGACCATTACTGGCAAAAATGTTCACGGAGTAAAACAGTTTGTTATATACTTTCTTCTTTAATTGTAATGGCGTATCTTCAGCTTGCGTTGTAGTACTGTAAAGCAAAGCTCGTAAAAATACTAAATATCTCAAAAATACTGCAATGCGCCCTTGACTTCAGGCAAATTCGGCAATGTCTACTTTTGAGATTTCTAAGACGTAGCTGCCTGGCATGTTAATTTTTTTCTAGCTATATTTTATGTACAGGTTCAAATTTGAAATTGATATATGTTATTAAAGGCTGTCCGTGCGTACATATACATCGTAGCGAGCATTAGTTAAGAGACAGTAAAATACTTAATTATTAAACCTTTTTTACAAATAAAGTTCTGAACCAAAAGGCTTGAAAAAAATTAATATATACTAGATACATTATTTTCTATATATCGTGATAAAATTCAGAATATTATAGAAGACGATTGTGAAATAATCAGAAACAGAATGAAAATATGACATTTTTCCTCGGTGCAAAAGTTAAGTAAGGGACACCGTATGAAAAGTAGTTGTAGCCCTTAGTGATGTCTACAGTACAATATTTTGAAGCATTTAAAGGACTTCCAACATGAAATAATTTCATATAAATTGGATAGTTGAAGCTTTTGCATTACTGGAAGAAATCCAACTTCACTATGGCACCTACGAAACGTCGACCAATGTCTGAAGCTGAGAAAAGACACATTGTGGTGCTCCACAATGATGGGAAACCACTGTCAGAGATTTCTAGTGCTATGGGACGATCTCGTAGTATTGTACAACGCGTTACAGCCAGGATTAGACGGGAAGGAAAAGCCTAAACGTTGCCAAAGACCGACAAACCTCCAAAAACCTCTCCGAGAGAAGACGGAATCATAGTGAAACAAAACATGAAGGACCGTTTTAAGTCAGGAGCTGAAATTGTTAGTGAGATTGGTGAACTGTCCGGTGGCAAGGTGTCTCGATTGATTATGTCTCGTCGACTCAATCATGCAGTTTTTCTTTGCAAGAAAAATAATATCACTGAGACTACAGTTCGTTCAACAACACGTCGTATGGTCGGATGCACAGTGGGCTACACATCTTATAGTGACGAATCCAAGTTCAATGCGATTACTTCTAATAGAAAAAAAAGGTGTGTTAAGCGTACAGTAAGTGATAGGATATCTCCAAAGTAAGTAAAAAATAAAAAAAAAAAAAAACAGTGAAGCACGGAGGAGGTAACGTCATGGTGTGGGGAGTCATTCTTGCTGTCGGGCGCGAACCACTTGTTTACCAGCATGCATGGTTCAGTAAATGCGGCAGTGTATAAAAAGCTTCTTCACCAGCATGCACTCCAATCTTCAAGAACTGCAATTGAGCAGCCACAATTTCTCATGCTGGACAACACTCCTTGCCATGAAGCTAGAACAGTTGAAGGATGAATAGATCGCACTTATAAATGAATCTGCTACCCCAAAGCCTGATTTCAATCCAATCTAAAACGTATGGAAGATCATTGGAGCCAGAAATCCTAGAAATTAGGATACATCATGGGAATTTTCAAAAAATGAGTGGAACAAGCTAACCCCAGGATTTGTACAAAATTAATAAGTTCCTACAGCAAACGAAGCAATTAGGTCATACAGAACGATGGAATGCTTACTAATAATTCATACTTTTGAAAATTGTTATGTTATTTGGGTGAAATTAACTTACAATTCAGTAATTTATGTTTGTGTCCCTAACCTTTTGCACCGAGGAAAAATGCAATCGGTATTTTGATTCAATTCCTGTTTAATTCGTTGCCATGTTTTATAATTCCCTGAACTTTTATACTGTAAATACAAAATATGTATCTAGAGTTACGTTAGTTTCCAAGCCTAAATTTGGTTTAGCATTTTATTTGTATAAATAAAGGTTTAATATGCAATCAATCGTTTCACCGTTCTGTAACTTACGGCCGCTACTTTATGTACGAGTTCCTGTCATCAGAAGCACCTACAAGGTAGAATTATCTCAATATCTGAATATAAAGAGAACATACTTAGAAGTTTTTCAATTTTTGATAAACCATCATGGTATCCGCGATATCATCACGTGAAACTACTAAGTAATACATGTTAGATGAGGACCAAAATATAATAGAAGCAAAAAGAAAAGTGAGTGAGATCGCCGTCTTCTACAGTAGAATTTCAGTGCACGTGCGAACCATACTTTTTTACGCT
The DNA here is from genome assembly GCA_001587735.2 of Parhyale hawaiensis. Lineage (NCBI taxonomy): Eukaryota > Metazoa > Arthropoda > Malacostraca > Amphipoda > Hyalidae > Parhyale > Parhyale hawaiensis. Next base: position 32,833,536 of record LQNS02278125.1, read on the forward strand.
TCTGAAATGGGTAGAATAAACCAGCAAAAGCCAATTTTTCTACCAAAGCCCTAGTAGTTTGTGCTTATGGCCAATATAAAAAGCAACAGAATGACCTCTACTTAGAAGCGGTTGCTTCATTTCGGCAATAAACGGTTCTTGCCCTGCAGCGCCATCAGTTTGGTAGATGGCCCTTACAACGGCAGCGCTGCGTTTGTTCCAGTTTGTAGATAACGAGTGCATTTGAAAAATCCTCATAGATAGGAATGTAGCTCAGGCGTCATATGACACTGCTAAAGGCTAAAGATGAAGCCAAAGCCGTGCGTGTTCAGCATAGCATTTGTTATAGAACAATTTTCAGATGTTTTTTTGGCGTTCGTATGAATCTGAGAATCATCTTTCATTCCTGAAATTTACAGTTTTACTGTCTGTTTTGTGTGACAAGAATTGTTCAAACGATCATCGCCTTTGGTTTCGCATTAAGGATTGCAAGTTTTAGATTAACTTGGCATTCCAACTTTTCTCTTAGCTTTGATCACAAGTTGAGCCACTGCTTCTTCTGGTGGCTTGGCACTGCTGCTCCAAAAAATGAATGCTATAAATCAAATATGTATTCAGCTCGAATTCGTATATAAAGACACAAGTATCATAACGGTAAAAATACATAATTAAATGCAGATCGTCGACGACAAAATACGCATTAGACGCGCTGTTTTTGTTAGGAATTCTGACGGTTGATTAAAGTAACTTTTTGTGGAAGAAATGTCGATGTTGTTCACAAAATCTTAATTGACGAGTGGGGTAACAATCTTTAACTCCTCCTGTCTCTTGCTGTTAATTATTTGAAGAGTCGTAAAAACAATGAGACTATTCTTTATGCACTATGTATCTTTAGATTTTTAGGTAGTTGAATGTGTCAGTAGTACAGGGTAGAATACTGGTTATCTAATAAAAATTCAGAGGTTATATAGGGTCAAGTTCATGCCGAAAAAGTTTCATTCCTGAACTATCGTTTTTGAATTGTAGCATTCAAGGACACATATAAATTTAGAATCACAATACTGCACTAGTCGGTCCTGCATGGCTGTAATTTGTTGATATTCGATTTACTGAGCGGCCATATAAATGCGAAGCTAGCGAGGAAGGCAACGTGCAGTATACATACAGTATACAGTACTGTATATGCACGGGCCAAGATGAAAGTTAGCAAATGTTTGATGTACCGTATTATATTTCTAAATTTACTGCTCATGGCTATACGCACTGTACTTTCAAATGTCCTTCATTATTGTTACAATGGAAATTGGCAGCCACAGGTGAAGTTCCCAGCACCAAATTACGGGCATAGGCCAGGACAATTGCCTACGGTAGATTATTAACAACGTAAGAACAGACGCGATTCCCTGAACGAGTCACTATATTATTCCCTTCGTTTGGCACAGTCACTTTTAGCCCATCGCCCAACAAGATGGTCCCTAAGACAGCTGCTGCGAACTTCAAAGGACGAGTCATTTTTAGCAGAGGTAAGTGTAGAGCCCTGAAGGTATTGTCCTCGGGTGCCTATAATTAGAAGGGACACCGAATTTTTTAACCGTAGAACAACAGAGGCGCAACAATTAGCGCCGACGCTCGGCGAGTTTTCCGCGTTCTTCTAAAATTCTGTGATGAGAGACCTCGAGTAAACACACGCACTGTGTAAAACTCGCTCGTTTTCTTTTGCTCTATGGTGCTCTTCTGACACGGAGCATAGACCAAGCCTGCACGGTGTATAATAAAGCCTTTCAAGTTCAGCTCCACTGTATAAAGCTCATCCTTAATGCAGTAACTAACATACGTGCTTCCTATATCCTGTACATAATAAATATCGCTGGTTAATTAACCTTTCAAAAGAACAACAGGATATTTTACTGGAAGTTTTGTGTCAAGTTGAATTTACTTTGCTACAAATACAAAATAATTAGGGTCTCTCCAAAAAAACGAACATTGAAATAAGATACTGTGTAGTTAATCGGAAATCTTTAGGTATATATACTCAGATATCTGCAGTTAGAAGGTTGGAAATTAATGTACAAGTTATTGTTAGCCACAGAGTCTGGCACGATGGCCATCGCCGATTATACGATGGCGATGGTGTGTAGACCATCGCCATCGGAAAAACTACGATGCTACGATGGAACAGCGCAAAAATCAATCGGCGATTGCGATGGTCCGATGGAAATCGTATCAAACAATCGGCGATGGCCATTTTCTCCATCGCACAGAGCGATGGTGTTACGAGGAAGTAATGGTCGGATGAAATGCCTGAACATGCCATCGGCGATGGTATACGATTGGCATCGTCATCGGTTGTACTTCCGATGCCGATGAAATAATGCCAAAACTAAAAAAAAAAACAGCCTTACGAGTTCGAAACATTCATTTTTTGGTAACATTAAAACAAAGAGGGGGTTACAAAGTTTATTTTAATACATTTCCCAGATCTAACAATGTCAATAAACAACCTAAGCCTTACACTTCGCACCTTTTATCAGCTAGGATAAGTATCACAGGTTTGTAAATCACACACAGGCCAAGGTTATAAAAGATGCTGTTTTTTTCGATGTTTGTGGTCTGAGATGTTTGCATTTTTAAAATGTGTTAATGCGATGGACCATCGTCGATAATGACTCTCTACGATGGCCATCGCCGACGGTTACTTCATCGTAGGTTTTTTGGTTCCGATGCCGATGGAGCGATGGTATTGGCATCGTACCATCGATTTTGCTATCGTACCATCGTAACATAATCGGAGATGCCGACCTCTGGCTAGCCATATATAGAAACCACATCCAAATGAATCTAATTTTTCAACAACCCACTGTCATAATAACATGAGGGCGACTCAGCCCGGCAGTTGAGTACAGAAGTCAAAACCTAATTACAGATCGCATTTTGATGACTATAAACAAACGGTACATATTCAGCGTACTTTGTTTCATTTCAGATGTTTTTAATCATACGTACTGAAGACGCCACTGCATGGTCCAATATTATCTTTTAGCAAAATGGCACAGTGCCATTTTAGCTTTCACGGTATAGGAAGATCAAGAAGCTTAAGCGCAAACAATGTCTTAGATATATTGGTAACGCAACATTATTCATATTATCCCTATATCGGATAAACCAAAATCTCGGTTTCTCGGAGGAATAGCATTAGTTGACACTTTCTTTAGGAAGGACGTTGGTCCTGTATACGGTTAAATTATTTCCATTGCATGCTCGTCGAAACTGTTACGAAAACTTACAACAGAGGCTGTAGAATCACGATTCCCATGATGGCAAACTATCCCAATCGTTTCGATATCCATAGATATTTCAGCTGTTCCGGGGGGTAAAGTGGTAGAGTGCTACGTCCGCGTTCTCGAGGTTGAGTATTCGCTTCTCAGCAAGGGAAGAGCACTCTTGCGATACTTGCGATTGCAATGTCAGCTTTACGAATACTCACAGTTCACTGAGAAGGCACTGACAAAGGCACATAGTTGTCACATGAGACTTCCATCTTTTTCGTTATATGCTTCTGATAGTCGGTCGTCGACTGCAGCCTAGCGGGCATTGACCTGCAACACGATAAAGTGCGCGTTGATTTTCTATTTTAGGGTGTGCGGGCAGGTTTGCTGCTGTTTCTCATACCTACTGTTTGAAGACACGGTGAAAACGCAGCTAATGTACCATGCATTGATACAAAGACATTCTGAAGGTGAAGGGTAAAGGTAAAGTCAACCTGACTGCACCCTGCACAGGGAAACCCATACGCACTTGGTCGTGCTGCATATATTTGGCCAAGTGGCCCCAGAAAAGCAAGTACAACTGCAATCGAACACGGGTTGTAATGAACGATGGCGTCATTAACGGAAGGTTCAACGACCCGCATCCTACCCCGTCCTTCCATTTCTGGACAAGGTAAATGAACCCACAGTAGCTGTGCATACCAAGCAAGTTTACTGACTCATGCAGCGCACCGGGCGCCACAAAGACAGCTCGGCTGGCTCGTCGCTCGATATCCCGGTTCTTTTGGTACACCAGTCAAGCACGGAAGGCCTGCTGCTACCGTGAAAACGTGGAATAATTGCTCTTACCACAGAAATTCAAGATTTAGAATATTTTTCATGCTCTCACCCAGCCACCCACTGAACGCAAAAATAAAGTTAAATTGCAGTTTGTGCTCATGCTATACTTTTGTATTTTATTGCATTTGGCTCCAAGTAGGAGTAGTTTGCGTCTGCATTCTCAGAGCCAGGCAATGATTGCCTACAGTTTAATGTAAAATAATGGATTAATACAGCAAAGCAGTTATCGCTGACTCAATAGGCATAATTGCTAAAATCTTATCCAATATTTCTACTATCGTGTTAGGTGCTTATGGAAGTTAACTACATTTTCAATAGCCAGTGTTGTCATCTGAATAGTCTTGGCTTGTGTCCTAAAACGAAAATCTACATGTCATTAGGACCAGTCGTTATCATTCGCTATGCGCATATCAAAATATTTTTATATGCACTCTTACCTGAGTCGAACTGTTGTATAGTGGAGCGGTTCATAAAGAGGCGGTTGCTGGCAAACTATAACTTCGACCAACCATAACTGTGACTATCAACTTCCATTGATTTATGCCTCTGCCCCAGAAGTCGCCCAGCACCGATGTGCAAAAAATGCTCATGAAGCTCGCCTTTTATGTGCGTTACGAGGCACAAGAACCCGGAGCATGTGATCCATCTCACAACATCCATGAGGTCAAATGTAGTCGTCAAGCTGTTGCAGCCATCGGATAAAATCTCAGCTAACACCTAGGAGAGATTACGCTCTCAAGTCAGGTTCGCGCGACTCCATTACTCGAATATGAGATTACAGGCGACCTCCGCCAAGGACTCTATCCACTTGAGAGACCCAGAAAAGATCTGGTATGTTTTGTAGATGAGGGTCAGGTGATTTTTCGTTTTGTAGTTAGTGGATTCATTATCTCTGTACAGGACGGCTGAAAACCCTTTCGTAACAACAGCACGATGGCAAGAACCATATATGACTACTTGCTCGGTAAGAGTTAAATACCAACGTCCCTTTATTAGACCATAGCTTTAGGCTGGCATAAACTCAATTATGAGATAACTTATCACATTATTCGTGCTTCAGAAGCAATGTTCAATTGGTTTGTATTTACTTAAAATGTCTGAGACCAATGTTCCAATTTTGTGATATAATTTACATACGTTTGAGAATTCTCTCACTATTATGTGTAAATGATTTCCCACGCCATCAAAATTAACTGCGTTGACACAATCATTAAATATTTGAGAAAGCCGATTTGTTTAGATTTAAATACACGTAGGTTATAGAGCGCGGCACTCAGTATCATACGGCTTTCTCTTCCGATATTATGAAGAAATTGTTTTGATAGAAATAAAGTCATACATACAATCCTAGAATAAACCTTTTCTAAACGTATACCCTATGTAGCACCACCGGGTGAACGACTACGATAATTTGGACGTGCTACTGTTGCGTATTCCTTCTAACATTTACTATTTAATATTTTTACCATGATAGATTGAATTCTACGTAGCCGTCGTACGCAAAGCTACAGTAGAGTACCTTAGAAATGCGCATTCCTTTATTGTAATCCTAATTAGTACGAACGTCATCAGTACAAGCTGCGCTATTGAATATGAATTCATGCTCCTAGGGTACACTCCTGTGTCAAAAGAAGAGCTATGGTCGCTCAACGTGGGTGAATTTTTCTATTTCTTTGTAAAATGTACTACTGGAAAAACAGCGTGCTTAGCATTTTAGTATTTATTGCTTTATTACTTTTAGTTTCCTTCTACAAGTGCCACATATACACTTAGTACAGACGCCTTTGTTCACCATATCAGTACGAACTGCTTTTAATTTTTTGCTACACGTGTCACGCGAAGAACTGCCGTTGCTCTGCATGTACATACTGTAGGTACAAGTCCGCCACAACGCGACACCACAATAACGCCGCACACGCGCCACAACGCGACAACACAATAACCACACCGTTATGACAGCACCCTGCATTAGCCCGATTTAGGTAACGGGCTCAGTTCACTGCTCCAAAAGTCTTTATAGACCCCATCTTTACAGTCAAGTCTAAACTCACCTAACACATGGGATAATAACACGTTCACTTTTGGCTGAGACAGTTCGCAAGACCTTCCAAATAGCTATAACGTAAATGTTATTAAAAGTGTAGAGGTAGGGAATATAGCCATACACTTTTCATGACATGATTGCACGGCAACGGAGATGTACCGATCTTATCAGTCATAGCTGTAATCTTGGAGGTGGACTCGCCATAGGCAAATGAGCTGGTGAAGGCGCTAGAAAATTGCGCTTAGCACCGTTGATGCGTTAGTTTCCATTCATTCTACTTGTTTTAATATTGATGAAAGCAAAGGCATACATGCAAGAACTCAATGAAGACACCGTAAGTTCTGCAGTGGTATTTGTAGTCATATAAGCCATACAACTTATCAAATCATCGTTCTTCAGTGGGAGCAGATAGTAGTTATCAAATCAGGCCTATGAAAATATACGGTCGTTAGAATGTAATATGCTTCACTCGTATCATCATGCGCATAATTTTTTTCCTTTAATCTGTCATGTAGAGACATTCTCAATGCATCAGCAACGTGCGTCACTCCAACATATTATTGAAGTACAGCGCAGTCTCTACCGGTACGCGAGGGTACTAATAGATTTAAGCAGTCTGTGGCAGTGATATTGACCTACGTGTACTGTATGTCCATATATTGTGCCAACAATATGGCTCTTACAGTGTTGCAGCATGAATCTGACACATTGCAGTCATAATTCTATTTTATACTCGTAAGTGTGCTAACGGAATTCTTGGCCGACGCAGAAGCTAAAACCGCAATACAGATTCTGGGTCTGCCACAAATTTTGTCAGGATCGTGATCATCAACGAGACTGTGACCGACAGACCGATGGATATACGAACGGCTAACGTTCCTTTGAAAACATAGATTGCCTTCCCAGTTAAGCTAAGTTTATTAACTCCGTATATGAATGTAAATTCTTGCCGTAATCCAGTATGTACTGCATAGCGCTGGCGGACGATACAATCAGTATTATTATTCATCTGATTGTCCTAACATAACCTGCTAATGCAGTTAATAACTACCCATGACTGTACTACCACAAGTGCACTTTCAGTTACGTTCCATGCGAAACGCTCGCCATGCAAAATTTTCCCTCTGCTAAGGGCCGACCTCACGTCGAAACCTCAAAATCTTTTCCCCCCAAGTACTGCACCTTTCCAAAGTGACCTCTTACTTTCGACTTGCTCCCATCGAAGAGTTGCTCTTACGTCCATAGGAAACATGCAAGCTCTGAGGTGTCGTTCGCTATGAGCCACGGCCTGATCGGCGATGCTGTACGTCTCCAAACTGGCGCACTGGGACTCGTTGCTTGGGCATCTTTACGACATAGGCACGTGTGCGCCATAGCTCTCCCAGCGCATGCTATCGTAAACGCATGAGCTAACAATACCATCAATAATCTCTATGGTGCATTCCTCCGCACAGAGAAAAGACAAGGATGCGATCACAGAATACCGTCGGTAATTTCTACGGAATGATGCTCTGCTAGCTGTGGGATGGGGGTTAGACCCAAGCATGATAATATTCTGAGAGGCAGATAATTCATTAGCAAGTGAAAAGTTAAAACACGAATAAAATACACTCGTGGTACATCAAAATGATAGTTTTTATTGAGCGTTGTCATTCGGCTCAAGGTATTTCTCTATGGCCTGAAAGAGTAACGATCTACCGAAAATGTCATCACTGTTGGTATTCACAAATTGCCATTACGATCATTACTTAGATATGCCCCTTAAACCTCCTGATGCATGGACTTAGAACGGTGTTTCAGTAGCGAAAAAGAGAGGGAATATGTACGTTTTTTATAGTAGTATGATAAGAAAAAACTGGGAACCATCTCCGGAGGTCAATCGCACTTGGCAGCAACAAATCGGAAAGAAGAGTAAGAACAAGAAAAAAAAGACAGTAGAAGTTGGTAGAAAGAAGAGAGTAAAAAACTCATTCAAAGAAAAACTTATCAAACTCAGAAAATGCAATAACCATTGGAGGCGTTACTCCCAATGAATGCGATTCTACTACAAATTTCAAAAGTGAATGCTTCTTCAAGCTCAGAAGCAAAAGATCAAAAGTATTCTTTTCTGCAGAAATATAGTCTTGGAATCGAGCTTTTTTGCAACGCACAGCAGAATTTCCCCGCATAATAAGAACAGGCAAGCCAGTCAGAAAAAGAAGAGCGCCGTAATTTCTAGGATATATGTTTCCACCGACAGGGAAATTAGTGCGGAAATCAACGTGATTCGTGAGAAGGTCAAATAGCTGCCGCACGCTTCTCTATACCGACAGTGTAATTTAAAATGTGAAAAAGCAATACAAAGAACAGAACAGTATCTGCGCATGACCGCCTCTGTCATACTGTACAGTACTCAAGAAATTAGAAATGCGGTGTTGTTCGTTGAGTATCGCCGTATTCTGTAACGAAAGCTGCAACACCGTATTCGTGATGCATGCAAACAGTATTCGTAATCCAATGATACACTGCACAGCCCGTATTTACTTGGTGCAACTATACGGTACCTATATCTATATTGTGTCGTGCGTATTTGTTTCGTCCACATAGATAGAAATAATTCACCCCGATTAGCTTCAGCGTGGGCAAGACTTCTTTACAGAGAGGTTCATCACTTTGGATTGAGTTTTAGGCAATAATTGCGAAAAAGTTACGTAGGACTGACTTTTCTACAGTCCCAACCGTAATCCGGTAGCAACTATCACCTCAAACTCGATCGAAAGAAGCGACTCTGAAGTTCTTTTCTCTGAAGTTCCGGTGGTGTTGAGGCTAATTCATGGGTCCAGTTTAATCTGCATTGGGTGGGCAGCTCAGACTTCTTTACAGCAAATCAGTCGCTATGAACACTTAATACAAGTTCTGATCTGGACTAGTAAAGGTACATTTAGAGAACGAAGGCATTAAACCGCGTCTTGAATAATGCCACAATTTCACAAAATATAATTCATTCAGTTTCTGGATGACACATCGCTCCCCATGAATAATTGATAGACGTATAGTTCCATTCATTTACTGTAGTAATCTAGAAATATCTTTACAGCAAAAAATTAGACAAAATACTCAGTGCGCTAGCTGTAAAAAATAGGCATAGGCAACAGTAAGTATCAAGTTAGAGTCGACATTGACAAGTTGCCAATATACTGTATGGAGTTCGCAATATTGCCACCAGCGAAGTTTATCATCTGCGTGTGGACCGAGTAGCTCTAGTGACCTATTTTTTTATTATATTTGCGCAAAAAAAAGTAATACCCGATAGTATCGCCACAAAATCTGTATTTAATATTCTGTTCCTCCAGAATGCTTAATTAATGCGTATAGAGGAAAGAGTAAAGTTGAAACTCGCGTGCGTTTCACGCAATAATTTCGACACACCTCTGCTGCAAGTTCGACAGTGTGCCAGTAACTCTCTTTTCATGGTTTGGCATTTCACTTCTTCAGCGTGAAAGTTGAAACTCTAAGTTCGACTTTTGGCTCCTTCATTTTTGTGAAGCGCGAGAATTTTATGGCTCTCAATGATTGGCATTGGGCGGGCTGCGATAGGTCGCTGATCGTTCTGTCGGTCTCCTTGATGTTCCAATAGAGTCATACGTTGAATAAATAATGGACTCTTCAACAGGAGAAACTCGTATCTACGCCACCCAGATCGCCACTCAAGCGTCCTGCTATCTATACTCGGCATTCTCACCCGCCATATACGGAGACTGGGAGGATGGACTACCTTGGAGGTGCATGCTTGCTCCTACTCTTGACATGGACCGGGACTGGGCCGGCACTGAAACGACTCCTCTGTTACGGCAGCAAACATCCTCGTACGGTACAAATTATGACACCATTACTGCAAGACTCCGGTGGAATAATTAAGTCAAATCGAGGGGATTATCATTGTTTTCATGGCGATGAGCCAAAAAGATGCACAAATTCTAGGACCACATGTGAAGGTAATTGAACGAAGGAACGAGATACGCCTAACACACCCTATGCTGTGACGAAAATATTAAGAAATTTCCGCCTTTCGCAAGCAACTTTGGTCATGCATGTATGCGAGTGTGACCTTTACATCGGATAAAAACTTGTATAAAATGAAGTACAGAAGATCGAGCATAAAAATGTTCACTTAGTCTTACGTAATGATTTCCCAAAAATTTTTAAAATTGTTCAAGTTTGACTACAGCTTACTCAAATATATCCCTGCACGTTAAAACAATGTAATTCCAGTGCATTCTACGCAGAATCCTCTTTACCTGAAGCCATTCTGAACAAAGAAGTCTGTTTTTGTTTGGCTCTATAGGAGGCACAAAGTATTGACAAAAGCATCGATGCGGCTAGAAATTTTGTGAAATTTCGACCGCGGTATAGGTGTGTAATGGAAGGTTCTGTGGGTTAAAGAAAGATGTCAGAGTTATACCTTAAGGGTTGGTATTCGAACTTGGTTTTTGTCGACTGCGAGAGGTGCCATAAAGCAAGATGGCTATCTTCGGTAATCATCACTTGAGTCCAGCGATATTCCTGGGGCACATCTGCTTATCTCTTGCTAGCATCAACAACTCCAGAGGTTGTTGGGAGCATTTTCGGGCCTGTTCTGGATCCTTTGCGTCGTGTTGTAGGGAGTCTCGGTAATAGAGTTGTCTTGGCTGTAGGAGGGCAAGAATGGCGGTGTAGTTGGAAGGGGTTAGTTGTAACTATTTTTCTTGAGCAAGGTTACAAAGGGCGGTTTGGGTGGAAGACAACCAGCGGAGATCTTACTGGAGTCGAAGGCGCATGGTTGGAGAGGAGTGGAAGAGAGATTGCGAAGCTTGTGATGAGGGCTTAATTGTGGAGGCGGTTAGCGGGGAGGTTACTGATCAGGTTTTGATGAAGACATCAAGCAAGGCGGGGGACCCAGGAGTGCAGGCACACTGGATACTAACGAGTGCATTAAGTCAAGACGCGTCCAGAGGAGAAGCAAAGGAAGCGACTCCTTGCAATGGAACGTCTCGTTAAAACGAGGAGTCGACGAGCCTCATTCTCCCAGCATTCTCTGGTTCCATGATGGGAATTAACGATCCAGTCCTGCCAAATATAACGACGGTGGCGTGGCTGAATAACTCAGGCAACGGTTGAGAAATGCATTGTGCGTGCAACGATTTTACCACTGGAAATAATTTTCAGAACGTGAAAGTTGAAAATTCTCGTTCATTAGCCGTGAAACATGAAAAACAGACCTGCTGTTGCTCTCTGATAAAGAGTCGAGAGATCCTGGACCGTCAGACCTGTTAATGAAGACGCTCGGCTCGACTGCGGTGCTATCACGCGATAAGTGAAATGGACATGTGAGAAGTCCGGGGTCGTGTAACCGATCCAGTTTTTTATTATGTGGAATAAACGTAAAACGGATAGACGCGCCAAATACAATTAGAGAGAATCCGTTTGCAATTTGTTCAATAGTAGAGCAGTTAGGTATTTATGCTTTTATTTGTATGAATTTTCATGGTTTGTTTATTATGTTTTTGTTCTCAGGTCCACACCTATTCAGCACAAACCTAAATGATCTATCACTTCGTGTGAAGTTGCTTCGGTGTCATGTTTGTATCTGCAAAATTAATATTTAGTACGTCGCTGCCCTGGTGATGACTGCATGCATTTCACTTTCAGTCTGTACCACAGACGGGCATTTCTTCAGTATCTTCACAAGAAATTTGCAGCATCGATGGCATCAAGCGGTCGATCGTTTGCTTACTTTCATCACTACAGAAAATGAAACCAGACGGGCATTTTACCAGTATTTTTTAGAATAAATTAGCGACTGCGATGACGTCATAATTGATCACTTGCTTTGAGTCATATTGTAGCGGGGAGGCATGGCGCTACTGTCAATTTTTTCATTTCTTCCCGGTCGGCTAACCTCTCTGCCACTTCGCTCCAGGGAGAAACAAAATACCAGGACAACAGAACAAAGCACTTTATTTAGGTTTCTCT
>LQNS02278125.1:32850475-32863084 GCA_001587735.2 Parhyale hawaiensis
AAAAAACACTAAGTAACAATTGTAACGGCACATATAGCTCCTACCACAACGGTTCATATAAGAAGAAAGGAATGTTGCCGAATCTCACACCAGAAGAAACTTCCGGCGAGGGAGGTTAAGAAGAAAAAAAAGGGGTTCGAACTTTTCAGAAAGTTCGGACCATTACAATATGTTCGTAGCCATGATACTAGTGCAATGTAGATATTTCCAGCCGAGCCAGAGACAATGTTGACGTCGCAGTGATGTTGAACCGTCGATTTAGATTAGATTAGATTAGATAGGCGACAGTAGACGAACCAATAGGCCCATTACCAAAGAGACACCGGAACCTACGCCCCGGCCCTCTATGAGCTATTGCCATTGTGTTAGTAGGATAAATAGGACTGGAGCAAAGAAGAATAAGAAGAAAAGAGAGAGAAAAAAATGGGAACGAATCCCAGCCAAAGAGACGATCATGAATGCACGCAAGCACGATCAAGAGCCGCTGATATGCGGAGCTTAGAGATGTCAGGCAGTGTAGTTGGAGCGGGAGAGAGAAGAAGAAGACAGATTAAGGTGTCCTAGAAAGCTTTGGCCATTGAGAGCTTGCAATTCCTGGAGGAGGAGTTCTTAGCTGTGGATGTCTATCCCAATGTAAGTCAAGACCATTTTTTAAACGCGTTGACTGACTCCGCACTAACAATGTCGGAGGGGAGTTGATTCCAAATGCTTATTATGAAATGCGGAAAGAACTGCCGACTTAAGGTCGTTCTTCGAGCTTTATGATTGAGTTTTTGACCGTTGTTTCGCAAGCAATCATTGAGGTCTCTTTCAAAGAGTCCCGTTGTAGGTACGTCGTTGAAGCCATTCAAATACCTGAATGTTTCTATTAGTTGCCCCCTGAGTCGCCTTTGCTCGAGAGAGATCAAACCCAGTTCTTTCAGGTGACATTCATACTGCTTATTTCGCAACTGAGGTATCAATTTCGTTGCTCTGCGTTGGATTCTTTCCATGTTATCGATATCTTTACAAAGATGAGGCGACCAGAATTGGACAGAAGCTTTTAAGTGTGGCCGCACTAATGCCTTGTACAAGGGAATGATGATGTCCTTGGACTTGTATTCAAAATTTCTGGTGATGAATCCCAGCACTCTGTTTGCCATTTTCACACTCTTGTCAACTTGCTGACTGTGTTGTAGTTTGTTTGTAATAGTGATTCCCAAGTCACGTTGCTGGGTGACAGCAGCCAATACCGTCCCGTTCATTTTCAATGGGGTTGAAGGTTTCACAAGCCCTATGTGCATTACCGAGCATTTGTCGACATTAAAGCTCATCTGCCAAGTTGTGCTGCATTCCACGAGGTGGTCAATGTCTTGTTGGAGCTCTGCTCTTCTCGTGGCAGGATGACATAGTATAGTATCATCCGTAAATTTACTGATTTTACTACGGATGTTAAGATCGAGATCGTTGATGTAAATTGAGAACAGAAGTGGGCCAAGCACGCTACCTTGTGGAACCCCTGATGATGCCTGAGTACCGGTGATCGTCTCTCCTTCAAGCTTGACTCACTTTTGCCGACCCGTAAGCCATGCCCGGATCCATCGGAAATAGTCTCCCTGGATGCTATGGGCTTCCAATTTTTTTCAATAGCGCTTAGAAGTTCCGCGTCTGTGTCTTTCTTTTTCTGTGAAATCATCTATTCCTAGCCATGGTACTACCAGTGTTTGGCCAACATCTCCTGCCAGGTCAAATTTCGTTGAAATTTGAATTGGTTCAGACTACTGCTCTTGTCTATAGCAATAACGTTGCTTGCTCAACGAGACACGATTCAAGGATGACGTCATACTGGTCTCGAGGAAAATTTGAGGCGCGCTTTGAATTTTTGCGTCAGCACGTGCTTTGTCTGGGGACGTGTCAAACGCACAGTTTTTAACAGTACCTCATAACGACTGTTCGATACCGTTGTGACGCCTTCATTATTTTTTGACGCGGCTGGACATAGCTACATACCACTGGTATTGTGCTCCGACCATACAATTTGCAGCAATCTATCGCATCGTCGTTGTCGCTAAGTTTTTTGCAAACATACGGAAAAAACGCGCGACTGTACGTGTTCATTGTCCTGCAGTCTATACTGCCCACGCTGTTGCAATGAGGCCCTTATTGGATAATTATACGAAGTATTCTTCATTCTCATTTCGGTATTGAAGAAAGACGACTGTAGCCTCGCGCTTCTTACAATCCACAGCTTCTTCCAATACGTGTTACACCAATAGATTGATAACTATTCACTATATAGTGAGAGCATATAACTGTTTTGTACCAAGGCCGTGCTGTACTACACCTTGTAAACAGCAACAACTGCATGTAAATTCTTGCACACCCTACAAAGGAGTCGAATGGCTCATGATTACCTCATAGGTAGTTGGATTTATTCAGTGAACGACACTTCCGCTGATGCGAATTTACTGATAATGTTGTCTCGCTAATAAGGCTTGGTGTAGCATAGATGCAATCATCCGATCAAAGACCAGATCTTTGCTCACGCGTGTACGTAATGAAATGCTTCAGTCAAGGTAAGATGCCCTACTTGATATCCGCAATTACCGGTTTGACCTGATGTTCGATAAACACTCGTACAGAGAATACCACCGAGTCCGAGATGTGTATCAATAAATAGGAAGCTAATAGGTGGACCCAGCACACTTCCATTGACGTAAATGTGGGTTACGCGTCAGGAGTACACGGAGTGTCGTGCCGCCAATTGTAATGGTATACCAAGACATCTGGTGTGCCCGATACAGGAAGGTTCGGTGGTTTTGTGAGGTAGTTTGTTAGGGTTGGCAGGTCGGGTTATCTCCCGAGGTTAGTTTTAGGTATAATCCTCGCAGCACAATGGCGCATGACTCCAAAGTAAGAAGGCAGCAGATGGCAGGCACCACGCTTGCCTGGTCTCCTATCCTTATCTCCATCGTGTGAACACAAGACACGCAAATTACACTAACAGATGTCTCCGGTTACGAAACATTGAGCGCGACAGCATACAAGCAGTTGGAGCTGCCTTCTGGTGCTCTTTTGTATGCGCTTGCTAGCCAAAAGCCTATTCAAAGCATAAATTCGGGGAAATATATTGATCCTCTTGCTATTTATTTAATTACTTGCCGCCTGCTTCAATTGCAGAAGAGTAGCTAAGCAAAAAACAAAGTGTAACTATTGCATATCGAACGCGTGAAGCCCTAAAGACGAAGACTGAAGAAAATGCAGCAAGTGCTGAGTGAAATATGGACGACGAATCATAATACTTAATAGAAAAATAAAATTTTCTTTTTCTCTCTCTACTTCTGAAAGTTTAAAAGTCTAAGGACAGTGCAGGATGTACGCGAAAAAACTTGCAGCAGTTTTCTGATAATATTGTTTATTTATCTAATTCCATTTTACTGTAGTTATTGTTGACTGATGGCCAAATTCTTAATGGAATGGTATTTTAAAACTCACTCGGGGAAAAATAGAAAAAATTTCTTGCGCACAGAAGGTAGCTTAAGAACATTTCGTGCAAATTAATAAGAGTTATAGCTGTAGGAGATTGCAGCTTCCGGAGCACCAATTACTGATAGTAATTTGCAGAGGCGGGCGCCTACGGCCACTTGCGGCCCAGTCACAACAATAATAAGGACGGAGGTTTGCGGCCTCTGGCCTTTGATTTCTTGTGGTTAAGTAAGGAGTGGCCGCAGGTACCAGCAAGCGCCTACCTACATTGACTATTTTGTATAACTGCGCAAAGAGAAGTTATCGGCCATCCCAGTTGCTAAATAAAGATTTTAGTTACATGGAGCAGCATAAAATTCTGTAGGAGAGGATGGGGTTGTGCATTTTAAACAAAGTTTTGTATGTCGTTAAAAAAATAATGCAAAATATTGAACTTGAGTCGAATACCAGTGAAACATCGTGCATTAGACCTATAGTTTAATGTAATAATATAGTATTACCAGTACAGTATTGCTTTATTATTGAGCTACTGGTTCTTATACCTAATTTGATCTTTTTACATCAACTTTATATTCCACTAATAACATCTGAAGGACGTTATTACCATTTTTTTAAATTTGAGCGAGAGTAGGATATTACGAAGAATAAAAAACATAAATATGCTTGACAGCGTTGCCATGGTGCATCGTTTCTGACCATGACGTCACTAAACATGCAGTGAACTTTGGCCTGAACTTTTTATGCTGATCTATTTTATAGGAAATTGTATGTAGAAGCCTGGGTCGAGGAGAGCAGCGAGAAGCAGGGACTCTCTTTATGAGGCATATTGCACTTGAGGAATAAGTTCTCCAATTACAGCTGAACCATTCGGGCATCAGCGACATAGTAGCATTGTAGAGGCGATTGCCACAGAACTGTATACGGCGTACTTATACGATACCAGGGATCAGTGACGGCTGGTCAAGTGGCAGTGTGCTGTGTTATCAATGAATCAAACAATTTGCAGTTGAAACTGTTTCACGCTTATTGAACTTTTATGGCTTCAGTTTGTAATACATAACATAAATTACTTCTGTGCTGTCGTACGCTCATGTGTTCTCGCATATTCTCATGATAAAAAATTCATTATCAACAAGGGAACAGCAATAATGAAATAAGACTGCACTATGTATTAGTTGATTTTCACCCATGTTTCATTCTGAATTCAACCATAACTACTCATGTACGCGATACAGGAGCTTTCGAGGGATACAGATATATAGAGAACTCAATTTCGGCCACGGTGGCGCTTACGGCGTTATGTGACACTGTGCCTCAAATAAGTTCATGAAATAAGACTGTTTTAAAAATGTATTAAGCATAGCAAAAATTAAGACACGTCGATTTTAAACACTTTGTCGGTATAAACAAACTGTATTCGATGAATGGCCTGATAAACTCACGTGTTTCTTATTTACGTTTTAGGTTAATTTCCACACTGCGTATCGTTCTGTAGAGAGAACGTACTAACAAAATTGTTACGTTATGCATGTTACGTTCCTACGCTGCATGTAAGCCCTAATGTAACTTGGCTTCGACTGGCAGCAGTGGCATTACGGGACCCGAGGGGTGCTGAACGTTAGTTCTCACAAAACCATGTCACGGCTGTCAACACCACGCCGAGAATGACAGGGTGAGGAGCTCTATGCTGCCAGAAAGACGCTAATTGCTTGCGAACATCTACGAGAGTTTAACAAACATATTGGGCCCTTAGTATTTCATTTAAGTTAACTTTTCATAAAATATTGGCAATCCTTAAAGAAAATAAATTCTCGGCCTTTAATTTTTGCCTAAAGGCAGCGACACGAAATGATCACCGATGTAAACGGTTGAAAATGAGCAGTCACCGTAGATTATTTTCCTTTTCCAGCACCTAACATTAAACGTGGAGCACACGAAAAGTTAAAAGAAGATTACTTAAAAGCAAACGCAGCATTAACCGTAAGCAATTCAAGAAAATATAAAGTTAACAATGAGTCTTACACACAACGAAACGTAAATTTTACCAATACGGACTGCAAGGAAAAAACTTAAAGCGAATAGAAAAAAAAATGCTAACCGATTTCGAAAATTTTGCTACTACTACGTGGTTTTTTGTGAATCCGTCCTGCAATACTGCTACTAACTTTATGCGCATTAGAAAAAAAGATGTAAAGCGATTTAAGAAATTTGCTACAGTGTATTTTTTGTGAAACAGTCCTGTGGCAGTACCAACGTGAGCTACAACTGCATGCCGGCCGGTCCGTTTTCAGACGTCGCGTCGCGTGCTTGAGACGACGAGTGTCGCAGCGCCGCTATACGATCGTGTGTGTGCGGAGATAAATCCTAGTAGAGCTTAGAGAGGAAAATTTAGAGCCTGAGACACACCGTGCATAGTAATTCAGGTTTACTGAGGGGAAAGCGAGAGTGACAAACGAAAACAAATAGGAGTTACGATAGGGCAGTAGCTGGTTCTGCGAGCTCGCTGAAATCCGACGGCAGTGGATATAAAATATTATGCATTGTGACTGGCCAATTTATAAGCATTTGAATGTCTTCGTTATCAATGGCAATAAATTGGAAGAGACGAAATATAATAGCAAGTCTGGAAAATGTTGTAAGGTTGAGCTGGAGTTTGTGCAATAGAAGGAGTATTTACGCTCAAGCTGCGCTATATCGGTACCTACAAGCAAGGAATTTCAGTGCTACTTTAACAAATTTATGAATTTCATCCAAAGTTGCTCTAAAACAGATACATATAGTATCAGAAGAGTCAATCTAACCGAAATACTGGAAATGAATTTTATGCCATTAACATGGGCGACTCTACTATTACTAGCGAGGATTATTCACGCAAAATCATTCCCTATCATGAAACAAATCTGCAAAACTTCTCAAGTTTCCTAATAATTTTCGTATGAGTGAACTCTATAAGGACTCTAAACAAAATCAGTTTTCCATCGCAGGTTGCTGCCCAGCTGTTTGATGTTATTTCTTATACTTCATATTAACTATCCAATGAATATCTCAGCATAGCAAACGGACTATGAACGTATGGTCAATAAGAATTCATCACAACAGCTCGCGCTGACCAGAGTGTGTGCCAACGGTGGTGATGGGTGCTGACTGGAGTAATTCGTCATGCATGTATTGTACATGTAGTTGAAATAAGGCGGTGCGAAAATGACAATGTCGAACACAGAATACGGTCTCGTGAATTTGCCTTCGGCCAATTAAAATTTGTCTCTCAGTTCCTAGAATTTATCAGTTAGAAGTAAACATCATATACACTGAGTAAAATTTTATTCAGTTCGTTGGTAGTGGGCAATTCCAGAGCCCATGCCTACTTTCACACATTCCTTGCTCTCAGCGGCAGAAAGCATGGCGCAGAGATTAGCAAAGTGTAGGCATAGCTATACTGTAGGCTACAGAACTATTTACATAAGAGAACCAAGAACTAGAATTTCCCAATAGTTAAAGATCGCATTGTGGTACTAAAGTCCCGTATAAATCTATGGAAACTTGAAGAGGCCATATATAATTCACAAACACCGTAGTGGACAAATATAGAATGCACATATGTACAGTAGCCGACAGCTAATTGCTATATGCTGGGTGTTTAAAAAATATTGTCACATTTTTAATTGGCTGCTGTTTCAAAACGCATCAAACAAATGAATGTATCCTATATGGGTTGGGAATGTAACTTATATACCGAAACACAACAACCATTTGAAACTGTAATATTTTTTGAGACACCCAGTATATGCAACCCAGAACTATAACTTCAAGAACTGTAATTCACAAACACCCGATGGGAACGCTCGTTGTTAAGTATACCTATGTACGTATCCCATTAAGCGCCAGTGTGACATTGCCATATTTTCAGAAGTTAACTGCATCCGCTGCACTGCGGCGGCGGTGAGGGACGTGACACAAAAAATTTCGCTCATTCCCGATAGCTCATTCATCAACCTGAAAAATTATCCTCGGCACTAATTGAAGCACATTTTTTTCCTCCACAGTGGAACAAGTTTGCTATAGCACAACACTTTGTTGAGCTTCAAAGTTGAACACAAAATGATCAATATTAGTTCAAAAAATGATTATGTCAAATGTTGGCATAGATACATTGTAACCGACATCTCTAATTGTGCTCGTGATATAGTGGTATAGAAACACAAATGCAGTTGTACTGCATGAATCATGGCTTGGAAAAGAGAGGCGCAGAGCTTGAAACTGAATCGGGTGTACAAATTTAAGGTATTGACGCAAAACAAGTCTTCCCAGCTTGAGTATGCTGATCATCAATGCAGATGGCTGAATGGGTTGTACCACTTATATAGGCCAACGTATAACGTGGAGCGCAGGACATGAGAGATACGGCTAATGTAATCGTCATGTATGAGAAATATTTATCCTATGCATGATTCTCACAGTTTGAGTGTACCGTATCTTGCACAAACATTCGTTGTTTGTACCTGGAACATCGCTGCATTACCGTTTCACAAATTTGTTCTATAGAAACAAACGCTGTCAGTTTCTATGCTCTTCGCTGTACACTTCAAGTCCCGACAGACTGACAGTGCTCCAAGAAGCTGTAATGACGGAATGTAGACAAACTGCACGATGCCAATTTTCATGGCAGCACCGAACAACGCTAACAGATTGATTACATTTTCGCTAACAGTTGGTTGAGAAGGCGGCGAACTTTGCAAAATTTGTGCTTCCTTTACTTTTAATTCAAGAAGCAGACTTTCTGAATTGCTTAAGTTTATATAAAACTAGCTGTTTCGCGGATGATCTGGGTAACCGCACTGACATGAAAAAATATATATTTTTTTGGGTAAAGTCAGTTTGAGGATGAATTATGCAAGCATAGTATCTGTCAACAAGAATTTATGGGTCATATTTAGAAATACGTTCGGTCACTGGAGTTTAATCTCACATTTTCGACATTTGAGCCACTTTGGCTAATGTTTTCGCAAGTCGTATCATTTGTTACTTCGGCAATTCCAGACAGAAAGGGGGGATGCTTCGATTCTGCATAAGCTTCGAGACTTTTTCGTTGTTTTTCTTTCGGTGAAACTTGTTTTACTACTACGCTTGGGCGTCGTTTGAAAATTGCCCGGAGAATTTCAGTGGGGTAAAAATCAGGTGAAGACGCCGGCCCAACACTGAGCGAGTCGCTGGTTTCTGAAACCGATCGAGAGCTGTCGTGATTTTTTTTTGTTTTTCATGTGCGTGCCACACTTATGTAAACTAAACCTCTATAGACTTGCGATAGTAGTCGTACTTCCATATTTCTTAAGCAATAAAAAGACTTTTTGCTAAGCTAAAATATACTAAGAAATGTAATCATTATGTAACACAGAAAAAGTTTTCATAATATTGTTTAGACCACTTGACCGTCAGTTCCCAGGTTCTTAAGAAGGAGAAGACAAGAATGCTGTGACAGAAACTTTTCTGCTTCAAGAAACAGTATAATGCATGAGCTCATACTGCAGAAGGGCACTGTTATAAAATATTAAACTAAGCGTCAAGCCCATAATAATATTCATAAATGATAATAAGTAAAGAGAACCTCAAATAAAAAAAAAACTACAATTAAAGCAATAATATCAAGTAAAACTTGCCTACCAGCTTGACTTGCTGGCCGTAACATAAAAATGCACGCTATGTAAGAGAAACGATGAACGAAAAACAATGCAAATATTACACATATGACAAAGGAAGGTGGAAATTGCCTGAATTTTTATTTTTTCGTTACAGTCTGTTTTGTGTATTGAGGGTTTTAAAAATACAGTACCACAGAACTGTGTTATACGAGGCACAGCAATGACACCTCATAAAGCTCGGAATCTACTACACTAATTTAAAGCACGTGTCATAAGAAGTAAAACTACAGGTCGTTCTACTTTCAGAACATTATCAGACTGAAAATATTAATGTGAGAGATAACAGCACGACGTCTGCACCACTACGAAAATGCACGTGTCAACAGCAGTGCACCTGCTGATCATGCAATTCCCTGAACTATATAGATGAGAAAAAAAATATTAATGTAAGAGAAAAAGTTCGAAGTTTACGCCACTGATCAAAAGCACGCAGGTCGAATGCAACCAGCCTGCCAGGCATCTGATTCTCTGAACTGTATTCGACTGACAGTATAAATTGCAAAATATTTTTTAAATGATGCGTATTTTATAATGAGAAGGTTGGGTTTACCCGCCGTTATGAGACGCTGCTGTGTTTTTATGCTAAGTATTTCAACGTCCCAACTTAAGCACGAGCTTCCTTAGAAATAGCACTGATGGACTCCCGTCTATATGGTTTTCGTCCATTGTTGAAGAGTTAAGTCTATGACGTCAGCAATATTGGTGATAACCTAAGTACAGCTACGCAATGGTCACACTAACTGATGCATGTGGACAATTGGGACCGGAGAAACCTGCATATTAGATAACTAATGTTAAAACCAAATTTGTGGTAAACGACTAATCAATCTGCAAAGTACTTCATTCTGCAGGACTCAGCGCATATTCTTTAATATTTACAATATAAATATAGCGTCTTTAAATAGCGAATTGAAATTACCTTGAGTTCTACCAAATCATCGTAGGTACTAGGAAGCTGTCTAGCTATACAGTAGTCAAGCAAACTACTGGTAAGGAGTACGTTCTCTAATTATCCACATAGGAGTATAATGAACAATAGAATTGTTATCAAAAAAGTGCTATGACATGCTGGAATAACGGATAGCTATAGCGTTAAAAATATACACGTATATAAAGTAATATCAACTTTACTGTGAGTACTATAGGCTTCGGTAGCTTCTTATCAGACTTTTTCAGTTATTAGTTTTAATATAATTTGTGCCTTAATGTCTCATTCACTCATTTAATTATAACAAGCAGAATTATAATATGATAGGCTAATAATTTTTAGCTATATTAGATATATTTGATAGATTTACACTTTATGAAGTGGATGTGAATGGGAAGCATCTATAACATCCTGCATGTTCTATGAATACCAAATGAGGAGGCTACATGCAATGAAGATTTGTTTTGTCCATGGGAACTATATGTTAAGTGTTTGAAAATGCCAATGGTGATGTGCTGAGTCTCCATTTAGAGACGTTTCTCTCACGCATCGCCCACGTACATTCAGGAAGATAAAAGTCAATTGATGAAACAACCCTTAAAGATACAGCAGAAACCTATTCAAAGTTCACTAGCTGAACAATTCAAACACCTGAAACCAGTTTAATTTCACGCTTTCAGGAATCCAGGAGTCGAGAATGATGCCTAACAAAAGAAAAAAATGGCAGTCCGTTAGTATGCATCTTTGCTGTTTCAGAGGATCTTCATTGGTGGATATGCTTAGATATTCCCAAAATATTCGCTTGTCTAGATACAAATGCGAATATTGAAAACCATGTGAATATTCGGTCCACCTCTGATTCAAACCGTTCGCGACATCTGAATGCCTTGCAGAGGCTGCTAGATGCATGCAGCTGCATAAAAATTTTACTCTCAGAGAATGCACTTGAAAGTTTTGCATTGAAATATCAAAGTTTTACAGTGTAACGCATCCGTCAGAATCGACAAATATGGATTGAGGATTGCAGCTCTGAGAGAATTTCAACAGGAAATTTACTTGCTAAAGCGTCAACGAATAAAGGCGAGGTATTCCTGTGTAAGCTAGCATGGGCTGTAAATCGCAGATTGTGTCGAGTAAAGAGTTACAGAAGTTAAGATTTTCAGAGAACTTCTTGCTTATTATGATATCTTGTGGCCTTCTGTATAGATATGCATGCACTCACACTGAGGAGAGGAAGAACGACGTCAGCGAACGCGGCCTGAGTTTCGAGGCTGTGCAAGCCGCTCTTATACTGGAAGCCGAATAAAAAAAAAAAATAGTAGTTAGCAGAGACAAAAACGAATGTAGTATATGAACTCTTTCTATCACGTTGGGATCGATATTTCAGTTAGGTGTAGCACGTAGCCTGTCCTAATAATTTATTGCTAAGGTGTGGCCGGTGTATGATTGTATGGGTGACAACCAGCAGGATGGACTCCTTCAAATGAAACGATGATGTGGAATTTATGTTATGCTCAATATTACATAGTCAATATTTTGTGCACTGATACCGTCATTTTATTCAGGAAAATGATCTTCATACAGTTTGTTGAGTCTTTACTCGGGGGAGCGATTAGTTAACTATCTATAATATCGTAACACTCAGGTTGGGGAAAGAGGTGGTGGTTGCTTTATATTTATCAGAATATTCTGAGAAAATGTTTAGGGCACGTAAGAAAAATTAAAATTCATTCTAATCGTACTCAGTGTGAACAATATAAATATAACTCATAGCTTTCATGTTCTACGGAGCGTTCTCCACAACACCTGTCACTACTGAAATAGGAATTTGCATTTTGAGGTTTTGAATAGGTGACTCAGGACATGACAGTGAGGATGCAAGACACTTTTCATTCATTTCCAGCACAACTGGGATCATTACATAAAATCATTATCTATGTGCAAAATGAATAAACATAACCATATCACTTCCTCTAAGCTCCATCATCTTGAGTCCTAAAGCAATTCATAAGTCCTGTAGGAAATATAATAACCCAATCGCTAACGTTCAGGCAGTTGTCCAATATCATACGATGCCGCTCACTGTATACTCGTATATACAGTTGCGAGCATAATTAAGGGACAAAAATAAAAAAATCATATCTCAAAAACTGTAAAAGGTTCAACGCTGATATTTTAACACAAAAGAGGTATAAGGATACCTAATAATATGCTAAAAATTTATTACGATCCGAAGGATAAGAAAAAAGTTATGTATATTTAACTGATAATTATGAATTTAGTGTGAGCAGAATTAAGGGACACTTTTCAAATATTGTAATTAAAATCTTCAGTAACCCCATTTTCTTGCGTTTCCGAAGAAGCAGAAGACTGCCTACGTCATATGTAAACATTGCAAGTATACTGCAAGCATGGCTACCCGGGAAAAAGTTGATAAATCTTTACGCATGAAAATTGTTAATTTACACAAACAAAATCTCAGCATCAGGGCAATCGCAGAACAGGTAAATCGTTCAAAGA
>LQNS02278125.1:32863969-32890053 GCA_001587735.2 Parhyale hawaiensis
AATTCTTAGCATATTATTAGGTATCCCAATACCTCTTTTGTGTTAAAATTTCAGCGTTGAACCTTTTACAGTTTTTGAGACATGAAATTTTTTATTTTTGTCCCTTAATTATGCTCGCAACTGTACAGATATCGGATAAATTCTTATGATTTCCTTCTAGGGAATAATAGTAACAGTGGACCAATTGAGTAAGTATTTTTACGGTCAATATAGGGTTAGTAAAGCACACACATACTCCTCACATCTATAGTAATAATTAAAATCAACATTCTGTTATTCCAGGTGTCCCTGTCAGATCTTGTCGAACAGGTGGATCGAAGAAGATGTTTTGTGTTACAATCTCGTGGTTCACAGAATCTCATTTACCTAGAATCTGTAACAGATGTTCATACTAAGAATTATTCATTGAATAAATGATGATGCATTAATATTTAGTCATGCCTCCTTTGCTCTCAATAATTTCTCAGAGTTTTTTGTGCACTCTTATAGATAAGGATAGAAAATATTCAGGTTTTAGTGCATTCCATAGATTTAGCTCCAGCATGAGCTCGGAGACAATGTTTAAGCAGGTATTCTTTCCAGAATTCTTTAAAATAACTCCAGGAATTTTCTATGAGATTGGGATCTTTACCTAAAAAATTTCTAATAATATAAAATAATGACAATTTTTTGTACTTCCCAGTTGTTGGCGAAAATACCTTTCAAGACATTGTTTCTCTTCAATATCTTGGCTGCTATTAACATTACTTTAAACTTGGAGCTTTTCAGAATCTTTCTAGCTGCTAGATATCGTCGCAATAAATTCATTGCGAAATAGCAGTCGGCCTATAGGAAACTGATAGGAAGTTATCGATTCCACGGCTATAGGGGCTCCATCATATAAAATCTGATAAACGCATAGCTGCATAATTTTTAGTTAGGAAGTAATGATAAAGTTTATGCTCAACAGCTGTACTTGTTATATAGTCCCAAGTATTCTTACCAGTTTTATTAATCTTGGAACGTGCGAAGAGGTTGTACTGACACTATGAATTTCAGCAAAGTAACGTATTCATTGTAATTGACTAATATATATTTGACTCAGCTGCGTTCGCAACTTATACGTAGTAGGTACATATCAGTGACACTCCCTGTGTTTCGATGTAACTGAGATTTTGGAACTAAAGTATTACTGCAGCAATTGAGTGAAAGGTCGAACCACAAAAATGTCAAAACCTGAAAGTAAGCAGGTGCTATAGGAATTTATACTTACAGAAATAACACTCGAAATAAAACCAAATCTTTTGAGCGTTTCTTGAGACCATTTCCGTGTCGCGGTAGATGCTGTTTGCCACAAGTAGGTATATCATCATCTACAGGCCCCATTCAGCGAAGCCTCAGCTAATTATTGGACACATTATTTCCGTTGACATTACAATGAGGAAGCACGCGCGAAGGACCATTAGCTTGGTGTTGGGCAGAGATGGGGCCTACAGAACCTTCCCATCCATCTGAAACAAATGCTTACGAACAAGCACCTCGACCTTTGCCTAATTTTGCCACAACTACTTGACAATGCCCATTACCTGCTCTTCCAAAAAGCAGTTCCAAAAAGAGTAGTTGGCAGCGTAGCCTAAACCGCTCGCTCTTCGTAATTGCTTTCTGGCAACCGACTGAGCGAAGAGCGAGGCGAAGCGATTCTGAGTCTTTCCGAGCCTCGTCACTAGCGACTAGCGAGTCTCGCGGCCGCTCAGAATCAGTTGCTATTTAGCCGTCGGTGAGTTGGGGTGTGCTACCTTTCTCTCTAGGCTCGCGTTTGTGCTGGAGTTGGTTGGTTCCGTCGCTTTCTGAATCTCCTTGAAGAATTTGACAATTAAAATGGAGTTTGATAACAGTGTGATTTGTGACTGTTTATGTGATTGATATCACAATTATAAGTTGTTAATGACATTAATTGGTGTGTAATTGGTTCGGAAGGAATGAATTGAATTCGCCTGAAACCAGTTCTTGCTGTTCCTGCTTAATTGAGTTGTTACGGACTCCCGACTCTACACCAATTGCTGTTTAAAAACGTCACTTATCATTTTTGTGGATTATTTATACGTTGCGGCCTCGCTTTGTAGTTGCCAGTTTACAATTTTTGTGCTAGCTCAGGCTAGAGCTGTGTACATTCATACCTTGCTATTCTCATACCCATGTTGTGAAGCAATGCGTTATCTTTTCAGCTGTATCATAATTGGAACATTACTTGGTGCACTCACACGCAGTCATGAATTTATGAGGACTTATTTACGACAATGAATATTCTCTTATCACGCTTCTAAAGAAGCAATTGTGTAAATAACCGATAGGCTAATGCTAATAGAAATTTGCGGTGTAAATAGTTATTTTCTCATCTTGTTAGGCCTGTCTATTTTAGAAATGACACATACTTTCAAAATTCAGTACCTATTTTTCCACTGGAACAGGGCGCAATTCTGATGTGGCAGGTAATAATTACCTAGGTTTACAGTTTACGTATTTTTAAATGAATCCTAATTGGAGAGAATTCTTATAGCAGTGCATCGTTGACACTGTGCTGGAGAAGTTATGATGATCCTAGCCTTTCTCTAATGGAATACAGTAGTATTTTTTTCTTGTGTTCATCAATACAAGCACAGTATCATGCTCGGGAAATACTTTTGATTTATCTTACATTGCCCAATTTTTTATTCATCCAATAGGTAAATGTATAATTTTTAGATTGTTTACCAGTGCAATTTCTACGACATTTTTAAATTAAATAGTTTCAACTGCAATCCAAATCCTTGCATTTCACTTGTGTTGATGATAATCCTATGCGTTAGTTTCCAGGCCCAGGTACAACAGTTGTTTTGTGGATGTAGAAAATTGTGTATAAATTGAGCCTAACTTATGACAAAGTGAACTCAGAAGCCTGTGTATGGAGTTTGAAATTCGTACAGTTGACGCCGGTGCGTAAAACCATCAATACGTTTGTGATGATGTGGAAGTTTTGATGTTTGTGCGAGTGGGAAAAGCATACTATGCACTGGTAAGTGTCAGTGTTTCTTGTATTTTTATTGGATTTTTGCGTAAGATCGATCGGTTTATGTCACGATCTCCACCACTGTTTGTTGTTTTAAGTACCAAGTAGAAACTGTTATAGCTAGCGACTTTTGTTGTTTGTGCAGCGGATCCCATATGATGTAACCACCTACTTTGATCTGTGGTTACCTACCTTGATCTGCGTGGGACCATACCTATTCTGCCTCCTTCCATAACCGACTGAACTTACCGTACGTACCCACCCACACAGTACCGTCAGTACGTGTGTTACTAGAGCTTGAAGTAAATGCCTGACAACAATGTTGTTACACATCTTGGCTCGTTTATTTTGATGAGTTGGTCTTACAAATGAACCAGCCTCGCCAAAAATTTTAATTGTCTGGATCGTTTTATCAACATCTTGCTAAATTATATTATGCTCATCCCTCATCCAGACATAATAAAGTTACGTAGTTCTATTTCGTTTATGTCTACTATTAATTCTGTGGCGTAGATCAGTGTTTCTTGCTCAATTATGCTATAGTAAAAAAGCTGTAGCCTAGCGAGCCTATTCAGTGGGTTGTGGCTGATATAGATACACTTGTGCAGAACTTACTGCAATTGCTTATTACGTTCTCTCGCAGCTGCAGAAGCATGAGGCGCTATAAAAATGTAAATCGTCGTCTATTGTTATCTTTTTGT
Source organism: Parhyale hawaiensis (assembly GCA_001587735.2). Lineage (NCBI taxonomy): Eukaryota > Metazoa > Arthropoda > Malacostraca > Amphipoda > Hyalidae > Parhyale > Parhyale hawaiensis. The sequence goes on from LQNS02278125.1 coordinate 32,867,696, forward strand.
CGTAGAAATTCGACTTTAGTCTCACTTTAACTTTTACAAAACTTTTCACACTTCAATTTCGAAGAGATACAATATGTGACGTAAAAATTAGAAGGCCTATGTAAGTGTCAAAAGTAACATGGTCAATTACTAACATCACTAATAAGCAGTAAGACCGTAATATACTCAAAACATATTGGCAAAACTCGGTATTGGATCTTAATTTCGAAGTTCTAATTTAATTTTATTTCAGGAGAAAATCGGGATTGTGCAAAATTTTTCGCTGTGAATTTACTGTGGGAAAACTACATCTAATTAGCTAATTTAACTGAATGAGTACGTGGTTTCCTATAAAAGCTTCGTTAAAGGCCAGATAGGAATTTGAAATGGCTTAAATTGTAGGTACAGTTGTTAATGGCTTTCCAGTTTGTGTCCGATTTGTACCTACTAAGCCCACGATGCTGGTAAAAATACCGCTAATGATTAATTTTCTTTTAACATCGGTTTCGTTTATTGTCCACATGACGGTAAGCTCTTGTCATGGAAATCATGGATGGTTAGGCCACCCTCAATGCGTGTCTAGGGATCTAGAAATCCTGCCAGCAGCTTCCAAATCCTTTTCAAGTCAGGTAGCCGCATCGCCTTTGATGTAAACGATCGCCTTAGAAACGCAGCCGCCTGCGGCTAAGACTTCGCCGAACTTACCATGAACAAACATCGAGTTATTTCCTCTGACTGCACAAGGCTTTGGGAATTTGAAACTACATGAAGTTTCGCTTTGGGGACATCAAGATAATCTGTGCTATATAATAAGAGCGCTTCTCGTCGCCCACGCTCTAAATTATGAACGCTGAATACACAAATGCCTCGAGGATCGTACTGCAAAAATAAGTTTACACCGAGGTAAATTAGCCCAAACGCGTATAGGCCTACTTAAAATGTTCTTGAAGCTTCTATATGCAGGGGCTCATAGTTGTTACATATTTTTCTTTTAGGGTTTGATAGGTTTTTACAGACAGATAGTAGCTACATTATAGCCTACATAGGTACCTATTGGTAGCCCTACCTACCTTCTTTGTCAAAGATATCTGGAGGCAGTTGTGAGTTACATTTTCTACCATGAAAGGTATGTTTGCGTAGCCGCTAGACTTGACAATAAAACAGTAGGTATTATACATGCATAGGCATGTAGCTACTGAAAAATGACAATGAAAACAAGACCAGTCAGAGGGCGAATTTAAAAAGTGCGATGACATCATAACTAGGAACCTATCTATTGCCGAACCAGCCAAAAAGATGCTTTGAGAAGTACAGTATTGTAATATCGCTTCTTGTATTAGCTCTTCAGTCGCAGTTTGGCACTCCCATCTCTCTTATTTATGACTGAAACAAACCGCGCTGTAACATTTGTAATCAAGCCAGTAGGCTTGATGGCACCATGCCATAAAAACTAAGTATACTAACATAACGCTCACATGGCGAGAACGCGAACGTCATCAAAAAGTTGCAATAAAGACAGATTTCTCGGTACCTACTGGTACAGTAAGCGACCTGCTTGAAATTCAGGCATTGGTAAATGTATGCCTTATGAGTTACGATAGGTAGAGGCATCTGTTCTAACTGTACCTAATCTATTCTTCAGTAGGTAACCATATGTATTCTCACCTACCCTAACATATAGGTACTACCTAGGTATTTTGAAGTAGATAGCTAGGCTACCTACATACATACTACACATTCATCAATTTTTTTGCGCATAGCCTACCGTACTCGTCTTATGTTGGATCGAATTACCGTACCTATGTTTTTTTCTATTTCTTTAAGAATTTTTTTTAGCGCCTCGATACTTTTTGGCGACCATAATATCCCATGCACTGAGGCTATCGTTGCTTGACATATTGTAAAAATACCAAATTCATTCACTTGATTGCTCAGTGTAAAAGGTCTTGTTTTTGCAATCCACGTGAATTTCACCGTGATATAAGACATCAAGCTACCATGTAGATAGGTGCCACTGTTGTAATCACGTATATGGTTCAGTTAAACCTCGTAAATATATTCATAACTTTAACGATTCTTCCCCTGATTTTCGTTATTGACCTGTAGTATGAGGTCGACGTACGTAGTGTTGCCTCTATATTGAAGTTGTACTCGTATATATGGCTTTTGATTGACCGAAACTCCCACGTCATCTTGCTAAAGGAATTGATGTTCCGACCGATATTTTAAACAACCGCGAGTGGTATTACATCCCATCGCGTACGGTACCTAATACCTACAACGTAGTTTTTCCGCTCAACTTGTGGCTTTAAAAGTAAAAAGTGACCTCATTTTCAGCGGTTGCCAGTAATCGAGCTTTTCTTGGCGGTTTAAACTGTGACTAATTTCAATGGGTCGGGAATGTGTATTTCTGAATTTCCGTACGGAACGCACACGTTGATCATTACTCATTCTTCATGAAATGTTTGAGTCAGCGCGCATTATGTTGTCGAGTCTTCTTGCTCAGCTATTTCCTCTCTGTACTGCTGAGTGCATATGTCACTCCCGCTGTCATCTTAACTTGCTTGGCTAGTGCTGTAGGTTTGTTAAAAAAAGGAAAAAAAAAAGGCTGAGGAGTGACCGCTCCAGATGGCGGTCCAATACAATGGATTCTGGCCGTGAGCTTGTGTAAGCCTAGCGGTTGCCGGAGGTGCGGGAACGATTCGTGGCTCTTGTATTCAGCTGGCTTCTGTGCGCGAGTTACGTCTGTTCGATGTGGCAAGTTGAATCGTAATCCGGAATCAGATTACATACTCCAAGTGCGACCGATTTGGTAGATCACGGCAGGTTTGAGCAGTGATATCAGAATCCGGATTTGCATTCTTTTAGGAGAGTGGATTACGATTTTGAATCTCCTTTTGGATTATCATAGGATATATTCTTGCCACAAGCGAAAATCAATTCCAATCGAGGTTTAAAATCGAAAATTTAGCTCATAGCGGCACGCGTATATCGAACGCCCGCGGGGATAATTTGAATGAAGATATCGGTAACTGTTGCAAGTGGAACCCGCCTCTTGTTTTAAGTTGCTATAGATCTATTGATTGAGCGAAAGATATGTAGAGATGGTTGGTAGTTATTAATATGATTACGTGTTAGTATCAGTGATAAGATTGTTGATAAGATGATGTTATGGGTTATAGGTATATGTGATGGTTATTAATTTTTAAGATGAGAAGCTGCTGATTATTTAGTCTATTGGATAAGGGATACTGTTGAGATGATACATTGGTAATGGTAAGGGACACTTGTTTAACTTGGCAGCGTTTGTTGCGTCATAATAGTTGTTGAGGCGATAGTTACTGAAATTGAAGCAATTTGATAGGCTGATGCAAAGACAGTAGCTGCGGTGCCTACCGTAGTTTGTGAGATCGTGATTGCTGTGACTGTTATGGAAGCGTTGATGCTAGTTGTAGACGTGTTAGCCTTTATTAAATTTGTTGTAAGATTGTGATTTTTATCGTTTAGAAGGCACAACGTTTTTTTTTTTACTTATCAGGATTTGTTGTGTTGTTGATGTGTTGTTTTCTTTTTCTTCAGGCGCTCAATTCTCGTATATTTATTCATTTTTTCGGTGAAGAAAGCTGTTGTCTCTTCAATCTCTTGTGTGCTCGTTCTTGGAGAGTTTCGTTGCGGTTCACAACGAGAGTACCTATATTTTCTTGGTCAGCACTCATCGCCCTTCCATTTCGATCTCTTCTTTCTTTGCATCGGATGAAGGTAGTTCATTACAACTCATCACTGTTTCTAGCCATTGCATTTCGTGTTCTTCCGACGTGAAACATATAACTGTCACTATTGGGCAATAAATTTGGGACCCTGTTAGTTTATCGAACATCGCACGCCACTGGATGCAGTAGGATAGCCTAAAGTGGTGGCAATAATGATGGTACAATTCAGAATTTTTCGATAACTTAGAAAATACTACGCCATATCATGTGAAATTTTGACATAAAAACCTTATTTCAACTAGTTACCTATTTCTTATCATAGTTTCCCCATAAACTATTTGATTAAACTTTTATGATGAAAAGTATATATTTGTGTTGGAATTTGGGTAAAAATAAAGATAGCACAACTTGAAAAAATTACATTTCCGCGTTATTACATCCAGATTATAGAAAAAGATTATCAAAACAAACCGGCGTCGCCATCCATATTGGACAGCTGCTCCCCACCTTGCAACCTCTATATTTGGAAATTAACCCATTTCTTAGCATGGGAAGACAGTGTGGGTTATCTGAAAAGGAAAAGGATCAAATAAGCGCATTAAGTGAAGAACGATACACTATATCTGAGACTTCTAGGAAAGTTAGCAGATCTAGAAAGGTGGTAGGTAACTAACTTTTTGAAGAACCCAGAAGAATACGGAAAAAAGAAGTCTCCTGGCCGCCCTTCAAAATTGAGCCCTACAGCCCGCCGCCGACTTCTCCGTGAGGCGTCTCGGACTGGAAAGGGGTCAAAAAGCCTGCAAACATCCCTGCAATTAAATATTACACCTAGAAGAGTGCGACAGATCCTGGGTTCATCTAAAAACTTCAGTTATCAGAAGAGAAAAACTGCACCAGCACTCACGAAAGCACACAAGGCAAAACGCGAAGAATGGATTCGAAAAAAAGTGCAATGGAACCATGAAAATTGGTCTAATGTTATTTTTTCCGATGAAAAAAAGTTTAACCTAGACGGACCTGACGGTTCTCAATACTACTGGCATGATCTTAGAAAGGAGGACAAATTTTTCAGCAAACGACCTTTTGGTGGCGGATCTCTTATGATCTGGGNATCTGGGGAGCATTCTCCATCAAGGGCAAGGTGAATTTGGTGATGATGGAAGGTAGACAGAATGCTCAGAAGTACACAGAGGTCTTAGAAACTAGTCTTCTCCCATTTCAAACTGATAAAAATCAGCAAGAAGCGGTGTTCCAGCAAAATAATGACGCCATTCACACAGCGAGGTTGACCACAAATTGCCTTAATGCCCATAATATCGCCACTTTAGCTTGGCCTGCTAAGTCACCCGATCTAAACCCAATTAAGAATCTTTGGTTGATACTCTCACGGCATGTTTACGCCAATGGGAGACAATTTCAGGGTAAGGAAAGCTTGTGGCAGACCATATATGAATGTTGGGTGGATATCCCTGAAGAAATGCTCGCTAATTTAATTAATTCTATGAATAACCTATGTGTACAGGTGTTGCAATCAAAACGCAACGTTTGTAAATATTAAGAACTATGTTTTTTTGCTTTCATTTTTTTCTAAAATACAATTTTTTACATATGTGCTATCTTTATTTCCACCCGATTTGCACCCACAAACTATTATTTTCGTGGTAAAATTTTGAAAAGACAACGAATACAATAATGATTATAAGAAATCAGTAACTAGTTAAAGTAATATTATTCAGTTAAAATTTCAACTATATTGATGCAGTATTTTTAAACTTATTTCAAAATTTCAAAATGTGATATCATTATTGCCACCACGTTAGCCTATGTTACCAATTGAAGTTAAACGTCTCTACCAGGCGTGTAACGCAGCTGCTACGGTACTGTAATTTACGTTTTAAAGGCATCACCCAATCATTGAAATGAATGAACTTTATTTATGAAAACAACAAAAATACATCCTCGTTCATACTTCAACGAGAAAAATAAAAATGCGGCACGTGGTTCAAAAGATCAGTAATAAACTGGTAGTATAATAGCGAGTGTATCTTACTGTCTTTATAAGGAAACAATAATTCCATTTGAACGGTACCTACGTTATTACTACTGCATCAGCTTTTTCCCCTCATTTCGTAGAAAAAGCGAATTTAAAATTTTTATCTCTCACCGCGCGTTCATGACGTCATAGATCAACGTCAGCGCTGAAATAATATCTGAGTTATGTATTTCACTTGCAGTTGCATCTTTCATACATACAGTAGTAATAATATAAACTATAGTTCTATGAGCGATATTGCGCTTATGAGTTATTGTCTCCTGATTCCGCAGGCTAAACAGTGTAGGCTACCTATCTACCGATGTGTTCGTCATTTAGAACGAGTTGGAATCCATGTTTTCAAGTGTTAATTTAAGTAGGTGTATAATTTTATAGTTCCCTAAAACATGTTTCATGGAATAATCTGCCCATATGAGTCGCCAATGTTTGCTTGCTTTAATGAATTTCTTGAAAATTATGAAAACCCCCTTTGTACCTCTCCACAACTTGCCTCCTATATATAACTAACCCTAACCAAACTTTATTTCTCCCCTTGTTGCTCCTGCCGAGACTTGCTGTGCTTGCCTCCCTTGCGCTTCTGCTTTGCGTCCCCCAAAGTTTCTTACGAAGTACAAAAGAAGAGTTTCAAACGTCCCCAATTTTGACCCCGTCTGAGTTTTGAAGTTCTTACGCCATCTCTCCTGGCAGCCGCCATGCCTTCTCTTCAGATTAATTTCTTATCTAACTTCTGCCTGAAAGTTTGATGACAGCTTTTTCAAGTGACTTTAATTAACTTGATAATGCCGGAGGAGCTTCCAATTTGAATTTTATGTTTAGCTTTTTCTGCCAAAACTCCTAGTAAATTAGCGAGGTGTTTTCGTTAGGTCTGCCATGCTTTCGGACCGACGCTTGCGTGACTGCCTAACTACCCGACTGCGTCGGAGCTTCACGGGGTGGATTGGTCTTCCCACGCAAAACTCCGCTCGAAATGGCTGCTAATGTTTGTTGACTTCAGATTATGGGTAATTATCGTCTGAAAATAGTAGAAAAACAGTTCATTCTTGCTACAAATCGATTGGAACCTTCATTTTTTTGTCTCCTTTGGGTCAAGTTGGGACTAGGTTGTTGGAACTTGATCGTCTCGTTGCTACAGGGTCACCTAAGGTGAAATACCTACTGTAGCTACAGCTTATTTAAACTCATTGCCACAATAACTATAGTAAGTTTATTTTATGAAACCGTTGAGTAGGGTTTCTATTCAAAATTGCGTAAGATACAGGAACAGTAATTTCGGTAGTTAGGGCCTAGGCCTAATTGGACACCTACGTTTATGTAGACCTGGTACAAACGCGGTGCACATATATAGTTAAATGAGAATGATGTGTTATAAGCATGCAATACAGCAGAATAATAGTTTCTGAAAGGAAATAAGAGACTGTATAGTAGGCTATACTCCAGAACAGAAGGACAGCAAGCCGGAAAGGGGAAAGGAAGGGCGAAGCTGTTAAGCAATCAACAGAGCTATAGGTTGGGAGTATAGCCTTATAACGGAAGGAAGCAAAATAGCAATGCGCGGCCCGGTTTCTATCGACTTTGATCTTCGTATAGATCTCGTGACTGTCAGATGACAGGAGTGTGCTGTTTTAGAACAGTTTCAATCATACGTTCTAACAGCACTCGAGTTATAGGCTACAGCTAACGACTTTGCCGGTATATATGATGTGCGCGTTTGGTGGATGTTGTAGGTATTAGGCCGTAATTTCGGGTAAGTTGGACTATATTCAGGTTTAATGTCGGGTAGGTTAGGGGAGGCAAGGACTGTTTTTTTTTTTTGTTTTCCATTTTAAAATTTGAACGGTCCACCAAACTCGCAGCGCGATCGATCGATTGCGCAAATCCACCAAACGCGCACAACATATATAAACTGTGAGTGGCTTGCAAGCTACCAAATTGTAATTGTGACGTTCTGACGATGTTTACGCTCATTTGCGAAATAAGTTTGAAGAGAGAATGTGTTCTTTTGCATCCGTGAAACAACGTTCTTCAGATAATGATCTGTGAAACTGCAGGTATTTCAGTTTGAAACGGTAAAATCATTGCAAATCGTTGTTACTTCTTGCGACTTTCTGCTTTTTGATTAAACTCATTACCTCCGGCAAGAAGGTTATGTTTTCGCCGAGTTTGTCTGTCTGTCACCAAGATAACTCAGAAAGTCATGGACGGATTTTTACGAAATTTCCTGGGATTGTTAGGCATGTTAGGAGGAATCGTTGATGAACTTTTGGTGAAGATCACCGTTTATTCGTCTGTTTGTTTGTCTGCCACTTTTTTCTCAATGCCTTAACTCAAAAGTTATGGACCAATATTTATGAAATTCACACGAGTTGTTGAGTACCTATATTACAATGAGAAAATGACCAACTTTTTGTGACAATCTGTGTATTCGTTTTCTTCAGTGTTTGGTTTTCTGCTTGTTAGCAATATGCCTCAAAAAGTTATGAACGGATCTTCATTAAATTTGCTGGATTTGTTAGTAATGTTGAAAGGCATAGCTAGACATTAAGTGATTTAATTTTGGTGATGATCGATTGGTTTGTTTGTGTGTTTGACTAATGTTTGTCAGAATGTGTGTTAACAACATATCTCAAAAATTTATGAACGGTTCTTCAAGAAAATTAGGTACAGAAGTTGTTAGGTATAGCCTAACTATAAAAAGGCACAAATGATTAGATTTTGGTCTTGATAGCAAGGAAATCATAGTTTCAGAACCAATTTGAGTTTATGGTTACCGTTGTCTTGCTTGGCGGAGGTACGCGCTCTCAGATTGCTCTAGTTTTTTATGCTTTGATGTAGGTAGCCTACTTTAAATTGCTTCCTTATTCGAGTGCCCAGTTCAGGCGTTTGTTTAGCAGTCAATACACTAGAACCGGTATACTTACTCAGTGGAAAGTAAAACGTGCAGTAACTTCTTTTTCATGTGTGAACGCGTAGATTTGTATGCACGGTATAGGCCTACAACGTAAACACAGCGTAGTTTTCAGTGAGTTTCAATTTTCATTTCGCTGTTTATTCAATAGTTAATTTTCAAATGATTCAATCTCCAGTTCCATCAACTTTGGGCTCATGACTCTAATTGCGTTTCCATCTAGCGAAAATTAACGTGAAAATCTCGGGATGAACGCACTGACTTCGTACCGCGTGCACCACGTTTCCGTCTCTAGCACGTCCTCCTCCTAGCATGTTAGCGCTGTAGCAACGGACAATCCTTCGGTTCCTTCGCCATGTTTTTCCCTTCGCATTTCCCAGAATTTGGAAACCTCCGTAGAAAATTGGTCGGAATAGGGTTAGCGCGAAAGCTATTTAGGGAACGGAAGATTCTCGGTGCAGGAACTAGTTTAGAAATTGGCTGCTCCGTAAGAGGAACGAAATTTGTTTTGACTCGTCGCTACTTGCGATCGCTGTAGCTCCGCAAATTGTTGGAATTCTTACGTAGAATCTTCCGCCGGACGCTGTGCGAAAGTTTTAAAATAGCTAACATATTCCCATAGCCTAAAGCGGAACGACGTCGCATATTTTCGTCGTAACTCAAACTGGCTTACTGCGCAGCCCTACAAAGCTACTGCCGTTGAGATTGTGTAGCAACGCTCTGGATTTCGGATATACTGCGGTCTTATCTGTGTTACTTACCAAGTGCCATGCCATGGCTGTCCTTTCTTAATATTTTCGTTGATATTTGCCAAACCGAACATTTTGCTTGTTCTGTTATGATTAATTTGAGGTTTGATCAGGCCTAGCTAGTGTACCAAGTTTTCACGCATGCACTCTTGTCATGATTGACAGGTTGTGTTACTTCAATTGTATGGGACGGATAGTGCGTCAGTTTTCAAGTGCGATGGTTAGTTTTTCGTAATTCTTGTCACATCTATAGTAATCTTTTGGCAAATGTATTTCTCGTTCCTCAGTTGCTAATGGGATTCATTATAGGCCTAGCCTATGCATTTTGTGAATAGGCCTACCGTAATTGTAGTGCTGTATAACTGTGATTTTTTTTGCTGTTTCGATTTCTTAAGAACATTACATTGTATTGCAGCACCTAAATCAGTTTAGAACGGAAACAAACGGTGATATTATTTCTGTTACATTTTTCTTCTTGTATTACCTACCTATAGCCTAATGTTGCCTGTAATGAGGCTAGTTCAAACTCCAGTAAGCTTCTTTTCTTTGTTATGGAGGGTGTACACTAGCGCAAAAATTGCCCAGTCACTCAACTTTTCACTTTTTCGGTCACTTTGCCGTGATTAACAACTGAACGCGTTTCAGTAGTTATTACACTAAACCTATAGCTACGTCATTGCTACTTTAACTCAGAAGTAGGAGTATTCCCAATACTTGACCATTGCAGCTTGCCAGAGCGTACAAACTGCAAGCAAGTGAAGCAACGACTCATATTTTTGATCTTTTTAGTGGTACCGTATGGCAATGTGCAAGCTGAAGCATTGTTTGCAGCAATGTAATCGAATATAGCATTGGGCCCTTACGCTGTCGATTATGTTTATTACTGTATCATTTCTAGTGTATCATTTAATTTGGTTGCTCTTTGTTTTGTGCTGCGTTTATTTGTGTATGGGAGGTTTCTTTTTTACGAATATTATTATAATAATAACAATAGTTAAATTTTTCTTGTAAATAAATGCATTATGTAAGTTTCACGATGAGTTTTGAAGATGTCAAAAATAACGGCGCCTTTGATTTGTCTAATTTTTTATTTTGCCGTAGCCGAGAGCGTTGTTTTCCGTATTATTGTGCCGTTTTATTGAGTTGCACTCTACCGGTATACCATCATTACTTAAAAAAAACTTGATTTCCGCTCCTGTTATATATTTTATAACGCCAGAAAATAGTCTGTATTTTGCAATTTTATTGCGTATTTTATCATGGCAGCAGAAAGCGATGTCCTTTACCTTTTATTTTTATCGCAAAGCGAGAGGCAGCTGCTGTAGCACGTCCCTTGTACGCCGGGGAGGCGACGCTTCTGCTGCTAAGGGCCACTTTAGATCCACAGAAAAGATGCAATTTTGTGTCATGAGTGTCGAGGTGCCGGGCTAGGCCCCCGCCGACTCGCTTTTATCCTTTTAATTTTACTTGCCAGACGATAAATGAAACCATGAAGTCCAGTGATGCTAGAGTTTCTTTCATGAAGGTTCTCCCCATAGTGGAAAGTTCTACGCATTGCAGGATAAATAAAACTTAAAAATTTCATCAAAAATGTTCTTTTGTAATTTAAAGTTTTGTGTGTTAGATAAATGAAACTATGAAGGCTGTTTTTAGAATGGTTCTTTCCTAAGTCGAAATGTCATTGGATTACACAAAAAGCGAAACTTAACGAAAAATGTTTTCCTTATACAGTGCGAAAGTTCTTTAGACTTGTAATGCAGATGTCTCAGAAAAATGAACATATTTAAACATAAGACAAACGACTGAACCTTATATTAGGCCTCTTGCGGGCACACTCTGAATCAAACTTAACTTTGACGAAAGTTGCGTGATGTAGCTACTATGCTGGTAACTGTAACCCTGGCTCGCTTAAAACAGCCATATAGCCTACATAGTTGGTTAGTTAGGATTGAACATCCTGAGTAACGGAGAGTAGAGCACCGAAAGAACCCATAGCTTTCTTAGCCCTAAGCTAGACTCTCCCGACGTCTGTCTCCCGTACCCAACTTGTTCCCTTCCATTTCCATAGTTCTACAGATGATGTTTTGTTCTTCCGATCCTTTCCCGACTTGCTGTTTCTAAACGAGTTGATCCGGCTTGGGAACACCCTTGTCCGTGGGTTCCACACCTCAATCGAGATAGTACATGTCCCTTTTCTTTTGACGAAGGCTCGAAGCTCCTCAAAGGCGCCTAGGAAGGTGCAAGTAGTGGACTTACGCACACGCACTCCAGCTACGGTACCTACCGCACGTACATTCAGTTTTGACCTTTGAGGACCAGCGTGTTCCATGAACATTTCAAACAAATCTACTCCAATCAGAAACTGGTTTCTATATGGTCCTTATGAAGGTTAACTGCACGGCGTTTGTCACCTCATCCTAGGGCGCTAAGTAAATGCGCAAAAAAATATTATTATACGCATGGAACACACAATATATAAACTTCCTGTATTGATTATCCTAAAGCAGACCCTGAATTTTTAAAAATACATAAAAAATAGAGTTGTGCAAATACTTAAGCACTGTACTTGAGCAATGTACATCATACATACATACATATAACTCTACAACGAATGATACGAATAGCCTAATTTGTATTCTCAATTTTTTGCCGAAAACGTCCCACGAATTTCAGAGATTTTCGATGTAGCATACGGTATACATTTTTAAAAGCCTAGAAGCATTATATATAACACGCAGTGTTATAAGCATAATAATATTTCCGTCAGTGGTGTGTAATGCAAAATATGCACTGATATATTTTGCTGATTTCTGAAACATCATGCAAGTCAAAATTGCGTGTTTTTATGTACTGTTAAGCTTTATATTAGCGTTTTCCTAATGTACTGTTCAAAATCTATGGATTGATTAAGATATTCTCACATTTAGGTAGGTCGTCTGTGATAACTCTCCTTAAAAGTTTTTGCATTATACAGTGGTCTGGCCCCGACGCCTGTTTCCAGCCAGTGCCCAACTTCGACTAAGATTCCTTTCACTAAAAGAACTTCCGACTTCACAACTACTAAGTAGACTATTTTCATCTGACTCCGACTATTGGACATACTCGTGTCCAACTCCTTGCTTCCAAAGATATTTGATTCCTTACTACTCCGATACCTCAACGCTGATAACAGATACCCCCGTTGTAAAGTAGCTACTTACAATTCATTTACGCGCACTGCTACTGTACCATATACAGTATATCTTTGTGCACTGATGGGAGATACCCATTACTGACGTACGGTCTGACTCAACCCTGCAAAAGTTTTGAAGGAGCTGCAATTTTTTGCGTAACCCAATCTTTTTCACTTCGTATTTCCTTTATTTTTTATGTCTGTTTCATGAAAGTTGTCGAGCTACTGCTACCAAAGGTTCGATGAAACTCAACACACTTTATAGGCCTAATGATGAACAGTGCAGTTTTCGACCTATTGAAATTTTTAACTGTAGCTTGATGCAGGTGCCCGCTTTCATGGAAGTCTATTAAAAAGCACTATGCATATATGAATGAAAAGGAGATCCAGCCTACATATAAAAAACATCTTTACTATCTATTTTACAGCACTGATGATGGACATATAATATGATCCGAAACGTTTGCGATCCAGATAGTAGTAAAGATGTTTTTTATATGTAGCCTGGTTCTCCTTTTCATTCTTAGCATACGGTTCCCTAGTGACCAGTCCATTGCTAATAAATATGCATATATGTAGTTGCTGTGACCCTAGTGTTCTGATGAACCGTAGATGAATTCAGTACATTAGGCTATGCGCACAAATAACAAGCCTACGGAAATATACCTACTGTGTTTATTATCTGGGCTGCGGAGTCGGTGTCAACCAGACTCAGAGAATTACTAAAGGGGTAGGTGAAGTCGGAATTTAGAGCCAAATTCCGACTCCGGATAATCACTTTACAAGCTCTCAAAATTAAAAAACTTAATTTAATTTTTGGTTTTGAGTTCCACAGATAATGCAAGATTTGCAAACATGAATAAATATTGTTTTTGACTTAATTAATGTGTTTGCCATTGACAGTGGAGTGCCTAGACAGACTATGCAAAATCGTGCCTAATGTTATATATATTTTTTAAAACTAAATTTATAATTTTAGTCCCAAATGGTGCAAATACCTAGGTAAGAAAGAATGCCATTGCAAATGTCCATAAAATATTTTCTTAAGCTTAAGTTTGTGTATATTTTTGACATTCAGTAGGTACTAAGCCTGTATAAACAGTTTTACTATATGATAATTATTAATGAATTACAAATATATGACCAATAATTGTCCTCAATGCATGGTTCTAATGCTGCTAAATATTATAACATGTGATCACAAAAATAATCTCTTATGCTTAATATCATAGATAGGTATGTGTGTGGGCCTATATTTTGCCAAAAAGCAATTTGACAAAATTGTTGTTCACATTATATTGTAGGCTAATTATATCAAGGAGTCAGATTCGGAGTCGGAAAGACTAGATTAGCCTATCTACCAGGAGTCGGAGTCGGAAAAAGTGGAGGGCCAAGAGTCGGACTTGAAATATCTGGATCTGCGACCCTCTTTTTTATTATTACTTCGTGTTTTGCTCTCAGCTTATTTTTCATTACAAACTTTTGCATTTGAATATTAAATAACAGAAGAGGGCATACATTTCACTACGTTTTTATCGTTTCATACATATTTATTCATTCATACGAATATGAATAAGAAACACTTTTGTTTAGCCCTCCTTGCGTGTTATTGAATTTCACTGCACGCTCCCGTGCAATCTTAAATGAAATCCAATGCCTGCCATACATGGCCGGTCTATTTATGCGCGCTATTATCTCCTTTTACCTATTGATTTAAAGAAAGCATTCGGATGCATGAGGCTGATAACGAACTTACACAAAGACGTCGCAAGTGTTGATAAAATCGCTCGCTCAGTCTATTGTCTTCCCCGAAATTGAGAAATGATCGGTCGTTTCGATCACTTGTTCGATCTCCTCTCATTGTTTCTGCACGAATGCAGCCGATGGCCAATCATTAAAATCAGTGGAAAGGTCAGCCATAGGATGAGCAATGGCCCGGACGCTGGCCCGCTTATTTATGCCGGCCTTTCTCTTTTTGCGCGGCAAAATTCACTGCCGTTGTTTATAGCGGCTCTTGCCTTCTGCTCCGACCGTTTATTTTGCTTCTCAGAGTTTCTCGCCAGCTGAACGGGTTAAAATTAGCTGATATTTTGGCATAGAAAGCGTATCGGATTTGAGCTGAGCGTTCATCATTAATTGATGTCTTCTTTTGTTACTAATTTTTACTTGGTTCGTGTAGTTTTTTTTGCGTGCTTTAACTTAATATCAGTTTTTGCGTTGTGTTGTTTCCGAATGATAATACCTATTACTTGTTTGACTTGGTGGCAATCGCGCATTGCTTCATCTCTCATGTTCCTTCTTAGATCAATACTTCCGAAAACTCAATCCTCTTCCGTAATACGGAATTTTCGGTACAATTTTACAAAAACACAGAATGGCACTCATATATTTGACTACTAGAAATCACTAGTACGTGCACCATTAGACAAGTGCAATGATACCCACATATATCGATCGGAAATGTATAGTTTCTTATATTGCGTAATCCAAGTTGGCGAAACCAACATACTTCTCTGAAGTTGCGACCAAGTCTTAGCCTATTAATTGGTCTTAGCATCACTTTTCCTAGCCGTGCCTGTCGATATCGCCACAAGTCTTTGGGACCTCAAATAAAGCGTTGCGTAGGCACTGCACTGTTTTCACGGACCTTCGTTCAGCGAGGTATCATACATACCGTACGTATATATTGAAGTTGATGATAACCAGAGATTGTGCTCTGTATAAATGCACAACCATATTTATACGGTAGTTAACATGCGCCGTAATGTATCTTGTGCATGCTTTTGTTTTTTGGAGCACATGCAACAGGTTCTTCGCTATACCAAATGCCAATATTAAACCTTCTTCGTTAGTTTGCATGCAGTGCATATGTTAAGGAAGTGAAACCGTGAGTCTTGATATTGCCTCTCTTCCACATGCACATGAAGGGAGAAGGCGTAGTGCATGGTACCTAGTCTATAGTACTCCCTAGGCCTACCATCCTACTTCCGTATGCGGAACCTGGTTGTGTGCACCGGAAAGTGAGCGTTCATCCTCTGCTCAGCGGCGGTGCTAAACTAATGTGAACACATAAGATGAACGTCAGCGCTGCTAATTGCCCCGTTAGCAATATTATCACCATGATCTGACGGTAGGTAGTTTGTGCAGACAGAACAGCTCTCCATTTTGTGTAACTATACAGCACCGTTGAAATTATGAGCGCTAAGATTCAAACTACATACCTAGGCTACCATGAGCAAACTTTTTTGAGTATGTTAGGTTAATTAAGTTCATCCATCTTATGTCAAAACTAGAGCATTCTGAGACTGCATACTTCCGCCAAGCAACGCAGCGGTAACAAAAAATTCAAATTGGCTCTGAGACTATGCTTTTCTTGCTGCCAACACCAAAATCTGATCACTTTTGCCTTTTGATGATATTAACAGTGTCTGCAATTTTCTTGGAGTTCCGTTCATAGCTTTTTAAGTTATGGTGCTAACAAACATTTGAACAAACATAAGTCAAACACACAAACGGACAAGCCGATCGCCACCAACTTTTAATTAATTATGTACTATAATATGACTAACAATTCCTGAAAATTTAATAAAGATCCATCCATAATTTTTGGGCGATTGCGCTAACACACATTTTAACAAATATTAGTCAAACACACAAACGGACTTACCGATCACTACCAAAATTTTATCAATTATGTATTTTAACATGACTAACATTTCCTGAAAATTTCATGAAGATCCTTCCATAATTTTTGAGTTATTACGCTAACAAACATTTTAAAAAACATTTCGAACACACAAACCGACCAACTGATCATCACCAAAGTTTACCTAATCAAATAGGTCTTTTAACATGACTAACAATTCCTGAAAATTTCATAAAGATTTATTCATAATTTTTTAAGTTATTGCGCTAGCAAACATAAAATCAAACAGCGACAAACGAACAAGCAGACCATCAAAAAAATGTAATCATTTACTCTCTGTAGTAAACCCAACAACTTGTGTAAATTTCATGAAAATCCGTCCATTACTTTTCAAGTTATGGCACGAATAAAAAATAAAATAGCCAGACAAACAATCAAACCAACAAACGGATAAACAGATCTTCACCTAAAGTCAACCATCTGTTCCTCCTAACATACCTAACAACCCGTGTAAGTTTCGTCAAAATCCGTCCATAACTTTTTGAGTTATCTTGGCGACAGACAGAATAACAAAGAGATAGACTCACAAACCCGGCGAGAAAACGTAACCTCCTTGGCGGAGGTAACGAGTCACGTCCTAATTGTATGCTCATAGGTTACCGAAGCCTTAGCTGGGCCTTTGATATAATTTTTTTTCCATCCGTTTTTCCTACTCTCTCTACAATGACAAGTTTTTTATTTTTGGTTTGCTTCTCCTCGTTCTTCCTGACTGCTGTTCTCGTGCAAAGCGATCCTTGGTGGATCGGTTATATAGCTATTTGTATTAGTTCATGTACAACGTGTCCCTTGTATTTTCTTTTCATTGAATCACCATTGCCGCGGATAGGGAGACCTAAACTTCGGCCATGACTATCTTCAGCTAGTGATACGGTGTTGAGGATAGATGTTAATGGTCATCTAACCCGCTAAGTACACACGTAAGCTGTACTGAAAGCAAGGTCTTGCAGCCTCGTGAGAAAGGATGAGCGGGGTCTGCTATGCTTGTTGCAGCGGAAGGTCCCAGCGAACCTTGGTCGGACGCGTACGTGGACCTGCTCCTAGACCTCCCATGGCGCTGTTCGTGCCTGCCCGGCGCTGGGGCAGCGCGCCCCATACAAGGGGGAGCGACTTCTGCGTGCATTGCTGCAACTTTATTTTTTGTTTTTGAGCCTAGAGCGTGTGTATTGCAGCGCGTGTTGTTTTTTGGGCTGCCGCTGTTTTTGTTCTTAGAGAGTAGGATGCTTCAAGATGTTCGGTGGTGTTTTGTCACATGAAATTGTATGCTTCGTAGTGTCGGGTGGCGACCTGCCGGTGTTTCTGGCATTGAAAGTTGTATTCTCTATAGAGTGCTGGGTACCCTGCTGTTATTTTGGCACTCGTATGCTTCCTAGTGTTGGGAGGTGATTTGCTAAATCTTCTGTCTTTTCGTTGGCGACGACTTCCCACAGTTCTACCTATAGTGTGGTAGTTGTCGTCGGTAGTCCACTCTATGTGGCAGATATTGACGGCATATGTCCAATGTTCACTCTATCTTTAATATATCTCCTTTTCACTTCGTATTTTAGATGATGAACAAGTTTTACTATAAACGAGTGTAGAATTTCCTGTGAGCTGTTTTTTGTAATCCTCTGAGGACACCAACGACGACAGCTTCATTCACAGCTGGCCGAACTTTCGAATGGAGCTACTGTATGCGAAACTAAGCCTCACTGTACGATGCTGTCTCCGGCCGCTGACCTACTTGAAAGAAGTTGCAAACAGTTATTGTCGGAGAAGTCCTTTATGTTCGACTCAACTTTCAAAAGGAGTCGTTCTGTTTGACTGCATCACATTCTCTAAATACTGACTCGTTTCAAAGAATTCGACTTACAGAGTACCGTACCAAGTATATTTTTTCAATGGGCAGAGGTCATCTAGTGTTACATTAGGCTACAGTGAGCGATATCGTTGTGATGTTGCATTTACTTGTAAAATTAGTACTTATTTCGCATTGCCGAAGCATTGTGCAACTGTTGCGTGCGTTTCAACCTTTGAAAATAAGTGTGGCGCGCAAAAATTTGTGATAATGAATGTTTTTGACTAGCCAGTATCAGTTTGCACTTATCGCGACACGTTACGGCAATGTTTGGTAGCTTGTGAAATTCTGCCGATATTTCCACAGGCTGTTGGATGCGGTACCTTCCTAGCTAAATTTTCCAGTGCAAAGTAAAGCAGGCTACTATTACAGGTAGAAACGCTGTTATAGGTGCTAGTAGGTACTCCTTCAATGAATCATTAGCATTCACAGCTCGTCGAACTGTTAACTCCTGCAATTAGATGCGACTTTCTAACCAATTCTCTCCAAACTCCTGACCTTTACTCGCTTTAGGATGCTTCTTAGTGGTCGGTTAGATGGTCATGTTTGCTTTGACCGGGCCTGGATGCTTTCCTTTGTGATATCATCCGCCACTCCGGTCCAAATCGTGATATGCTTCTCTGTCCATTTGCCAGCCTAGGGAGGCGGTTTGTGCTGCCTTCTTCTTGCGCTGCAGCGCTTTCGCGGTTCCTTAGGGATATATACGGCGGATGGCGAGTTTATGGTAATAATATTCTGTTATGCTCTAATGGATTGCCATGAACAATTAAATGCATTCATTAAATAACTTAGCCGTTCATAAGCGAAATGAAGAGCACGTTGATATTATTTGAAGCCGTCGGAAGATGCCGTAAAGAGCTAGCTAGTCGTGGGCACCTTTAATCGGCATGCTTATTTTACATGTTAATCTGTAAGTTCTTTATGAAGTAAAGATAACCCTTTAACGTAAAATTTTGTAATAAAAAAACAAAATTATGCTATAAAATGATCTAGAATACCTAGGTACAGAACTACTGTAAAGGTACCAAAACAGTAAGCTGATCCTCTATATGGTTCTTTTCGAGACTTTGGAATACCAACAAATATATTTCTTAAGATTTCCTGTGAAATTATTTCAAATTTATGAAATAAAAAGTATTGAAAAAGTGTGGAAATAATAAAAAAAAAAGGAAACAATGGTGTAGCTACACGTCATTTAATGTTGCCTCTTCAGTTCTCTCATTATTTTGTTCAGTAGATGCATAAGTCTATTTGCTAATTGCTATATATGTAAATTTTAATTTATAAAAAGCATAAAAATTGCCACACTGAGGCACATTGAACGCTTTCGAAAAATAAGGTAGCCCGCCTCTGATACTTATTTAAGCTTGCAGTAGTATGTATGATGCTTGTAATCATCTATATCTATAAATGAAATGCATATTTACTGAAATATTTATCTGTATGTCAACATGTAGTAAGTGGGCATCTTGCTACCTTTTACCTAAAGTCTTCAGTACGATACCTAAAATATCAAAGAATTTTAGCACTCATCACTCTATAGGCTTATACTGTGTAGCTACCTTTGCCTAAACTCTTCAATACGGTACCTAAAGTAAATATGAGAGAATTTTAGCACTCATCCCTCTCCTGTGTTGAGGCAAACTAGGCTGGGCCTATACCCACTCAGAGCAGCGTGGCACACGATACGTGAAGATTGACGGAGAACTGAGTTCAAATAACTTGAAATAGGTTCGGTCTGTAAATGATCTGTACCGGTGTTCAGAATGCGAGAATAAACTTTCGAACTTCTGCCTGTCTAATCAATGGCTTTTTGGGTTAACGGAAGTAAAATGTAACGGTACTTATCGTTGAATTGTTTACGCCAATGTTAACTTCCTTCTTAACGTTAGATATAGCGCCTAGCTCTGTAAACAACTAACAACGGATGACTAAATCTTTTGATGACCTAATGCTTCTTCGGTTATCACCCGCGAGCGTAGCGAAGAGCGGTGATCATGTTTTCGTTGAAGATTTAAGTATATATATATTTGTTTATTTGTCCACCCAAAAAGAGGAGGAAGGAGTTGGGCAATGTTCATAATTTTTTGCAGGGAGTCGAGTAGGTTGACCTAGATGTGAAAATATGCTAAAACACTCGAGTAAGCTGGCCATAAAAAATAATGGCGTTGAATTTTGCTGTCTGTCGACCCAAAAAGAGGCACGAGTTTAGTTATAATAATAATAATTTTTTTAGGCAGTCATGTGGGTCGACTGACATCAGTGAGATGTGTAAAGGGGCAAAAATCTAAAGTTAGCTGGCCATAAAAAATGATGGCGTTAAATATGTCCCCTCCGGGGGTGATGGTCTTGCGGCACGAGGCGTTCTACCTCCTGTATCAGTACCTATGCTATCGGAATTTGATCGGTGGTAGTTCTAACGGGCTAGCGATATCTTAATATGATGCTCCATTGCCTGAGGGGTGGTAACATGATTGTTTATTAATTACATGAATTCAGTAGACGTACTTTACTATATCTTTACCAAGTAGCCAGCTCTTAAATTGAGTTACCTACAATATATACGGTATTACATGTAGGTGGGTTAGGATACTAAGTTTAACATCCATTACCTACAGCTTTCACATTGCTTCATTGCTGAATTTCCAGTAGGCGAGTAACCTCCTAAAATACGCGCATGCAGTTCTGCATTATTTTCATCCAGGTGTGAGCACACGCTGCGGTGCAGTACCTACCTATTTCTCATCCCCTCATGTAGTCAGCAATGTCTCAATTTAGCTGCATCATCTCTACAACAATAGCAGGACTACGATGCAGCGCCTTCTACATCCGAGTCACGAGCAACCCCTGTTATTTCCCTTGTACCCTGGGAAAGGCTAGAGTTCTACAGCCATTGAGTCTTTGGAGCTGCTATCTTCCGACCCATCAGTGAACGATATGAGGAGCTGCTGGCCCAGTCAGGACAGTCATGCCGGAGTTCAAGGGCACTTAGGAGCGTTTGGCCCACCCAGGGGTGTGAGTGGTGGCATGGACTCACAACGAGCGTGAGCTTTTTTTTCTGCGTATTCCAGCAACGTTCGTTCTCCTCCTCACGTGCTTGTTTGTGTATGCCCCGTGAGGTGTTTAAATTCGTAGTGACACCGCATGACGGTTTCAAGATGGAAATCTCTTGTGAGAAAAGAAAGTCTGAAGTTAATGTCTTTCAATGGGGAGAATCGTACTGTATGGCGATCATACTTAATTGCGGCATTTTCCTAGAATTTTATGTATAAATATATATCACTATATATAGAACTCGTAATATACACTGTAGCATCAGTGAATTTTCCCTAATTCATAACTCTATCCGAAACATCTACGTCTCCAAGACATCGACCGATCAAACTAGGTTCATAGGTATTGCTTGGGCCGTCGAGACTACTTGCCAACGCTGGCAATACATATTATTTCCCTTTTGCTATGCGCTAAACGTCGCTTCCTGATGATATTAGCTATGCTATCAATATTAACTAGGTAGGTACTGTGCAATCAAATAGCGGCAGAGTAGCCACTTTCAAGAGGAA
The DNA here is from genome assembly GCA_001587735.2 of Parhyale hawaiensis. Classification (NCBI taxonomy): domain Eukaryota; kingdom Metazoa; phylum Arthropoda; class Malacostraca; order Amphipoda; family Hyalidae; genus Parhyale; species Parhyale hawaiensis. The sequence goes on from LQNS02278125.1 coordinate 32,889,367, forward strand.
AGTTTAATAAATGTTATTTGAAGTACCAATATCGTGTTAATATCGTCTAAGATGTGCGATTGTGGTAGTCATACTCCCTGTACCATTTGTTACGTACTCAAATTTAAGTTCAACACATAACGCAAGAGCGTTCTTGATACAGACCTATTATAACTATCCTCATGCAACACAGCTGTGATAATATGTTGTATAACTATAGTGGCGCAAGTGAAGAAGCAGACCTGATTGCCAATCAAGTTGCTTTCTATATGAATCGATCATGCAAACTGTCACTATAAAATTAATAGAAGATAAAGCGTGGGCGTGCTCTGCCTCGCTGGTTTTAGATTAGATAAGCGGCAGTAGACGAACCAATAGGCTCATTCCCATAGAGACACCAGAACATACGCCCCGGCACTCTATGAGCTATTGCCATTATGTTAGTAGGATATAGAGGACAGGAGAAAAGAAAAGAAAGAGGGGTGAAGAGTCCATGCCCAAGAGACGATCTTGAATGCACGCAAGGACGATCAAGAGCCGCTGACATGCGGAGCTTAGAGACATCAAACTGTGTAATTGGAATGGAAGAGAGAAGGAGACGGATTAAGGTGGCCTCGGAAGCTTTGGCCGTTAAGAGTTTGCGACTCCTGGAAGAGGAGTTCTTAGCTGCGGAGGATGTCTCTCCCAATATATGTCAAGACGATTTTT
>LQNS02278125.1:32890745-32941405 GCA_001587735.2 Parhyale hawaiensis
TCGTGGCAGGATGACATAGTTTAGTATCATCCGCAAATTTACTGATTTTACTACGGATGTTAAGATCGAGATCATTGATGTAAATTGAGAACAGAAGTGGGCCAAGTACGCTACCTTGGAGAACCCCTCATGAAACTTGCGTCCAGGCACTCGTCTCTCCTTCAAGTTTTAAGCCTACTCTTACTCATGTGATTCCTGTTAAAGAAGTGTGGAACAGTGACCAGGCAAGTGATGTATGGTTACAACTTTTGAGTATTGACAGATACTAAATAAAAGAGGACATTCTGCAATCAGAGTTCTCGATACGATATTATTATGTCAAATCACATTTGTTGGATGGCCATTGAGTCTATTGAGATGTCAATCGTGCAATTTAAAGTGGCTGTCACTCAAGAGATGCTTCGACTACGGTCTCGATGACTTAAGTGGAGGAAGACTCCGATCTTCAACCATTAGTTCCTCCGTATTACTATCATCAGCGCCACCCCTCCCCAGAATAATTTTGCCTCACTGGATTGAGTTGTTCATGTGAAGTAATTGAAAACATTGTAGATTGACAAACTTCACGGATTTTGTCACTTGCTTGCAATGTTAGTAGGTAGTTATTTACGTACATTTTATTTAATATTACTCTACTCGTATCTTAGCAAGTTCTCAACGACGTTACGATCGTATAGCTACAATTGTCGCCGCATATTATAGGCGTTTCATGATGCAGAAAAATATACGGTTTTACTGTTAGCTAATTTATTGAAGCCAAACCGAAACTTTGCTAATCCCATTTTCGAATAAATTTACTTTGCAGTTAGCCTATTGCCAATGAGGGCAAAATGGAACGCACTGCAACTGTGTATGTTGCCTTAGTGCAATTTCAAGCAAGTTTTGTGAAAATACATATTGCAGTGTTCTAGTTACAATGGTGCAAATATTTACGTTTGATTTAGTAATAGTTCGTACCTATACAACTCTGCTGCAATGGAGCCCGCGTTCGTGAGTTACAAGAACTGGAACGCTTGTCAGCGCCCCATGCCGTATCTCTCTCGCTCATCTGCGACTCTCCCTAGCGTCCCTGCACTTGGTTCGAACAAATCGTGTGCAATACGCAAATGGTAATTCGAAGATCAGATTTGTTCTCTCACCTGCGGATAGACCGCAATGGAGTTCTTAGGCTACGCCCTCATGAACAAGCGGTTTTGCTTCTTTAGAGCGCGTCTGCAAAAATAGGTTTAAGCTGATAAGAAAGCCGTAATAGCGGTAGATTTCTTCTCAGAAATCGGCGCTTTCGTGGGCAGAGCTTTACCGATTAACTGTCAGAGTTGCGACCACCATTCTTCATTTTCCCGTGTGGGGGAGAAGGGGAGATCTCTGACACAAGTGGGTGGGTCATATTCCATTGGGCAGTGTGCGGCGGCTACGGCTGCTTTTGTTCACCTCTGCCAGCGTATGTACTCATTACAGGCCAAGGGAATAAATCTGGCAAGCCGCGGCACGTGGGGTATCCTTACCTGAAGTTAAGCCTAAGATGTCTCAATTTATATTCAAGCTACAGGTATGGGCTTATCGGAGTTGCGCTTCTTCTCACTTTATGCTGACGTAATCTGCGCTGTATGGGGTATAATTTGTATGGTACTTGTTGTGGTGCCTGCTCAATAAAGCTTTTGCTCCTGCTGGGGCTGCCGTCATGTTCCTTTTATGCTGCTGTCTCGTGAACTCCCTTTGCGAATCGATCATTTCTGTACTTTAGCTCTTGCTCTTTGCTCTAAGTAAAAATTTTCCCTAATCGGAGTTGTACCTCAATTCTGGCATTGCGCGTATGTCTACAGGACATTGCAGATATTTACTCTACTGTTGCCTAATTTGTTAGGTGTTTCTACCTTCTAGTGCATTGCTAGTGACGACCTGTAACAGTGCATTTTTAAATTAGCGTCTGCTTTTTTTTCTGCTACTGAAGCCGTTGATGATAGGCTCTAGCACCCTATATAGTCTACATTTATAGTTTGGTCACGATCATTTTCATTTCCGGTATAGCAGGTAGGCCTACCTATATGACCTATCTCGTCCCCTGAGTTGATATGTGATAGGTTAAGTTCGTTAAGAGAGGATAGGCACTGTTCACTTAGAACACGTGTGTAACCTAACTTGCAGGCCCACACATTCTACCTGCACCTCAGGTCGCCCACATTTTCGGCGCCTCATTTTCTTTGATATTTTCTGGCCGTCGACGCGCATAAAAAAAGTTTGATCTTGGCAGTCTGCTTTTGTAGATTTCGTCAATTTTCGCATCGGCAATCTCCCAGCCTCCATCGTCATTATTATCTTTTTCCACTTTTTTGCATTCGTTCATAGTAACCATTTGCCTCATTTGTTTCATCGTAATTGCTCAATGTCCGTTGTAATTCACTTTTACAGCGCGGCTTTTTCCTGAATTTTAAGATTTTAACCGATGTGGACATTGGCTCCATCCCACTCACCGAAATTACAACTTTTCACTTGCAGTCATGGGTCTGCATATTAGAGCCTCACGCCCATATTAGGCGTGCGACGTTCTCCGGGTAAAATAATGGCCCTTTATGAGGTAGTTATCGTGGGCGTCTTAATAGCGTCCAGGCGCAGTATTTGCACTCACTCTAACCTGTAAGTTTAAGTTTCACCCCTAATTACTGAGAGTCTACGCAAGATACATCACCATGATGACTCTTCTGGCGTACCTGAAGACATTTGCTCGTGTAAAAATAATACGACAGCTTAAGACTCGCGTACCCAGACTCCTTTTATTGGTTCACGCCCTGAGTAATGGCGCAACTTAAGACCGAATGATGGAGCTTTTATGGTTTAATTGTTGGGAGGACATGTTCTTTGTGTGGGGGAGTGTCTTGCTTGTTTGTGACGTATGTAGGTGAAATGATTTACCACGAGTTGTGGATGTTTTGGGAATAATAAATGGCTAACTGTTTTTGCATTCTTCTTTCCTTTGTTGAAGCTCTTTGGAGTAGTTTTCGATTAGAAACGATTTAACACAAAGTGGGATAATATTTTAATAGATTCGCAAAGCTGAAAAGAAGCCAGTTGAGAGAACATTGAACGATCGTTGCGGAATATTTTATTCAAGCAAAAGGAGTCTTGATTTTCTACAAAGGAGCTGGCGATAGTAAGATCATTTACAGATAATTAGAATATAATTTAGCTATTGATAGGTAAAATTGTGTTCGAGCCGACAGTAGTTTAAATTACATATCGACATGAGGTAACACCCAAGTGCTTGTGTATCGTCAACTTTGAAAGTTACGACATTACCGTATTTTGCTCTTGCCGCTCTGTTTTCATGATTGATAGTTCAAGTCTCCGATGGTTTAGTCGACATGTCTATGGATATATATACTCTATCTTACTTTCGTATCGTCAATAGCCTAACTTTCAATTCAAAGTAGCCGCTTAATACAATCCATTTTAAACGTTGTTATGATTTCTGTTATGCTGTATCAATTTTTCTTCCCTTGAAGACACTATTAAAGGCTGCTCATTTGTTTGTGTTTGCCCTGTCAATAAAATTTGGGTAATGTAGGTATCTTGGATACAAGTCAAGCAGTAATAGCATAACATTTTTCGCAGATTTTCACCCTGAAGATACTGCACACATCGAACGGTGCTGAAAAAGAAATGTATTCATTCGCCGTGATTATGTTCCCAGCTTACGAGCGTGTGATTTGCTGTATGTAGAATACGCCACTTCAGTTCTTTACCCGGACATCCTAATTTTGTGCGTTTACGTTGGTGGAAGACAATGCGAACATTGGCAGCATAATTTCAACTCTTTGATTAAAATTCACTAGAGATATTCTAAATCATCCTTCTAAATGAGGACTAGTTTTCTGACCTACGAAAATAGCGCTTGTGAAACATGAAAGAAGTGCACAAGTAGCGGCTGATCTTGTGGCGTTTGTCGAGCGTTGCGTTACCTACGCAGAGTGGTTTCCACCGTAAGGAGCGCGTTCCGTATTGCACCACCCTATGTTATGTTCATATCTGCTGTTCATCCTCATCAAGGAGCTTCAATGGAGAAACTCCTTGATCCTCATCGTCTTCACCAATTTTTGTCCGGATACGTGAGCGGCAGTGCATTAAAAGTATAAGTTTCGTTCGCTTTCAGGAACTCCCACCGAAAATGAATTTTGCACGAGGAAATTAAATCCCTTCTCAGCTGTCGTACTTACGATCAGGTTGTTCAGTGCATCAAATTGTATGTAGCTATGTTGCGTGCAGCACAACCGAAAGTTTGTGTATCAAGAAGAATCCAATTTCATTTTCCGACCAATGACTCAACGGAATATGCATACACGCTGATTCTAATGTAGCATTTGAGTATATACGTATTTGGGATAGCTACATCTGTGAACTATACGCCGATTGTTCTGTTTATAATTGGTACGACGTTGCAATGATTCCGTGCCTGCACCGTTCAAAAATCCCCGTTATAGCTAGAATCTACTCCATTATCGTAGATGTACCTAAATTATACCACTGCCATCAACTCACCAGTATGGTTATTTTGTCTCCAGATTTGGCACAAAGCATGTACTCGGAAAGATTATCCTTTTTCTTGTGTGAATCCAGGCTAAAGCGGGTTGCAGTCACAACTTTAGGGTTATCTAGGCTAATCCAGTTTCAAAATCGGGTTGCCATCGGTAATCGGTTACAGACTTATTAACGTTGTTCATTTTGGGTCTCCACGGTCACGCTCCGATGGTCCAAGAATTGGGTTGTGAGTGCAACGCCTGTCAGTGTTATACAAACTGATATATTTCACGTGCTCTATTTCTTCTTCCGCAGGAGGCTAAAACCATGGCCGCAGATGACTTTCTACCCGGTCCTCCGTCGTGGGAGTGCGATTGCTACGGCGGGGGTGGCGGTGGTTCGCCGGAACCGCCGCCTATGTTCCACTTACCGCCACCGCCTAAACCTCCAGGCATAAATGGTCCTTTGGAACACAGTGTGGCTGATGAATGCTATGGAGCATGGACTTGCCCTGTCTTTGCTCTTGAGGCCGGCACCAACTTTGGCTCTTATGAAGATGGAAGTCCGCCGCAGGCCACGCCTGAAGTGTCTGTGCCCGCTATCATCATCAGTGGCACCGTTCTGGGTCTCTTCTCTGTCGTAGCGGCCGTCATTTTTGTCAGGTAAGCATTTACGTGCTGCATGCTTGCTACGATTGTCTGGCCATCGTGTTGCATTTTCATGCAGGATATCGAAGATTTAGTCAGTTTCTGTAACTTTCAGTTTCTGTGTGAACGTTTCGGACATTATATGTACTTCCTTACATTCTTTTACGAGGTTGATGTGTGTGTCCCATGCTTGTATTTGATGAAAAACGTAGTTAAGCTTTGTGTATCTTAATACTCAGGGTTTTTTCCTATATTAACCATCAGTTTTGTTGCATAGAGTATACGGCTGTTTCGGTAAAATATCCTGGCTGTAATTTTACGTGTCCCCGTTTCATCTCGAGACTGCAGTGTGCAGACTGGAGATGGAGAACTTACTTTCTATATTAAATATTTAAATTCTGGCAATTATTTCGTAGCTTTGACTTTGATACACTTTCCCAAAACTGGTAGGGCAGTAATAATACATTCTTAATAGGTTTTCGGCTTTTCGCTTATAAGCTGCGGTAGTGCAATGTGCTTTCTTAGTCTCTGAGAGATAAAAATGTATGTGTCGTGAAATAGCATGCGAAAATTATTGTTTCCCTAACCGTAACTGTAGAGTCTTTCCTATCAATTAGGATGAATTACGAGTATTTCTAAAAAGTATGCCCTTGCAATACTTCTTGGTATTTCCGGTTAGGCAACATAGGTAATGTTTCAATTGCGCCAGTTACGATGCAGCTGCTCACACCAAATACCTGTTTACCAAGATGCATTAGGCGGGCAAATCAAATGAACTTCCGGTCGTTTACGCCCGTGTTAAATTTGTCGCCAATCAGTGATGTTAATGCGTCTTAACCGTGCATCTTTGCGAACGTAAACACGACTCTTCTTCCCAGGGTATCGACTAAGCGCTTTTGTTTGAGCTTGGTTTGTGTCCCGTGCCACGCGCCTGCTCGTTAAGGAATTTATTGTCTCACCTTTGAATTCATCCGTTAAAGCGACTTGTTTACGGCATCTCAGACCTAGCTCTTCTGGTGTGGACAAAGACCTCAGCTGTTACCGCATACTCAAGCTTTCTCTTAATGTTCGTGGTCAGCGGACTGTTGTAACATTTCCCAAGATTTGGTCTCTGTCTGTAGTCCATAATCTCTCTTCGCTGACAGCATAACTGTGAAACACAGCTGCTTTTGTTGAGCTTAACAGCCGAAGCCGTTTTTCTAAACAAGTAAAAACAAAGTGAAACTGTCTTGACTACTTTAACTTGATAACATGTGGCAACTGCTCGTGTTCTTGCTGTCGTAATTGCGTTACTTTTGCAGGATGTAAAGATTGTTACTTGCATGTGTTTTGCTTTATTATACCGATTATGTCTTTTTTTCTTTTATTGTCGCTGGCATCGCATTATGTGATTTACGGTAGTTCTAGCGTATTGCATCAGATAGCCCAGAGACTGTTGCTTCTTTACTTTTCTTCCATTGCCGGTGATAAGTTTTTAGAGCAATCTTAGGTCGAGCGTGAATTAGAGCCTTCCTTGTACGAGAGATGCTGGGGAAACAATAGAGCCTGATGGACAGACGAAGACTTGGCCTCCTGCCGACGCCCAAAGCTCCTTTCTTTTGGGCTCGTGAGGTTGTCACTCCAATGTTTGATGCTGTGGTGCTTAGGAGGCGCCCGCAAGAATTTTGTGAGAGCCGTTTACAGTTTCGCCGCTCTTCTGCATTGTTTGTCTGTAGCCGCTGACACTAACGAATGAACTGACAAAGCGTGTATCTTTGGTACATCTGGTATGGCGTGTTTTTGATGCCAGGTACTTTCAAGTTATTGTTCAACCCAAGTTATGCGAATTTTCTCTCACTTGCGAAGTATTTCTTTCACCTCGACGGTGTCATAGAGTGGGGAAATCTGGTACCAATACACAGCAGGGGAAAGTCTGGAAGCAATATGCGTAAAGTTCCGCATAGGTGCGGCTAGCAGGTGATGTCTCTCAAAAATTTATCCAAGTGTACGATGTGAAGAAGAATGGGAATTATCTTGCGACAAGCGTCGGAGCTTTTGTTAAAGACTCCTCTATCACCTCGACTGTAATTTTTACCTTATAGAAGAGAGGAGAAATTGAACACAGCAAAGAAATATTTTTTTTTTCTCTGGGTCATTCTGATCTTTGTGATACTGCTGCTAAGCCGATTCCACTTTTAGACCCTTTTAGAAAAAAACTTTTATAATTATTATTATTGCGAATTTCGAATTATGACTGGCGTAACAATTTTTTATGGAAAGTGGCTTCGGCTTCTTGCAATGTGTTGTGATGAACCGTAAACTTATATGCTAGAACTCTAATAACGTGAATTAGAGGTATCTTAGATAAGTAATTAACATATTAAATGAGGAGTTAACATATTAGATAAGTAATTAACATATAAGGTAAGTAGTTAACAACAGACGGATCAAAAGGCCCATTCCCAGAGAGAAGCCGAACTCCAGATCTTAAATGGACCTCTCGGTGCTATTGCCGTCGTGCTAATAATAAACTGAGGAGTGGGTGACTACCTAAACGTTGCTGGCTGAAGCGAATACATTACACCCCCGGCCACTAAGTCACGCGAAATTCTAAACATGTACGTGTCAATGAGTTACAGCCGTACATTGCATATAAACCGAAAAGCCAAACTTGTAGAAAATAACGTTAATTCTTGGTGCATCATTAGCCTGCGAACGTATAGAAATCAGAGAATTCATAGTCGACAGTGCAAAATGTCTCAGCGAGCGATTCGAAACCAATTTGATACTGAAGAAATTTATCTATCTCTCCTTAAAATTAATTTTTCATTTCTGTATGACGTTTTCAGCATGCTTTAGGTTGGCAGTTAAAAATTAACTGTTGAAGGGAATATGCAACCAAACGTGGCGGTAGACGCTCTGTTAGACAAGGTTCCGGCTAGCGACCGGTTCGCGTTTATGATAGCGCAGAGCTTGAGCTGAGGTGTCCAGGTGCTTGCTTGGTTTCTGGCATTTTTCATTGCTTGTAGTATAAGATTGGCTGGTTATACCGTTTAGGAGCGTCGTGTTGTGACGATAAGTTTATCTCAAGGATTGCGTTGTCACTCCAGCAGAATGTGGCGATCTCACAAAGCGGCGTCCAAGAAAGCCAGCTGCGACTTGGATGGAACTGACCTATACGAAGACCTCCCTGCCGCTCCCCCGCTTCTGCCAGGTCCTTTGCACCCAGGCCATCACTGCCCCCCTCCCCTCAGGTATAAAGAAGAAATGCTTCCCCTGCCGAGGGGAACTCTGCCCCCTCCCCCACCTGCTCTTCACCTATATTCTCCAGAACCGCGGCCGGATACTCCCTCTGACCACCTCTACCACCATATTTCTTCTGGTGAGTATTAGTTGTATGCACACAGATTTCTGTTAGCTTTAAGTGTCATCCTAGTGTCGGCAGACTCCAGACTCAAACTGAATTTAGTATAAGATGAATGCTCTGTTAGATCCCCTTTACCATCACGACATGGTAAATAGCTACTACAAATAAAAAGAGAGGTCGAGTACCAGAGAGAAAATTCCTCAATACAAGGAAATTCTCAGTGCTTCTCGAATGCACCATGTTTTAATTACTGGACCAATGCTCTCTTCCACTTAATGCATCTGCAACTAGAGCACTCTGAGAGTGCATACCTCCGCCAAGCGAGGCAACGGTAGCAAAATATTCACATTGGCTCTGAAATCGTAATTTTCTATGTATAAGCTCAAAAATCTAATAATTTGTGCCTTTTGTTAGTAATAAAAACTTGTGCAATTTTCTTGAAGATCCGTTCATAACTTTTTGAGTTATACTGCTAACAAACGTTATGACAAACATAAGTCAAACATACAAACGAACAAACCGACCTGCACCAAAATTTATTCATTTATGTCTTTTAATATTACTAATAACCCCTATAAATTTCATGAAGATCCATTCATTATTTTTTGAGTCATTGTGCTAACAAGCATAAAATTAAAAACAGTGACAAACGAACGAACAAACGGATCATAATAAAAATTCAGTCATTTTTTGTTATATACCTAACAACTCATGTTAATTTCGTAAAAATCCATCCATAACTCTTTGAGCTGTGGCATTAAGAAATATGAGGCAGACAAACAAACAAACAGATGGACATATCTTCCCCAAAAGTTAATCATCTGTTTCTTCTAACATAGCTAACAATCCCTGTATATTTCGTCCAAATCGGTTCATAACTTTTTGAGTTATCTTGGTGACAGACAGACTGAGGGACAGACTGACAGTCAGACAGACAGGCAGACCCACAAAAAGACAGACCGACAAACACGACGAAAACATAACCTCCTTGGCGGAGGTAATAAAGCTGCGCTTGCTACTACGTTTTGCTGCTCATGATAGGACATATTTTTATGACATTATAAAACTTTATTTTTTAATTTTACGAACAAATTTAAATTTGGTGACTTTCAGTATTATTGAATAACACTGTCACAGGTGCAGTCTGTCAATGCCGGTCCGGTAAAGGGATAAGTTATAAAAAATTAAGTGTTCTACGTGCATCGGTCCTAATCTCGAGGTTTTTTTCTGTCTAGCAGGGAGCGAAACTTGCAGCTGCAGCACGAGCGAGGCTCCATGCAATGCCCTTCTGCCACCGTCCCTGCAGCTCATCCATAGCGAGGAAGATGAAGCCTCATCGTCTTCCTCACGGTCCTCTCACAGCTACAACAGCAGCTCGACAGCCACCCCAACCTCCTCCCCTGCTCCAGCCCAGCCCAACACGAACGCCTGCCATCCAAGTGGCCTGTTTTTGCGGGCCATCAATACGAAGGGACCTCCTATAGCGTCCATGCTGCCCGGCTACCCAAGTCAGTGTAGCGGAACCCGGCAGAAACAGAGCAATGGTGGTGGCTCTTCTCATCCTTCTTCTCTGCTGCCTGCTTCTGTTTATGCTATTAATCCAGGCCTAGACAATCAGCAGCACAAGCTAGCGAGTAACAAACATTCCGACAATATGGTCCCGTTGGCGCAAATTTATTCTCCTGGCAGTCACTTGTACGAGTCGGCGACGCTTATGAGGCCCAACTGCGACGTCAAGTCGGCCAATTGCTCTGCGGGGCACTGGCCCAACGTTCCTCCTGCATTTGTCGATGCAGTGCACCGTAGCAAGAAACCTTCGCATAAACATGATAATAGAAATACTGCTTACGTGCATAATACAATGGCGCATCCTTTAGAATATGGTGTACAAAATGTTCTGGCGCCTCATGGATGTCCATTGCGGCAACATTCTCCTTTACACATTGGCGACGGTCGTCAGTATCAGCCGCTAACTGTGCAATCCCATCAACCCCATATCCACCAACAGTATCCTCATAAGCATTATCTTCATCATCCAAATCATTTGCCACTACCTCTACATTCCTCTACTTTAGTTCCCAATGCCAAGTTGGCCAAATCAATGTACGACATGGCAAGATCACCTGGAGATTTAACCCCTACGAATTCCATGCCAATCGACACTATATATAACGTCAGCCCTCACTCTGATGTCGACCTTATTGCAACAACTTGCTTATCAACAGTATCGTCAATACCTAATCAAAATGAATATCAGACTGCACTAGACGCCTATAATTTGAATACTCTACCAGAACCGAGGCATCGCATGCCTGATGACACACTCCAGACGACGAATGTGAGTGATTCGTCGGGCTCGTCTCATCCTTCTAGCTCCAACGAAGGAGTTGTCGTAACGGAGTCCAGTAGTCTAGACTCGTCTGGAACTTCATCATCCACGCTACCATTGAACACGCCCTTAAATAATCAAAGGCGAGACCTACCGCCCTTGCCGTCAAGAGCGGATAGGTATCGAATATACGCTCATAACAATGAAGCTAATATGGCCAATAGATCGAACACGTGTAGAAGACCTGCTAATAACAATAATAACAATAACGATTCTGGAGATTCTGTAAATTGTCCATCGAATGATATCGATGGTTCCAGAAATTTCAAGAGTTGCGACGATCTCCAACATGTTCCCAGCGTTGATAACTCTCGATTACTCGGCAGGCATGTCGTGGGAAACGGCGTGCTTAACGACTCAAACGTTGCAAATAATAATTTTTCTTACGATGGCGTTTTGGCTCATCCAGATGACGAAGGCAGGGATGTAGAGCCTGAAAAAGTTCGTCTCTCGCGCTCCGGAGTTTCGAAATCTTCGAGTAGTCGAAAAACCACTCCAAAAAGAGCGCGTCGTAGTCAAAACGAAGAACGAGCTGACGAAAATGAAGACGATTCTTTGTATGATCATTGCGGAGACACTTGATTATAAGCTTGTGTTTAACTCCAACTTCCTTCTGCTCAGTCATTATAATCAAATAAGTATGTCAAAGTTATCGTAATCTCCTCAATTTTAAGAAGTGAGGACGAATTATATTGCTGATGCTGTGCTGTGATGGAGTTTACTCTAGATAGGAGACTAGGAGTTTCGGTCATTTCTAGCTTGGTTGCTTACGGCCGACCACTGGAATTATGATCATAATAACTAGCGCAATACGTAGCTAGTGCTGATATTGTTTCGAGTTTTTCTGAAGTTAAATCTTGACGTTCTTCAGCAACTGATGTACTAGAATACCTCCAGCACACTTGCATCTTAGAAAGTGTTATATGTGCCGATGTCTTAAAATACGTATAGTTGACATATCAATAGGTAGTAATCGCTCTCCTCTGTATAAGATAACCAATGCGTGTGTATATAATCTTGGCTATTTAGTTTTTCACACAAACTGTTGATCATGGTAACAAATTCTTGTCGTCTCTTTGTTGCTCTGTTGTCTGCTGACGCCAGACCATCAAGGATACGACATTAGTGTTTTTACCAGGACTGTAACTGTTAATGTTTGCTCCAGCACGGTACGTAATTTGATTTTTTTTACAGTAGTATTGTTTGAGGTTATTTAATTAATTTCAAATCAATACGCAAGCCTGAGGGGCATGTGAATGTGTTTTTTTTTTTTCATTTAATGTGAAGCGCATAAATTTTTCCATTGGTGATGACATAGTGAATTTCATATTTTCCCGATTACGAGGACCAAGTTTTTGGCCATTGCTGCAGAACGCAATCTACTCGTAATAATGTAAATTACATGGTTTAGTTAATGCGGCCTCTGTATTTGTTGTGAAAATGGCTCGTTTAATATTGCTTTTTTTACCGGAATTAGTATGATTTTTTGCAACAATGTATATCGGCAAGTTTTTGACAATATGTATATTTTTTCGATGGCTAATAGGTGAGAAAGCAGGCATCATTCAGTGCCTCAGGTTTGTAAGCTTTTTTCATGCGTTATAATATTATTCGTGAGTGAGAACATACGGTGGGCGATTTTGTGGAAACGGCGACGTGATCGGAAGTACGGTACCAGTTTATTTCTTGCTTACCTTGGGTTTTTAGTCAACTGGAAACGTTTGATTTTCTTTGTGATTTAAGTGAAGGTTATTGTGTCTTTGTATATTATCATCGATGTCATGCAAGGCTTGTGTATTAATTACTGTTATTGTTAACTAGTCATTTGTGCGACGCGATCTTGCTTAGAGTTTCGTTGTTACCCATATTTTTTTCCTGTTGCTAATAAATTTGTTCGGTTGCTTGCAGTTTATATACTAGTTTTGCTACTAAGCCACTCGATAGTAAAAATTTGAGATGGAATATTGTGTGCACCTTTCCTCTTCTCTTGTTCTAACCTTTTCGCTCTGATAATCTCATGTTCTGTGGTTAATGTTGAAAAATATCGGAATAGATTCTTGTCTCTTTTTGCATAATTATTTGCGAATCATAATATCGTCGTAATAGTTTCACACATTGATAATGAATGTCTGTGTATTATACAGCATCTAATGATATGCCTAGCATTGGCTGCGCTCCGGAGGCTGAGGGCGCCGTCATTCTCACAGCCAAACCTAATTAACCTAAGCTCAGTATGACTGACTTTTCCGAAATTTCAGTTAGGTGCGTTTGTTTCGCCTTCATGGATCGAGTTTCAGGCGTTAACTCTAAATCCAATACCTTTGTGATTTGCAATGACTCTATTCTGCTTCGTAAAATGGAGCTTTCAGTTGTCCCAAATGTAACAGAGTTGCTTCTCACCCCTAAAACACGATACAAAGTCATGAAACCAACGCTCCGCTGTGAGAAAGTTCCGAATAAGCTTAATTCAGCCGTGACAGTCGATTGCTTCTCAATTTGCAGGCAAAGAAGTGTCGCATTGTAAACTGATCTGAATGAGGGGATTGATGCCAGTAATTGGCATCTATCTGCTTTACTTCTACTGACAGCTTTGCTGATGATTCTTGGAAAGTATTATCTTCATTCATGTGAGTATGAGCAAATATTTCCCTTGAACGTTGCCATTAGTCAGCAGTGCACAACCATTTTTTTTTTTAAATACATCCAATTGCTTTGAATCTGTGATTGAAATGACGGCGTCTCGGGAGTGAACATTTTTATTCATTTGCTACCTGATTACATGATTGGATTTCCAATGAACCGTGATGCGTTCTGGAGCGGTATCCTCCCGGCCCTCCCTGTCGCTACCCTGCGGCGGCGCTGGCGAGGCTCTCGCTTTGCCCTCCTACATGTGGCGTGTATATAATGCACAGCCCTCAGCGATTTGTTCCTGTCCCTTGCATTTGTAATGAGAGGGCTTCGTATTGCCTAGGCTGCATCGAGACTCGCTACATCGTGAAGGTTTGTTGTCAGTTAGGCCTTCGGGACTTCTATGTTTCCTTGCCCTCACTTTGTTCCTTCCATTTTCGTACTTCTACTGATGATGCGTTGTTCTGCTCTTCATCTTGATGCCTGACTCTACGTGTTGATCCAGTACGGGAACGCCTTCGTATATGGGTTCCACGTTTTTTTCGATGTTCTACATGTTGCTTGTTATGTCTTTTCTTTGGATCACAGTGCACGTTTTGGATAAAGCAACTTGAATATAGATTAACATAATAAAAATCCTGAATGATGTAATCTAGCTTGCCGGGTGCTGGTCGATCTCCATTTAGAGGCTCCCAAAGAACTTTTTTATTTTATTGTCGTTACCCAAAGATAGCATCGGTTAGAACTTGAATCGTCAGTCAATTCGCAAGTCTGTTGCTGCCGTTGGACGACACCTAAAATAAACGTTTCCAATGAGAAAAATGTTATTTAATTTGGCGAGTGACATTTGGGCGCAGTGACGAGGCAAATGCACGTTATTATGCATTTACGCATTCAGTTTCGCGCTCACTAATATCTCCTGTTATGAATGCTTATGAATTCGCAAGCAGGCACTTGACTGATAGCTTGGCAATGCCTGGAATGATAACGACGATAATTTGGCCTCTATCTAGATATTCTCTACGGCTTTAAAGTAACGGAAAACGGAAGAAATGAAATGGGCGCTGCAAATTACACTGCTTTTACAACGGTTCATTTCAGCATGTAAGTACACTGATAAAAAAATTATAAACCTAAAAAGATCACCCTTCCATCGCCTATAATTGCGTGTAGATCTTGGTGCTCTTGTTACCATTTTTTTCCATTGTGATGTTAAATCTCCTATTTGCATTACAATGAATATCGTCTCACCAATGTTTCCACTCCGTTCATAGCACTTAAGATTTTCGAAGGAATTAAGCTTTCCAAAATGTTTCTTACTTCCCTAACGTTCTGGCTGTCGTCGTAAAAGAAATGTAAGTTGCACAGCCACGCGATTTGGAGGAATTAAACACACTTTTGCTTTGTAATGAGTTACTTTGAGCAACATCCAGTGTTTATTCGATTCCTAGAAGGTACGCTCGATTTATTTACTTGCAATGCTAATTATTACGAAGTTCGTCGAAAATCGTTTAGTAGCGACTGCATTATCTTCATTTGGTTGAAGTTATCATGTTTTCATAAGTTATTGTTTCTTTAGCAAGTTTGACTCATATTTTCGCCGCGCTAACTAAGAACAATGTCTCTTTTACGTTGATTTTTGCTTTATCGTTTCCCAAATAGAAATTGTTTCGACTGTATTTCATGCGTTGCACTTAATGTAATGGAATCATCATGCCTCATTGAAGTTTGTTGATTCATTAATAATGTCACTTATGTCCACTTTCTGTTTACGTTATACCTGCAGTGCGCAGCAGTTTTTTACGTCAATATTATATATTCTCTTTGCGAACAGTATTTCCGGTAAGATTTTCGTCCATCTCACCGAGAAATTGATGTGCATTCCATCGTCTCTCATCATATACGGAGGCTTATATCGGTTGTACTGTCATCTAGCTGCTGCTGCTGCCTGGTATTCGTGCTTTTGAAGAACGAGCTAAGCTTTTACAGCAAGACTTCGCTGTGTTTTTCACCCTCCTCACTTTGTTGACCAGAAATGATGCTTGTATTTATGATGTTCTTGGACGCCCGTGTCATATATACGTGTTCAGTGGCAACGGGAACTGTTGTGGCATTAAATATTTGTTAATAGTAAAAGTAGTCATTTATGGAAGGCTTCCTGTCTTGCATTCTATCTGCGGAGAACTTGATTTTATTTGTAACCGATATCTCGTGTTCAGCTCATAATTCGAAATTTTTAAAATTTTGTGTTACAATATACATTATTTATGTAATCGGGATAATTATTGTTTACTGTGTGTTCCGTATCGATTAAGAAATAAGAAGTAATCCCGCAAGAAGGTAATGTTGCGTCCATTTCTCGTCCCAGAGAGATTATTTTCGTATAATTCTCTTCATTTTTTTTTCTATCAGCTACGCGGTTTCGTGACAACTGTATTGCTACGCTCACTCTATTATTTCTTCTTACTTATACTGAACAGCTTTTGGATCGGACACTCAATGAGCTTCAATGCACTTAGGAAAATGCACAAATGGTTTCATCTTTGCGCTAACCACAGCCTCACGTTTTATGTCCACTGTTATTCTCCAGATTAATTTTTTTTATTCGGTGTTATCATTTATTACTACTTTTATATCGCTGCATATTCGATTATCTGAGCAATTATGTGCATCCAAGGCTAGTATGCAGGGATATCAAACTCATTATCAAGATTCTGGGCCTAAATCGGATTGGTTGAGCACTTCTCCGACCACAGGAAGTGTGGGGTAATTACTTGTTATTGGCCCAGTCACTCGAAATTGAATATCGCGGTAATTAGCGTGGATAACTAAGGTCACCGGCCTTTCTCATGGGAATAATTTAGTAAGGTAAATATAATAGATGTTAATTATGATATGCATAAACCTGTTGTTCCCAACCTTGTCTATGCTGGCATCCCTAGCAAACTCTTCGTAGATTCTCGGACCCTCGTGATAAAGATGAAAGTTACAGTTAATTTAGCACTAAATTGATTGATTCGCATTTATTTTATTGAAGCTGTGGCACCTCCCAAAGTGTCATCTCGCACCCCCCCCCCCTGGGGTACGAGCACCCCTGGCTTTAACCACTTAGAGACCTATAATTATTTCGCAAGCTACGCTTGAGGCGAATTACTGTAGTAACAAATGCTGAAAATATTGCGGCCTGTATTAATGAAGGCCACTGTGTTGCGATGATGACTTAACCGTACAAGACTAATTTCTTGCAATACCCAATCATCCTTTCCTTTTGCTTCTGATACTGTGAAATTGTTCTTCACCGAAACTTCGGTGTGACAAATTGGTTACACGACGGCTTATCACAGTTACTTAATATTGAACTTCAGTATGAAATTTTCCTGAGTCGCAAGTGCTTTGATCGTTCGATCCTAAATGGCGTTTTTAATTTCCTTAGTTTATCCCAGTCACACATTCGTCCAGCAACTGACAGCCTGCCGCACCAGTCCGGTCCTTTCGAATAATATTTTGTAGGCAAATATTTTACGTCGAAGTAAAGATTACATATTTTATTTTTTGTTCTGTGATATTTGTATATAAACATACTTTTATAATATTTTAATACATATACAAGTCTTTCGTGCTCAGAAATATGTGTATTATTTTTCCTTGACTGAATTACTTCCGAAAGCCGATACTAGCTTTCGTTTCTATCGAAACTACTTTGAAAATACGAACGTGCAATAAAGCGTGACACGTGGTTTATCTCACTTACTTGGCTCACTTATGAAACAATCAATATTGTTTTTAACGTAATAGTTTCTTGTTTGCTGTTATTTTTATCAATTGGTCGAATTTGGGAACTTAAGGAACAGCAAATTTTACAGCTGTTCGCTGTCCTCAATAAAGCTTTCAATGATCAAGAATCTTGGAAATTATCGAGAATCCAAGCCTGTTGAAGCCTTACAGAAATAAAATAATGAACGAAATGCTTTACTACCATAGTGAGCTACGTTGTTACGGTATAGTGGTAGTTAGTGTATGTAGAGCTGGAAATTCAGTGCTTTTGAAACCGAAGGCAAGAGTTAGGTACGATCAAGTAGGAGCAGCAACACTCGAATCATTGAAGAGAAACTCTATACTATCAGAAAAATTGAACACAGCTCTAGTTAGTTAAATAATTAATTAAAGTAGATTCACCGCACTAAGTATCGAATTATTATCTGACTGAAACGTTGATAAAGTCAAACAGCCGCTGTGAAACGCGAGGAATGGACTACAGTAGATGTGAGTTTCTTGATCCGATTGATTCACCTGCAATCGATAAATAGACGTCTACAAAAACTCACCCAGAGTTAATTCTAACCATTCTTTTTATAATCGCATAGTACAAACAATTGCTAGTACAAGTCAGTTTTTTGTGTGAGATGAGCAGCAGCTACGCTATGTATTGACTTAAGTGTTTAGTGTTTCCACGAAACTGTTCACCACCCGTTCCGGAATTTTCGTGACTACGATCTATGGGCACCATATCGTAAAGTAAAAGTCACAACAACAATTTTCCTGCTAAAAGTTTAAATAAGACCGAGTGATGCTTATTGACAGAGCGATTGTTATTATTATGAATCACAGTTACAACCCTAACCAAAAAGAAAACTTATCCTGGCAATAGCTGCTCAACGTTTGTGTAGACTACTGTAGCGAACTCAACAGTGACTGCACTGATTCGCATCCCTTGGAATCGAAAGAAATATTGAACGTGCATTTCACAAGCAGCCCCTGCTCAAGTGTGTGTCAACTCCTCTGCTGCTACACTGGGAACGAGACTTGGATTTCGCCTCTGCTTCAGCGCATGGGCTCTTAGACTTGGCGGGGTCACCCTAAACACCGAAATCTAGCGACTCGGAAACAAAAGGGAAACTGCTTAACAACGGCAGAGCATAAGCTATAATCAAATAAATAATAACCCCCACCCCAACACATTCACACCTCTAAGAGGTGTGCTCACACCTACAAGTTAAAAGTGATATGTTAACGTTTTAATTGAAGTTTTACCTGGCAGATTGATGTTGGAAAGGATCCCTGGACGTTTCGAGCGGGGCCCAGTTCCAGCGAGCACCCAAACGAGTGGGGGTTATGCGAGCGTGGTAAACAAAAGCATTTTGAATCGTAGATGGTTGTTGGCAGCGAATATTTTTTTTTTCTAACTGAGGCACTGCAGATCGATGTGATAATCGCCTAAAAAACACTTCAAAGTAAACATACTCACTTCTAAGTTTCACTTCATTCAATAACAATGCATTCTATGTACATTTTTGAGCATTTATTCGTAGTTTTTTATTTTTTCTCAAATTACATTTTCATTCGACGTGAATTCGATTACTTGCAAACTTGGTTACGATACGTGATGACGTATGTGGTTAACAGCGTCACATGTGCGGCCACGAAAAAATATGAATAAAAATATCATCAATAGAAACTAGGTATATCAAAAGATTTAAAATTCGGTTATAAGCTCAGTTGCCTTATGAGATAAGGTAACAATAGATGCATACTATAGTTACTGAACTCTGTAGCTAGTATGTAATGCGCACCAAATTTCGTGTCAATTCCATGAACAAACTAGAGCACTCTGAGAGCGCATACCTCCGCCAAGTAAGACAACGGTAACGAAAATTCAAATTGGCTCTAAAACCATGATTTATTTTGTATCAACTCCAAAATCAAATCATTTGTGCCTTTTATTAGTATTGAAAGTTTTTGCATTTTTTTAAGATTCTTTCATAACTGTTTGAGTTATGCTGCTAACAAACATTATGTCAACATAGGTCACACATACAAACGAACCAACCGATCTGCACCAAAATTTAATCAATTATATATTCTAAAATTAATAAACCACTCCTGTAAATATCATAAAGATCCATTGCATACTTTTTGAGTTCTTGCGTAACAAACAGTATCACAAACACCACTCAAACATAGAAACGAATCAGCAGATTGACACCAAAATTTAATCATTCATGTCTTTTAACATTACTAACAAATCGTGCAAGTTTCATAAAGATTCGCTGAAAGCTTTTTGAGTTATTGCGTTAACAAAAATAAAATCAAACACAGCAACAAACATGCGAACGAACCTACAGATCATCACAAAAACTTGGTCACTTACTCTCTATGATATACCTAACAACTGATGTGAATTTCATAAAAATCCGTCTATAACTTATTTAGTTATGGCATTGAGAAAAATGAGTCAGATAAACAAACAAACAAACAAACGGATGTACAGATCTTCGCCAAAAGTTGATCATTTGTTCCTCCTAACATATCGAACAATCCATGTAAATTTCGTAAAAATCCGTCCATAACTTATTTAGTAATGGCATTGAGAAAAATGAGGCAGCCAAACAAACAAACGGATGTACGGATCTTCACCAAAAGTTGATCATCTGTTTCTCCTAACATATCGAACAATCCCTGTAAATTTCGTCAAAATCCGTCCATAAATGTTTGAGTTATCTTGGTGACAGACAAACCCGACGAAAACATAACCTCCTGGGCTTAGGTAATGAACAACTAACGCCTCTGCCGTCTGCAGTGTGCAGAGTATGTTACTAATAGCTTGAGTGTAGAAAATACCTAGTTAGATCCACATATATAAAAGTTTTACTCATGCGTCATTAGTCATTAGTAGTGTTGTCGTCACAGCTGTACAGTGAGATGCTAGGAATTATGTTTAATTAGCTTTGCTTTCTTTTTGCATTTTCTTACCCAATCAAGCAACTTGAACTCATTCCCCACTCTTGGAAAAACTTAGTTACACTACTGAAAAAATCATTTACATACCTGCATGTATATTTTACTGAGTTATTTCCATTTTTACATTGTGCTGAACGGAAGCTCTGCCTCATGTTCGAGCTCGTCTCTATAAGGATTAGCTTTTCCTTTTGGCGCTACGTGGCAGTTTCTCGCTTCCTGCTGAAGCAGCGCCGAGATTCGGCGCTGCTTTGTATATTTTAGTAACAAATGCCCACTCGTTTTGCTGCCCGGTCTGTCGTCACTGTGATTGAAAGTTAACTTTGGATATTAAGGAAGTTTGCGCGACCAAAGTCCTCGATTGGAGCCGCTCCATCATTGGATTATGGCACTTGCCGCTCTCGAGAGGAAGTTGGATGTTTCAAAGATGTTGGAGTGGCTGATTTATTGGGTCGACAAGTCGGAAATGGCCCAGTGAGAAAGAGCTCTCGTCCTTGAACATTTCTGCATGAGTTTTGCTTTGCGGTGCATTACTTGGGAAATGCAAGGGAACGCATATTTGTAAAAATATTTATGCTCCATGGGACAGACACGGTATAGAAGAAGCACCATAAAACTGGCTACTATACTTCGGCTCGAATACAATTATGATTAGTCGATCGTAATCTCAAAATATTGCCTGTGCAAACTATTTGTAGCGACAACGGCCGTTCTCCGGTCTGTGTCTCGTTCAGTTTACAATTTCGAGAAAAAATGTTATACAGCCAAGCTTGGTCAGGACTTAGGGCCTGCCTACTCGTTGATCTTTCAAACGCGTTCCTCATCTACTCGTACGAATGTTTTGTAGCGTCGCTGCTCACAAAAGTTTAAGAACGAGACAAAACGTTTTAACTGTTAGCCGTCCAATCAGTTTCCTCAGCAAGTGAATGTCACTAGACAAGTTGCGGATATCTCTTCAAATTTGGAGTGAAGTAAAAGTCAGAAAATAGGGCACTTTTCTTCTGTTTCTGCGGCACAGGTAACACATTCGGGAAGAGTGAATAATAAGTGAATACGTTGAAAAGACCAACGCGTAGATCGGCTAATACCTTAACTGCGTCAACTACCCTGCATTCACTGTTGGCTTTATTAGCTATTTATCTTCTGGGTTTAAGGTGCATCTCGGATTTGTTGAAAACTGCAAAGCATTCTTATGTTATATTAATATGTTATATTTATCTGTTTATAGGAACATGGCACAAATCTATTCATACTGTACATTCACGCTTACGAGTAATTCAGACGAAGTAGGACTACACAGTCAGTAAAGCGCTGGCTCAGGGTGTTGAGGTTTCCGCCAGAAAAGCAAAGACAGTGCAGGAACATCATACGACAACGTTACAATTATTACTCCACTCGGTGATTTAGGTTGATACCTTGTAAAAACGATAACATAGTAAAAACGATACCATAGTAAAATGAGACAAAAATCGTCCCATATAGCAACCGGAAAAATTATATAAATTCAACATCCAGCACATTCTAACGGTTGTCACATCCATGCTACAGAGTCGTGCCACCAGCTTAAGACGTTCAGCACGCACGTTGTTCAACTTGGGTACATTCCATGGGTATCTTGGATACCGATGTGCACAGTGTAATTGGTTCGACGAGTGGGATGAACGCACGCCACATTTCATTTACAGAAGATAGTTGTGTCAAATTTGGGTGAATGCGCTGCTTTCCTAAATTTCCAGGTTTGTGACGTGAAAATTACGTCACGCCACTGTGGAAATATCAAAGATTCCTCGCTGCAACTGTGGCGTTACGCAATTGTGACGTCACAAACCTGAAAATTAAGGAGCGTAGCGCATATGTTGTGCGCGTTTGATGGATTTGCGCGATCGATCGATCGCGCTGCGCAATCGGTGGATCGTTCAAATTAAAAAAAAAAAACAGTCCTGGCCTCCCCTAACCTACCCGACAGTAAACCCGAATATAGTCCAACTTTCCCGAAATTACGGCCTAATACCTACAACATCCACCGATTGCGCAGCACGATCGATCGATCGCGCAAATCCATCAAACGAGCACGACATATGCGCTACGCTCCTTAATTTTCAGGTTTGTGACGTCACAATTGCGTAACGCCACAGTTGCAGCGAGGAATCTTTGATATTTCCATCAAACGCGCACGACACATACACTCAAACTTGACACAACTACGCGAAGAAGGCACAAACTTGACCTGTGCCGAAAGCTTGGCCAAATATAATCTAATGTCTGTACCAGTCCTTAATATCCTAATATGATGAACCTCGACAGACGTCCAGCCACGTTTTCGAAACTATCTTCTGTAAATGAACTGTGACGTACGCTCGTATAAGTCGAGGATGAGATAGTATAGAGTGGCTCCGGCAAATGATGACATGTACGTGAAGCGCTATACTAGGCGCACCATATACAGTATCTTCATACCCGTAGCGAGTTCTGTATATTTTACAGTAGACACTGCCGGTGACTGCCTATATAAAACTAAAGAGTGGCAGTAAAAACAAAGCTCACGCAATGACTAAGAACATTAATTACTTCTATGCACACAATTATTGCCAGAAGGTTGGAAGCTGGTCATATCAAAATTATTAAACCAGTTTTACCATTTGTAAAACTAAAGTTGTGAGCGGGTAATCTGGGTCTTGATGGCGGAGTTTAGCGAATACGAAGTCTAAATTTCCCCAGTGCGGATGTCCCAGCTGAAGAAAAGCCCCCGAGAATCAAACTCTACGCCGAAGAACGCAAAGTAATCTCACATTTCTCCAAGATTTCCATCGGCGAACGTGTCGGCTCAGAGTTCTCCCCTCACTAAGACCAAATTCGACGTGCGGTGGTTGGTAGACGCTTGGGATCCTTGGAGAGTCGCTTCAGGGTCCCTTCATTACTTCGCTATTCATGAGTTAACTTGCGTAACTGGATTACTTCTGTCGTCAACTCCGTTATGTCAGAGTGAAAACATCGACAGGGATTTGGACGTAAGTTGTTTGCTATTTTTTTACGATTATGGTCGTGTGATCCGATCAAGTTTGCTCCGTCTTTCAGAAGAGACCTTTGCTACTGAAAAGCGGCTGAAAAAGCATGACATAAGTAAGATACATTTTTTCAGATCTGGCAGTATATCTAAACCTTCTGGATTATATGTTCTATCACAGGGCGCCGTTTGATAGTTAATCGTTTGGTGATATCATTTAGATTTCTTACGCGTCCTAACCACCTAACTTTATTTACGTATGTACGGTTGATATCCAAATTGCAAATTCGTCAGTTAATGCTGTATTTATAAACCACAGTTCGTGGCAGAGATCGTGCTGCAGCAACAGAAACATTATATTTTATAAAGTCTCAGTCTAGGACGTGTTACTGCGCATGCTGCTTTACAGTTTCATAAACGAAATTATATTGCCAGACTGCTCCTGACCAACAGAATATAACGTGAACGAAAGTTCTGAAGAGCAATATATGCTTTGACGGATCTACAGAGTTGGGTTTCCCATTTACAAGCTTCTCTCTCGTGGTCGCTACAATTTTAGTCCATAATTTGGTTTCCGAGGCCAAATTCATTTGCAGTTGGAGCTGAAGCGTCGACTAGCTCGCACTTTCCAGGCCACTTGGGACCTTCCAGTCTGGTCATCATAAACAGCGTCTGCGCTCGACACCAACGGCTACTTTGCTGAAAATTTCCCCCGGGTGGGTGATTAGATGCTCCGTTTCACAATGGAGCAAACAAAGGGCTTTGCAATTTGACTCCGGTGAATGTGGAGCAAGAGGAAATACCAGTAACTTCACATTCTGAATTCAAGGCTAGCTTCTTAACCAATGCTTTCAATTTCCGTGGAGATGCTCATCTGTCATATGTACAGTAACTTCACCCCATATGCAAGCGTGCAAAAAAAAAAAAGAAATATAAAGAGCTAGAAAGTCATAACTGCCGATAAGAATAGTTTCTTCAAGCCAGAGCTTCAGTCAAAGTTATGTCAATTAAACAGAAATAAATCTAGTCGACTAATTGTGACATTCCGCCAACCAATGCAGACAATGCTAATGGCAAAATGAAAAAAAATATGATGGTATAAGAATAATTTCACAGTCGCAGTTTGAGCTAGAACTTTAAAGCAGAATCAAGTCAGCTTACCCAATTGGAAAAATTTGCCAATGTAATGAGTGCTGGTATAACTAAAATTACTCCGCTTGTCTTAAAACGGCGAAACAGTTTTCATGAATAAAACTGCGTGGCATATGCCTACTATAAATTATTAATTAAATCAACTCCAGAAGAAAAAAATTTGCATCACATGTTATATCAGTGAAATTATCACGAGCTCCTTCTATACAATGGGAGTACCTGGCTGTGTCCTGAAAACTGATACAATTTTTGTGTAATGCAGTAATTAAAGAGGTTAGCTAAACCTAGACTGAAGTTTCTGCGGGGCAAAACCTTCCAAACCTCGAACTTTTGCAGATAAACGGCGCCAGAAGTTGTCTTTAGTCTGGTCCGGTACCGCTTCGCAGCTCAGGAAGTTGCTAAGCAGAACTTATCGCACCTAGCAAACTTTTGGGCAGTTGAACTAATTACTTGCGTGGCTTTATAGAAGTTCTTTCTAGGGGCAATATTGTTCTTTGGAGAAATGCGAAGGAGAAGTGATCACGACACGCTCAGTAAAGTGAGGTTTCGTGTATTACAGATTAGTGTCGCTGGAAATTTTGTTCCAGGTATCTGCGAATGTAATCATATAGTACGTTTCCCTATGCTCGAGGATGATGCTTCTTTATAATGATTGATAAATGCGCTCATGCATTCATAACTACAGCAAATTCACTCTATGCAGCCACCTGTGAACTAATCTAGAAAGCATCCTTATGTGATAAAACGCTTCGTGTATTTATTTATTTATTCACTTCGTGTCCGCTTCGAAGAAAATAGGCGAAACATAAGCCAGGTTGCAGATTTTGTAAATCGATTACCAGGTCGTAAAAGATGGCGACGGCTGATCCTCATCCCTTTATCTAAAGACACTTCTTGCTTGAAACACTTCTTGAAATCGGAACAGTATGTATGTAGCTTCTGGAGTTCGATTTTATAACTTTTTTCTCTCAGGTCACGACGCATAACTACGGCACATGGTCAACGAAGCGCTCTGGAGGGGGTGATTTTTCACGGGCAGTAGACAACTATTTCTTCTAGCTTACTGTCTTTCACTTCTTCTTCTACAGCAGTATTATTCCCGTTCAAAGGGGGGTCGCTGAAGCAGATCTTGCCATTTCATGTATTTCTGTCCATTACCATATGCTCCTTCAGCTCCATACCACGCATATCATACCTCACACAGTCGTTCTCCTGAAGGTGCGAATTTTGTTTCATAGCCCAAAATTTCAGTGAAGCAGATATTTAAGTTCGCAATATCGTATCTTGGCTACGGAGCGCAGACATACATACAAGCTGGCTGGAGTTACATTCAAGTTTATTGCAGTGTTTTACTCAATATTTTTTTTCTGTCTCTTACTATTGAAGACGCATGCCTAATCAAGAAGGAAGATAGGGAACGCATAAGTAGTACGAAACTACTACAGCCTCAAGATCGAAGACGTGCCATGAATGCATGGAGAGAGATGAATCGTCTATGCGGTACAGTCAAGAAAGACTTGAAGCAGAAAGGTTACAGAAGTGAACGAAAGCTGCTGATAAGCGTGAGCGAGAAAATGAAGAAACGACAAGTCAGGGAAGAAAAAATCCTGAGGTTGAAAGCACGACAAAGGATCAATGAAAAACATGAAGCAGGTCAGAGAAGAGAAAATTCCGCAACGGCCTATAATAATAAAAACTATCGATTATTGTGTGAATTTCTTCACGCGCGGGTCTACTAGTGTGATATTAATCTCAATAATAGCATTTTATGATATCGTGATAGACAATTCACGGACAAGTATTTAGCATGGATGCCCACATTAAAAAGTATTAGTATAGGAGACAAGAGATGCAAACTCGTCAATTTTATGTTCCCAAAAATCTTATGAACATAAAGTTCTGCACATACGTGTATATTTATTTGATCAATAAACTTGGTAAGTTGCGTTTTTTTCTATTTCCACAGTAATATTTTACTAGTTTCGTTAAGCGGTTGATCTCGTATTATATATGCACTCACTTGACACTGAGCCTACGGCGTTCACGAAACAAATCATAAAACTCTGCAGAAATGCGTGAGGCACAATCGTATTTTGTTCTTTATTCTAATATCCTTTGAGCCGATGAAAGTATTTATTGTTAGATGCATGTCTTTACGTCAATTAGCTTACAAGCAATTCGTATTACTTCAAGCTAGACGTAAAACGGAGGATTGTCATATTACGCTCTATAGACTTCATTACTGCTATTTGCTAAGGTATATAAAAACGCTTACTAATGGATAAAATCTCATATTGGACGTTTTGACCACAAATATGTAAGTACACTCTTAAGATCAAAATGATGGAAAAAATCTAAGTGTTAACTGCAAGGGGGAAAGCGCTTGTTTGGTCATTGAGGCTTGGTTTCGATCAGAATATATGCAATGATTCTAAAATTCTCACATCAAGGAAGCAGCGCCCTTGTGATAAAATATAAAAATAATTACTACTAACTAAAACGTCACACTGCTCATAATGGTTGCGCTCAGAAGAATGGGGAGGATGATAAAGTAAGGCTCCGGCACGACCACTGCAACCCGTATGTTCTGAGATCCTGTTCCTCAATGTACGTACAGTAGAACCGACATACTTGGCATCACACAGTGAGCAACTAAATTCGTATACTACACAGGACCGTATGCCCGCCGGAATCGCATCTTTGTACCGGAACATGCTTGATAAGGTGGACGAGTTTTTTTACTATAATATGAAAATTGACAATAGTGAAATACTTTTGTAACAGAGTCCTCAATTCAGAAGCAAGTTTTTCGGACTGTTTTCTAAAATAAGACAAAACAAGATACCTATGAGTTACTAGGGTGGAATTCTGAGAAGGTGCATGTTCGGGAAAATGAAATTTACCGTCCAGAAACCTACGTAGACAGGAGTTTACGAGCTTTGTAGGATAACCATTATTACGGAAAAATTCTAGTAGAAAGCGAAATTCTGCATTAAGGGTTATGTAATCTGAGCTAATTCTATATGCCCGTGCAATTAAGGTCTTTCCTACATTCAATTTGAACAGAAAAGAACAGAAACTGAAGAAACTCAAACCTAATCCCGAGAATGTTGACTTTGTATAGACTGAAGTAGTGAACTTATTGTCAGCACGCCTAACTAAGCAATCTAAAAAACTTGAAACGTTACTGCTCTCAATTTCTGCTGTAAATCTAATATTAGGGCGATTTTTGTTCAGATTAGAAAGGAACTCTTTCCTTTTCATAAAAAAGAAATTTTTGCAACATGTCCTCACAAAAATTCTCCTTTGCTGAGATTTTCTTCGTCTAATTCCAAAGCTTCTACCCCGACGGAAACTCATTCTTTTGCGGGCGTTTTTTCTCAGGGTGAGAATTTTCTTGGTGGGAATTTGAGTGGCAGTGTGGTGTGTTGTGGCTTACAGGAAAGGCAGTAACCCAATCATGCGAAGTTTACACCGAGACAAAGGCACGCAAGACAGTCTTTTCTGACACTACTTCTTTCCCCAGCACCAGAAGTAACAGCGGCAACAGTCACTTCACTTCACTGATGGAAAGGGGCGCAGGGGAGGGGGGGAGAGCTATCGTTCGTTCTTCAGGCGTTGTTGCAGCACAGGGTGAAGCAGTATCTAACCTGGTCTCACAGTCAAACTATGCCTAGCTGGCCATAAAAAACGACGGCGTTGAATTTGCCTCCACCCCAGTAGATCGTCTGACGCCACAAGGCGTTCTATTTTTCCTATTTTATTATTAAGAGAGCTAATAGTACACGGGTGCTGTGCCCTGATCATGTTGGACCCAGCATCCATATGAGAAAATAGGATTAGCTTGCCATCAAAAATGACTTCGCTGAATGTGCCACTACCTCGGGTGATGGTCTCACGTTACGAGGCGTTCTAGTTTGGTTATGATAGTTTGCATAAAACTCTAGGAAACACTACTTTTCTCGTTTTTTACTTGCTGTTAACTTTTACTGTATAAATGTTATGTCAGAGGAATTTTCAGCTGGGGCTACGGCATTTCACAGCTCTTACATCTAGGTTTTTACAATCCATATTAAGTTAAGTTTATTGCCGGGTCGGCAAAACTCATTTACTAAATGAATAATTTACTGTGGGTTGTGCTTCCTCCAGATATTTAACTCTTTCATACATTACGTTGCATAGCTGTTGCGGGGTCTTTTTCTAATCTGTTTGGCTCAGTTTCATTCCACAATTTCAAACTTACCTTTTCTGTGATCAATAAAGTCCCTTTATCGACTTACCAACTCTCTCCAACTGCTACCGGGTTCTTCTTTTAAGTTCGCCGCTTCTTTTGAAATTCCTCCATCTATTGGTGCTCGGAACATCGACTCCGCGGAATGTGCAGCCGTAAAAGAGATGATCTATGGCGAGAATAGTTCACACTTTGCTGACTCGGAAGGGGGCGTGGAAAAGTGCGGAAGGTTTCCAAAGAACAATCTGTTTCTCGTCGTTTGTACGCCCGAGCTTGTTATTTTTTCCCAGCGCACCCCCTGAAGTTGCGAAGCGAGGGGTCAGAAATTACAAAAAAGGCGGGAATAATTTCGACACTCGCGCGACTTACAGGTGCTGCAAAACAGACCTTCTTTGTTTTTGTTAGCTGGCGCGCCGTAAACAAACTCCACATTACTGTTGCTAAAGGAAAACACATCTAAGGAATTGCGAAGGAGACCGTCTTCGATGAGTAATAATAGAAATGGGAAAGCGCACCTAAGCTGTAAGAAATAATTATCCACGTCTACAACCCATGTTATTTTCGTTGATATTAATACGTATCATAAATTTAATCTCTACTAACGAGCAAAGAATTTCTCTACGCAAAGTTTCTCACACTTACAGTTTCTGATTAACCGCAGCCAGCTCTCCCGTGAAGAAATTTATAATAACACAACTTATTATTAGGATAGTAATCAAACGTCTTACTTCTGAAATATCCACACTATTCAGCAGTATCGTTCCAAGGATTTTAAAACGCTTACAGGCGCATATTTCGTTTACCCAATCAATATATTTTGGATGAATTTTCCAAATTGGGATACACCAGATGTTGACCTCTGGAACTTTCATACATACTTAATTACGTACTTGATTATTCGTCGGACGAGGTCCAGGTGGTGTTATGCACGCCACCCATCCTGTGTAGGAAACCGTTTTTTACCCTTGTCATGCTTATGAAAATGCCGTGAATTAAGCAACTGTGTCTGAAACTGAAATCGTCTCTTAATAGGGAGATATTTACTTGAATTTATTCTAATCATGCAAGGAAGACATGCAGGTCCTTTTAATCCAAAATTTAGTCACATACTCTTCACAGTACTTCTTTAATTTAATCTTAGACTTTCGAACACCTGTTGCGCATCATTAGCTCTCATTGAAGAATGCCACAATTTTCGGATTTTTGATGAGGCAGCTGATTGATATATCACACTAGCTGGCCCCTTTGTGTGTGTGTGTGTGTGCAGATTACGCACCACTGGCCGTCCGGATGCAACTCCCCACCGGCCACATCTCCTCGACACCTGATGCGCGCAGGCGGTGGTGTTGAGAGAAGAGATACCGGCGGGCCTCCCTGGTCATGGGAATTTACCTTCCCTCTCGGCTGCAAGCACTCCGCTGAGTTCCTAACGCTGAGTTATGTTCCGCTAATGGCTCTCTTGGATGTGTGAAGAAAGAGTGTAACGGTTTAGGAACTGACGCATGCACGACAGACGAACGTGTTACTTTCCTCACAGCCGTCGATTAGATCACCAGAAAAAGAGGGGAGACCGTAACTTCTGGCTCGGAGCGAATGATGCGATGGCATTTTACAGTATTACCTCCCGACACGTTACTCTGAAGTCAGTTAAAAGAAAATGCGTCTGATTTTTGATTACGCAAACTTTTCACCATTTTCTGTAAGTTACTAAAGTCTGTGATCTTTTTTTTTATCATCTATCCAAAGGAGACATCGATCTAAGACCAGAAGAAAACTCAAGATAAGAAGGAAATATTTTAGTTTCACTAACCGATGCTCATTTCCACCCTAACATTTGAGAGTAAGTAAAAAAAGCTCATCGTGATGAAGGAAATAACATTTTGGAATAGAGTTTCGTTATCGTATCAATTGTTGATGACTTTCAATATATTACTAAACTCGACGTAAGAGCATTGGCAGCACGTACGTAAAAAGTACAATGCGTAGTTCTTGAACTTGTAGCAAAAGGGAGTTAGAGCTGCACTCCTAGACTGCAAGCCTCAGCCAAGCAAAACAATACTAAAAGGCTGAATGGCGGACAAACAACCAGGCAACAAATGGTATGACGTGTTATTCTCGTGACATTCCTGACAGTTCCTGCTAATTTCAGGAATACTCGTCCATGACTTTTCGAATTATGTTGATAACAGGCAGACAAACAAACTCCAGCAAAAACACAACCTCCTCAGCGAAAGTAATTAATTTAGAAACATTATTTACACATTAGATGCCAATGTAACTGAATGCATACGTGCGTTATTTGGTCCCCGATACATTAGTTGGAGAGAGAAGAATGAAGCAACTTTCACAATGCGTAAAATGTAACTTATTTCGGCCATCTCCTCAGGTTTTCATAACGTAAACCTTACTATGACTTGATACACACATTTGGTGTAATTTTGAAACAATATAGCGTAACCGTACTGCTGGAAGTCTTTTGATAATATTCGATTAAATAGCCAAAAAAGAAACAGAATAAAGGTTATAACCTAACCGAACATCCATTCCAACAGGTGGCATTATCGTTTCAATTTATTATGATAGACTAATTGCCATGTTTTTTTTGTTCGCTTTATCTCACACTGTGTACACAATGCTAACGGCTGACAGCGCCATGTTTGATCCGAGAGAAAGCGAGGGTAAAGGATCGCTTTAAGTTTTGCTAGGGAGCCGCTCGTATTTGCTTTGCAAGCGGCAATTGTTGGGTTCTCTGAGGCTTTGTTTGCAGCAGCTGGAAACTGTTTATCTTGCGTGCTAATAGTTTTCCTGCTCTGTTTTGATCTCTGCCGAAGGATTTGAAGAAATTAGGTTAGTGCTTCAACAATTTATATCATTAGGAAGTGAAAGAAGTTACGGTAATGGATTATTAAGTGAGGTAAGTATTCTAGAAGCTGTATATAAGTGAAGTATTTGCAAATTGACAGTCAACCACGAAAAGAGCTTGGGGCATAATTAGGTGAGAAAAACTAAGTGGATCTAACTCTATACGTGCCCACACTCAATATGTAACCAGTATTACAATTTGAACGACACAGCGCATCATAAACTGATGGTAAAGATGCTCATGGAAAACTTGATGTTATAATTTTATATAGGTCCTAAGTTAGGGCTCCTGAAATACTTAGGGTGGATATGAGCCACAACGAACGCTACTAGAAATCTCTTGTTCTCCAGTAAGTCACAGAACCTAACATTGGCTTCAGGTAAATAAGCAATTAAGAACCACTGAATATACATTACTACGTGAAGAAATTTACGTGATATCTGTACCATTAAATGCCACCGTCACTTCTTACTGATTAAAGGACTGTACGAAATGACGACAGAGGACGTCAAAAATGTACGGTTGACATGTTTGTATATAACTTATTGGAATTATCTTTTATGGATTATTGTGCTCCTGAAATGCTTGCAATAAAAGTGAGCACAAACAAACACACCGGTGCATCATTAAAAAAATGCTAAACCGAGAACAATGACTTGCACTAATTTTATATACAAGAGGTTTTATAAACAGTGCAGGTTTTTAAAAAAGTATTGCGCTGGTATGTCAGTTATATAAAGTCACATGGCAGCGCTAAGTTTGTAAAATAAATAATAATTGATTTTCTAATTAAATATACCGAAAAGAATTCAAATACCGTGAAATTATTTCTCGATTTAACTAGAACACTCTGGGAGCGCATGCAAATACAAAATCAAACACAGAGACAAACAAATGGACAAGACAGATCACAGATCACAATAATTTAGTCATCTAATTTGTTCTTCGTAACTTTTATAACAATTCTTGCAAATTTCTTGAAAATCTGTTCATAAGTTTTGAGTTATGGTACCAAGAAAAAAGAGGCAGACAAACGGTTCAACTGATTTTCATCAAACGTCAATCATCTTTCCCTCCTAACATGCCTAAAAGTTCCTGTAAATTTAGTAAAGATCCGTCAATAACTTCTTGACTTATCCTGGTGACAGACAAGCAAACAAACAAACAGAAAAATGGACAATATATAACCTCTTTGGCGGAGGTAACAATAGCAATTTGGGTGGCCCGTCTTTCCATCTCGATTTCGATATAATATAGAACAGGTTCATTTTCAATGATGCCGTTGCCCTGACAAACTTATAATCTAAGCATTAAAGGCGTTTGATGTATCTCTTAGCAGTAACTATCGCATGAATGCTGAATTTCACTTCGTGCCACATCATAAAATTATTTCTTCGGATACCATGCAGCGTAAAGTGAGTAGAATATAAGAGAAGTAAAAGGCAAAAAATTTTTACACAGCAGTACCGAACAGATGGATGAAGAAAAAAGATCATCCGGTACTTCATACATAGGTAGCGTAGCATCCGTGGTGTCAGGCCCTGACGTCACAGATGCCAACAAGATATAAGAAGAGCAGCCCAGACGTGACTTTGCTGTCATTTGCAAGTGGCTGCAGCACTTACTTAAACGTGGCATGTCAAGACATAACATTAAGTTCAAGCGAATTGGAGGGGAAGTGCTTAAAATGCTGACTAAGCGAGATATTTGGCACAAAAATTCTTCATTTGCACCATATCTGAAGAGATTTTTATGTTGTTTTTCGTCCTAGTAAGCGCTTTCTAAAGAACGGAAGTAGAAATAAATGATAACTAAGGCTAGAGCATCTGATACATAATTCAACTTAATTGCGAATAACTAGCCAGTCAAAAGCCGGTGTAGTAGATTATGAAGCGCTGAATAGCTGCATTTATTTCTTCTGTGTAACTTTTAGCTTCGTAAAAAGTCATTTTAGGCATAATATATTGGAGTGGATATAAAACATAATTAGAACGCTTTTTAATAACTTTGTATGAAAAAATTAACTGCAAGTGGATTTTTTCCTAGTGAGCCCTGTGGAGTTAGTTACTTGCCACATTTGACATAACATCACTCTACCAATTCCGGTAATTCTCATCCTGGCTTAATATTATGGGTTCTTATCCTGGTATTTGGGTCACATACGAATTTTGGCTCACATTTCCACAAAGATGTATTTTTAGTATCATGATACCCTATTAGAGGAGCTAATTGAGATAATTAAAAATTTGAAATCATGCCAAAGTATTTGAATGCACTATATTGCAATAGCTGCCAGTGTTCAAAAAAAGAAATTATGTTCTGGTATTAAGAACAATTGAGAACAAAACTTTATGTTGATCGCACCAGTGCCCGCCAGTAGCAAAAGATTCAAGTAGCTTCCAGCACGTTTATTTTCCAGAGGTGGGCCTTTGCTACCTCCACAGGAACACAGGCCGGAGGTCGGCGGGCTTCAGCCTCTTTTAACACTTGTGGCTGAACAGCAGGCGGTCCCGGTCCCCACCGCTGCTACATTCCCTAATGTAAATTTGGCGACGAGTGAAGAGAAAAATATCAAGAGTAGTGATATCATTGAAACATGCTTTCAAACTCCTGTGCATTCTGAATGCCTATAAAATAAGCTACATTATTTTTTATAAAAAATTAGATATGTTTATGTATTACTACTCGATTTTTGTTTTTGGTACATTTATTTTGTACATAGTCTACGAGTTATTTTATTATCGTAATTTACTCACATACTGCATATTGTGTTTTGCATACATATAAAACTAAAAATCATCATTATATATTACCTCCATCAAGAAGGTTATGTTTTTGTCAGCGTTTTTCTGTATATTTGTAATGCATGTCACCAAGATAACTCAAAAAGGTAAGGATGGATTCTACAGTGATTGTTGAGTAAGTTAGGGCGCACAGAGGATTAACATTTAGCTAAAATTCGTTCAACTGTTTGTTTGTCTAGCTGTATTTTCTAAGCAACATAACTTAAGAAGTTGTCAACGGACAACTGATTGGACGATCTGTGTCTTAATATTTCACAGGACATAATGCAAAAAAGTTAGAAATGTTAAAAACAACATATTAGAAATTGTGATGAAGATCTGTTTATTGATTTATCTGTTTGAATATCATATTTGTCTTAATAATTGTCAGAGTATGACTCACAAACTTGTGGAAGAATAATCTACAAATATCACCGAAGCTGTGATAGGAATGTTAAGAGGGACAAATGACCAAATTTTGGTGATGACCAGAAAGAAATACATTTTCGGAACCAACTTGAATTCTTCGTTAACAATGCGTTGCTTGGCGGAGGTACACGCTCTCAGAGTGCTCCTCTAGTAATTTTTAATATTGCGATAGTATATTGTATTTGAAACAAAAAATAATTTGAATCTTTATGTATTCCTTTGTTTCCTTTGTGTATTCAAAATGTGAGTTCTGTCTTTATAATTTTTATTATCATAACCTTCGGCCAACGTTCTCCCAAGTCATCTATTAGATATTTTAAGAATTTGTCAACTTCTATATGGATAAACTGTTTGAATGCTTCTGTATTACCTCTTCCCTGCATAGCAATGTTTTATTTCGCATTAAAAATTCAGAATGTGTAAATATGTGATTATTACTAGAAGTTATTTTAGGAGAATATAGAGCATGTTGGAACTTGTATAATTCCTATTTAGCAACTTGCGGAGTGTAGCTTGACAAGTGTGAAGCCGTACTTCATCGTAAAGGAAAATTGGGCAATCTGCATGTAGCCACTAACCTGGGCTCCTGCTTTTTTTCAACTTTTCACACTTACGAATCTTTTCCCGGCAACAGGATGTTGCTATTACAGTTTTTCTTTGTTGCCAAAATGAATGATAAATTTGTAGACCGCCATACATGGACCATCAACTTTTTTTTTGCTAAAATATTGGTTTTGGGTAGTGTTTCGGTGACTCAGGTCCTTAGATTTATTCATTTTGCAGACGATACATCAGTATGTATACAAGGGCAAAACCTTGATCAATTGTTTGATGTGGCTAATGGTGAGCTGGCAAGAGTTGATGAGTGGCTATCCTCTAACAGGTTATCTCTGAATATTTCCAAAACATCCTATATGTTGTTTTCGAACCGAACAAAAGACTCAGACAGGCGGCTTAAAATTAGGGGTGCGTGTATAAGTAATGTAAACTCGACAAAGTTTTTAGGAATCATCATTGATGAGAAACTCAATTTCCAGTCCCACATAGCTCATGTACAAAACAAAGTCTCCAAGGCGTGTGGTATTTTGCGTAAGCTCTCTGCCTTTGTGCCCGAGTTTGCATTGCGAAAGGTATACTTTAGCTTGGCATATCCCCACTTAGTGTATGGTATTACAGTGTGGGGTGCGTCCTCAAAGACGGGTCTAACACATCTCCAACGCTTGCAGGACAAGTGCATCAAGCTGATCACTTCTTGTCGACCATTACCGTTTGCTTATCAATATCATAATTTATTTACTGTAACTAATGTTCATGCATACTTCGTTGGAACAAAATTTTTCCTGTATAATAAAATGGGTCATAGCACTTTTTTCCTGGACAAATTTCAGAGTTGCGAAATTGTTCATTCCCATGACACAAGAGCTAAGGGTAGGAAGTTGCTGAACTGTCCTCGGGTGTCTAAGACGAAGTGCTTCGACTCCTCCCATCACCGATCTGTACAAGTATGGAATTCCTTGCCTGTCGCTCTCCGGGAGTTGACCAACGTCCGATGTTTCAGGAAGGCTTTGAAATCCTATCTACTAGATATTCAGTAATTTGACCGATGTGCACATTCATGTTCGATATTGTGCATGTTCAATACTGTGCATTATATTCAGTGGATCAGGTGTTGTAAGGTGGTGCTCTTACTGCGGAGTCTTCTGCGGGTGGCGTGAGATGGCGCGGGAGCTTTAGCTAGGTTCGCCCGACATGTTCCGGGGAGTTGCGCCCTGGGGAAACCTGCCGTAATGCTATTGTTTAGCCTAACTGGACCTTCTGAGTGTCGTTCTTTCTACTCCCTTCTACTACGCGCTCCAGCTCGTGATGAGCTGGTGTGTAATTTTTATCTATCCTTTAATTTTTCCGATTTGGTGAAGTGTGGAACACAGTCATGCGTAGGCTAAACTAGGTTTGTGCTTTTATCAGAGTGTCGTAGCTTATCTCTCTCTTGAGCTTTTGCATTTTGGACCTAAGTGGTGGTGTCGATGACAGGCGGCGTTGAGCGTGAGGTGACATGCCCTGGTGGCGCTACTGGCCTCCCACTGCTTCCGCACTACGCGGGCTGCATGGTACTGCGTTCAATACACGTGACTGCATGAAAGTTTTGCTATATGACTGCATGAACGTCAGTATTTTAGGATTTGCCCGAAAAGTTAATATGTAACTAGCAATGGGCTTGAAATCATTTGTAGCTGTGAAACTGTTAGTAAAATTTTCATTTCGTGTTTTTTTTCTGTAATTGTGTCCAGTGATTTCAATAAAATTATTATTACTAACAAGAAATTGCCCTGTTCCATTGCTGTTATCGAAGGTTCTTCTCCTCCTTCTTTTTTATTTTTCCCTTCTTTTTTCTCTTTCGTCTTCCACTTTTTCTCGTCTCATTTCTCCATTCCTCTACATCCTACTAACATAATGGCAATAGCTCATAGAGGGCCGGGGTGTAAGTCCCGGTGTCTCTTTGGGAATGTGCCTTTTGGTTCGTCTAATGCCGCCTATCTAATCTAATCTAATCCCATTGCACATAATGAATCGATACGAAAAGGTCCACTTTCCCGTCGATAATATAACATGAAGTACACTGTAGGGCGCTTATTACTTTGAATATTATGAAGTTGATGTGGAACAACTTTACCAATCTTCTGTATCTTTTTAATTTTCTCCAAGTGTTGAAAAATAGTTTTTCCAGGTGTCTGAAGCTCTGAGATATGTCGCATTGTTGTCTCGGATTTCGTTTAACTACCGCATTCGCTGCATCATGAAAATGACTGATTTTGGTGCCCTCTTGGTTCATTCTTAAGGCTTTCGCTTCCTGAACAAAATTTTTTTGAACATCTCTGAACAGTTCGGGCGTCAACAGAATCGTTGCCAAAGGACTGCTAGATGTTTTGCAGCGCTTCTGAGGCAGAGTGGCCCAACTTGTTTTCCTTACAAGAAAATCACTCGATATTGTTCAGTTGTCAACATAGCCCTAGAGCTATGGGTAGCAATATTGTATAGTGGCTTTATATGAACTAAAAACGACTTAATATTAAAGCACAATTGAGCACATGTATAGTAGAGTTCACAATTCGCTGATAAAGAAACCCATAAAACATCCGACATTTCACGTGTGATGATCTAATACGGTTACTGCCATTACCACTTGAGTTTGCACCGAAAAGCAGTGCATTCACATTTTTAGTCATAGTCAAATCATGATACAGTAAGTGCGGATGAGCAGATCACGTATCTGACTTAATAAACCCCTGATGAAAAGTTTAAGACCACTTGAAAATATAACAAAATAACACCGTTTTAGTGATACTTAAATACACTCCTTTGACTAGGGATCAGTTATTCTTAAAGGTAGAAGGCGAGAAAGATAAAAAATACCCGCTGTAACAATTTATTAAGAATTGTACAATTTTGCCAAACAATGAGATTTTAGTTGATAAATTATAAGACCAGGGTAATAAATATATAGTTCTAGGGTAATTTTTGGTGTTTCGGATCAGTTACAAGCTTACATTGATTGTTTGAAGGTGTGACTATGCCCAAAGCAAGTATACTCTCCGAATTAGAACGTGGTCGAATTGCTGAACTGCATAAGCAAGGTTTGTCGCAGAGTGGAATCGCAACTGAGATTCACCGCACTAAAACTGTGATTTGCAACTTCTTAAAGAACCCTGAGAGTTATGGAGCAGCAAAATCTAGAGCTAAACTGAGAGAAATTTCCCCTGCAATGAGTAGGAGAATTAAACGGGTTGTTTCTCAAGACGGAGAGCGTTTTCTAGGCATATCAAGGCACTCACAGATGCTGATTGCAGTTCAATAACCATCAGGCGACACTTACGACAAAAGAGCATTAAGAACAAAAAGCGTCTGCAAGGTTCTCGGTTGTTTCCGCATCACAAAGTGGCCGGTTTACAGTTTGCCCGATAGTACCAAAGAAGGGACATTGAAAAGTGGTTTAAGGTTTCGTTCTTTGACGACGAAATTTCAATCTGGATGGCCCAAGATGGCTTCCAACGGTACTGGCATGACGTAGAAATGCCTCCTGAAATGTTTTCCAAGCGTCACAGCGGTACAGGCTCCGTTATGGTATGGGGCGCCGTTTTCTACAGGGGAGCAATGAAGCTTCCGGAGGTACAGGGTCGTCAAACACCTGCTGGTTATATCGGCATGTTACAAAAATCAACTTTGTCGACGGAGGACCCTAGTATGAGTGATGAATGGTTTTCCACCAGGATAATGCAGCAGTCCACACTACCTGCCAGAGTATGACCTTTTTCAAGAAAATAGGGTCCCTGTTTTACGTCATCCAGCTTTTTCGCCAGACTTAAAACCCAATAGAAAATCTTTGGGGGTGGCGAGAGATGTTTACGGAAATGGTAAGCAATTTGTGACAGTAAACGAACTTCGTGATGCCATCTTTATGAGCTGGGACAACATTCCTCAAACACTCATGGAAACCCTCATTTCTAATATGCCACAAGGAATGTTGAGGTTATCAACAAGAATAGAGGCAGTACTCATTACTAAGTTCAAACTTTACTCACCTCAACGTATTTGTCGAATGGTTACCTACGATTTCTGTTTGTGTTCTTACAATTTGATAATTGAAAAGCTCATTATTTGACACAAATGTAAGTTTCTTAACAGATTGCTACAGCTTGTATTTTTTTGTCTTTCTGACCTCTTACCTCTGGGAATTACTTATCCCTAGTCAAAGGAGTTTATGTCTTTATCACCAAAATGTTGTTATTTTTTTACATTTTCAACTGGTCTTAAACTTTTGATCAAGAGTTTATTAATGTTGGTTGTAGCTTCGCACAATCTTACTAGCGTGCAATTGAAATCACAAACGAAGATACCGTCTAACTCACTTTGATTGCTATATGGCGAACCCCATAATTTTTGACAGCTCGTCTTATCGCTCTAAAAATTTATGCCTACTATGCGAAAGCAGCTGTAGCATCATCATGCGCCTGCAAAGATTGTGAAGAGAGTATTTTGCACCGCAGCTAATAAAACATGGAACATACCTCATGAATGCAAGTGTCGCACTTGATTCTGCAATAATTGCGGAAATTCAATGAGTTTCTTTTGAAATAAACTGGCAGTGAAATTTACGCGCGCTGGCAACAAAAAAGATTTATATACTCTGTACCCTTTATAGGTTCTATTGTGGTATAGATTTGGAACCGTTAAACCTAATGTTCTCTATCGAAATAACAAGTAAATAATAAAGAATATGGAGAAATATAAAGGCCGCTAGAAAGCAGAAACAAGGAAGATCAATGCTAGATAAAATAGAATTAAATGTTAGCATCAAAGCAGAAAAATACCTTTATAAATTTGTGGTTGCTATCGTTATATAATATTATTATCGTAACAGTGATAATAGTAGCAAATGTTTATTTTTACAGGAATGTGAGAACTTGTTCGAATTTTTATGCGCATCAAAGATTTTATTTACATTTTACTTCTGCTTCCCAACTATCATCATATTTATTATAATTTTTTCCTTATTGTTCTATTTATTTAAATGAATTAAGAGGTTTCTAATCTATACCGGCTCAGAACTGATAGTATTAAGAGTGTAATCTACTTTTACAGAATATGGAAATCGAACAAATTGAATGTCAGCACTTGAAAAAAATCAAGTTTCAAGTGCATTCGGAATGCCGACATGGTAATAACTACATTGCAACGACAGTGCATTGAGTTCAAATGATTATTTAAACAATCTAACTAGGTCTTGTAATCCTGAGGGAAAGCCTATCAAAAGAGTAATCAAGGACGACAGTGAAATGCCTCCTAAAGAAAGATGATTTCAGCGTCGTCGTGGTTGAGAAGGAAATTCTCCATTCGAGAGATTAAAGAAGCTCCTTTGAAGTTTCTTTGAGGCAGCTCAGCCGTCCCTGAACATTCGTAAAAATACTCGTGTGTAGCAAACGTCGACTATTACTGTCTGTGCAGAGCATTTCTCGAAAGCTTGTCATCGCAATTGACGGCGTTTTCAAGCGTAGTTGCTATTTGTGATAAAATGGATTTTTAATAGGCATGTATGATATCAACATAATTAAGTGCTGACGGGAGCTTCTATTCAGTACCGCAAGCACAAAGAATTTCATTCGATGGCATATATTGTAGCTAAGGACGAATGGGCTGCCTTGTTGGAAATATTCTGGAAGATGAGGTCAACCTTGTGGAGCTCTCACTATTCTGAGAATGCAACTCGATTAAGTGCCCATGGACCTAATAACAAAAATCATTTCCGCCGTTCGTGTCATTAACTTCACAGAAAGAGAACATAAAGAACGTAATAATAACCTAAGTCTTAAAAATAATAACGATGCAAAATGACTATGGAACAGCACGTGCCTCTTCGAATCGCATTATAATCAAAACTGTACTAATCTGCTTTTCTTTGAGGTCTGCTTGCGAATAAGCAAACAAGAGAAGAAGTATTCCTTGCCTGAAGCAGCAAATGTCGGCAAACACAAACCTGGAGTTGAATTCAGTGGATGAATCTTCACCAAAAATACTAATTTTCAACTAATTTTAATGACCAAAAACGATGGTTATGATGACACCTATTATATAATTTGGCTACCAGTCCGAGCTGTACCACAAACACGAAATGTACAGAACATTATAAATGGCCCCACAAGTCAATGAAGGAAATTTTAGAGCGAGTGTTTTCATTTGTAATTCAGTGTTTCCATCCAAGTCTGAATTTGCCGTGCAAAAAGTTATTTTGGAATAAAGCCTAATGGCCACATTTACCGTACCGAGACTAAAAGCTTCTCTTGCCGCCTTCATGAACGTTGCTGCAATCTCCGTTTAGAAATTTCTGTGGGGATTGAACCTAACGGACTGAGGTAAGCTTGCTTCACAGCAGCTTAATGCCTTTAAAGGGAAGATGCAAGAATTACGCCAAATCATTCGTATGCCATTTTAACGTTAATACTTGCCCTTCACCTCTAACTTTAGCTCAGGGCGTGAAATTTAGTCTCGTATGGAAGAAACTCACGGGAAGCAGCTTTCATTTTTTCGCTCGCCGTATAATCCTGCAGAGTGCGGCACGAACAGCAACTGCTCGGTCCGGTGCCACGCAAAATGATTTCCAAAATAACGATCGGTTAACCACGGTGCCCGAGCACAGCAAGAAATCTCGGCAGCTCCTTGTATGAAATGAGACTCGCGGGAATGAGTAAATCATCATTTGGCCCACTATACCAGTCCTTCGTGGATGATAAACTTGAACGATATTCGCGTTGGCTTGTCGAAGTATTGATGTTAGTGACGATGCGATTGACCAGACGGCCGTTTCTGGACGACGTTTTCTGATGATAAAATATTGATGGAACATGCCACCAGCGATGACAGCGTGTGAGTAGTTTATACATGGCGTGTTAAGCAGCGGGCTATTAGCACTTCCTCCAAACAGGATTGGCTGCTGATCCGATTAGTGCGCCCCTCGCTCCAGGGCGAAGCCTGTACGGGAGGGAGCTTGGGGAGCGCCAAGCCCGCTCGTCGCTCTTACTTTCTAGAAATGGAAGGGTAAAATATGTTCTTATACCTGCAACAATAAAAGTGAAGGTCAGAGGAACAGAGTTTGCCGATGGGATATAATATGGATGACCTTGGTGGAGGGTATACAGAAAATGTTCCACTTAATGGACCAATACGACAGCTGTAACTGGAATACGTGTATTTTGAGGACATTAAAGAAAGGGCTGTTCCTAAAAATTAGTTCGCGCGTTTCTTCGGTCTCCAAAATTTTTGTGTGAAGGGTGAGGATGTAAATCGGCACACGTTTCTGATATATTTTTGCAGAAAACCAAGTCTGGAAGATAAAA
This sequence comes from Parhyale hawaiensis, assembly GCA_001587735.2. Lineage (NCBI taxonomy): Eukaryota > Metazoa > Arthropoda > Malacostraca > Amphipoda > Hyalidae > Parhyale > Parhyale hawaiensis. Next base: position 32,933,351 of record LQNS02278125.1, read on the forward strand.
TTTTCAATTTTTACAAGCGTCCTCAGCAAAATATGTGATATGCGCTTGATGGATGTTTGAAGGTAAGCCCAAAGAAATAGGCAGCTGAACTTTTACAGGAAGGTGATTAATTTCTTGGATGATGATAATGTTCACTCCTCTGACGAAGTCGATTTTCGACTGTTCTGAACAATATAATTAAATAACCGTGGAGTTGGGAATCATACTGACCATTCTTTGGCTTACAAAAAAAAAATCAACACAGAAAAAGAGCATCACCTGCAGCTGGAAGTCACTACCGGTGAGTTCCCAAGTTAATATACTGTATATCAACAGTTAGGTAACCCAGTTAACCAACACTTTTGTGACACTCTTAGTTCAGACAAAGAATTTTAGCCCTTTCAGATCAGACGGAGTTCACCGTTGTTTCATTTCTTTCCCTGCAAACACCGGTATAGGTAATCTTTTGCACCACTTTCAGTTCAAACTCAGATAATATTTTTGGAACATTTTCAGTGCAAAAACAATTAACCGTTTGAAGCTCTCTCCGTTCCATCACCGTTAGCTGTTTTTACAAGGTGTTCAGTTGAAATCCGAAGTGTGAATTTCTCATTTTCATGGACATCTCACTCATGTATGTTTAATTCGTATCTATCTAACTTGGTGCTTCGCTTGCACTGATTGAACAGGGACATGAACAAAAAACGGCGTTGGTACAGATTTTTGTAGGCTCGTCTTATAGTGTTCTTAATGAGCCGGAGGACAGCTATCCACCTCTGTTCTTTTACTATTAGAGTCAGGTTTTGGTAGACTTGGCATAGCCGACCAAACGGAAGACTTACAGAAATACCGAGTATGGTATACAAACGCTACATACCGCATTTCGCTTTATTATAGTATTGCTTTATGTACAAATACAAAAATGAATATTTCACTTAAACACAAAATTTGTATACGCTGAGTTCTGCCCGCGATTTATGATAATTTAATTTTCATTTAGAAGTCCATGGTTTAACTCCACCGTATTCAGAATAATTTGGAGGGATTCGAAGCACCCCAGGCAGGCAGTGAGTGTTGATTTAACTTGGTTATGGAAGCGTTGCGCCTCACTGGATTAATAAATTCAAGACGCCGAACAGACTGACTGATGAAATTTACGCTTGTCGCACACGCTCACCAATTAAGATTCAGTTTGGTGTACGCCTTTGAATACTCTCACTCTAATCTTATTTTGATAGTCAAATGCACTTCCGCCGGCATTAATATTCGCCTCTGAAATATAAAGCAGCCAGCCAGCTGTTATCCGTAATCGCATGTATAGGTCGGTGCTTCTTTGGTAATTATATATGTTCAACTAAGTCGCTTGTATTCCACTCTATTAGACACTATTATATTTATGGGCTCATGTGGTAAGACAATGTGCGTATTATAATGCGATGTTTATACGCTCACAAATTTTCAGATTCCACAGTAAATATGTTGACATAAATAATGATGGCATCTTTAAATGGCAAGGAAACCACTGCATTAATTTGAAGGTGACTATACCATCAAAACAAAGTATCCGAGGAAAGTAAGTGTATATAGAATGCATTTTTGCGGTTTTTGGATTCGGATGGAATTTTTCAACGCTCCAATCATATGCAAGTATCTTACTACAGTGCTAGAAGGTTGTGTATAGTCTGAACGAAGTGCAGCTATGATCCGATTACTGTACTAGTAATAACTAGCCTTCTGCCAGTATTATTATTGCTACTATTATAGCAGCTACTATATATAGTAAATCCTTCGCTAATGGATCCAAGATGCTCAAATTCGAAAGTTGTAAACTTGCAAAGCCGTAAAAGTAGCTCTTTGAACGAAATATAGAATACAACGCAATAGATCTTTTTCCTGCATGAACTGCAATATTCTTAGTTCAAGCATTATCGTTTCATTAATCAGAACGTTCTCTATGCGTACACTATCACTCTTTCCCATAAGTTCAGATCGAATGTGGGTTTTGGATGGAGTTTTGATATCCATTTCGTTTCTGATTTATATTAGATTAAGGCACCATAATTATACTCGCTTTGGAAAAGAAGTCAAGGTGAGTAAATGGATGCATGCTGTTACATAGGTAAATATAAGTCGCCCAAACGATTTTTGGCTGGGTTATTTGATATTTTTTTATCCACCAGCATATTATATTTGTTCCTTGTATCAGCCATAATGCCCTAAAGAAATGTTATTGGATCTGATCAGAATAATGGTATGCTGTAAGGCACGAACTGAATTTGTACAATGAATAGATAATGGGAGTGACCATGACGATACACAGAATATTTGTGCGCTTATAAATATTAACAAAAAAATCAAAAAAAGCAAAAATACTTCAGTTAACTTTCATACACTTCGAACAAATCATGAATATCATCACAGCTTGCTTAGTTTTTATTTTGATTATTTCGTTATTTATCACCAGCCTACAATACTACATCACATACTAGCATAGCAAATCGGGAAACGCTGTAGCATGGACACTACATGCAGGGTATGACAGCTGAAATTTTACTATAGGATTCAACCAATCTTCAGCACGAGTGGTAAGCTCAACGCTTCTGAAGGGACATTCATATTTTGGGTAATGGATATTGTATGTTGAATGCCGGAAGCCGCACATTATAAGACTATCATTGCCTTGCACAAATCACTTTTATCTTGACGATTTGAATACGCCAGAAATGGTAACTCAACATCTATAACTTACAGTTAAAATTAGAGAAAGTAGATGTTGGCAAAGAGTATTTTTTACTCTTGTAGTAAGTGTGCCTAATTTGAGTTGAAGAGTCCAAACTTTCATTTGTCTGGTCCTTACATATAGCCTTATTCATTCACGTTTGCCACAGAGGAAACTTTAGGACGGCTGGCGAGTGCAGAATGTTAGGATACAGCTTGTAGCCTGCAACTGACTTTTGTGATTACATATTGGCAATACCACGACATTGATGCTGTCCTTGTTTAGCACATAATCCAAAAATACACCGCTTACGATCAGCTACCGACTCCACTGCAACCGTAGCATTTGCCCTCAAGCAGCCCATAGTCGACAACTACTTCGCTGTGTTTACCTAGCAGCATCGCGAAATTGAAACCATCCACCGCATGTCATCTTCCGAAAGTGCGCGTCTCCGGACGGACTTTTGTGTCCGGAACAGCGCTCTGATGAATACCTTCCGTTGATTAGCAACTTGTTCTCTAAGTTCCCTGATTAATAGCAGAGCGTGCAAACTTTACTCGAGTCGTATTATTAATCAAAGGTTTTTAGCGATAAAGTTTAAATTGTTTGCCTCAAAGTTACGCCCAAGAAATGGATGATTTAAATATTTATGAATTCAGTTCATGATGAACCCTTTGAAAACTTTCGTAATTTTGTCGGTCTCTGCCCTTTGATCTTCGGTTAGAAACTTACGGAAGATTTCCGGTTGCATTCTCAGCTAAATTCGAAAGTTTCCCTTGGCATCAAAGTGCACCTACACTTGCTGTCCTCTTCTATTCAGTAATTAGCAACAGGACATGAAGCTTTTGCCCCGTGCCTAACTTCAAACATTTGCAAGAAACCTTTTTATGAGAAACATTCAATTTTGAGTTGAAAGCCATTGCGTATAAGTAGGACGTTCAGGCACACGGTTGTTTAGCGTAATGGCGGCCGTCTAGAACATGTTCCTCGAGAAGCATTACCTCGATTTAGAGAGAGAAGTCTTGGCTGCCCAAATGAGCCTGGAAATGAGGACTCTTTCCTCTGGTCGAGAGCAGGCTAATGTGCCATCTGTTGGAGCATCAGAGAACCAGAATAGTGATCATGACGAAGCCTTGAGTCCAACATCTTTTGGCATTCCCGACTGCTCCAACGTCTGCTGAAGATATGGACATGGAGACTTTCTCCCGCAGGAAACATGGCTTGGCAGCTCACTTTATAGCGTTATCAATGCCCATACACGAGTGGATTCCATCAGTGAAACACGTGCCCGCAGTTATTTCTATGAATAATGAGAATGATGGAGAGCAAGGGTCAGACCGGCCTTACGTCGCAGGTTCTTACATTTTTTTATGAGTCTGTCGCCTGCATAAATTTGCAAGAGTTTAATTAGTTTGTGGACTTACTGTCTCAGCAGCGACCTATTCATTTAACGTACGTTTTGTTTGCTGCCAGTATTTTCACGTCGTATCGCAAACATTTTTTGCGATATAAAGATGCTTAGAACTGGAGCGTTATGCCGAAATGTACAGAGAAGTAAATTCAAAACTTTTTACGCAAAATTACCTGACTTACTACAATCAGCTGAAGTAAAAATTGCAAGTAAAAATTTCTATAGTGATTAATTGACGGAATTAATTTTCTTATGTGTTCTTCGTCGCTTCAATTAATAAGTATTTCATAAAACATTATATTCACATACAAATAAAAAGAAAGAACACATAAGTAAAAGAATAAACACAATGAATACAAATATATCTTGCTTTCGTCCAGTAGTATCAACATCAACAAAAATAGTAATGCCATGTCAGTATCCAATCAAATACATTGTAATAAACACCACCGTAAGTTTGTATATGGATTATTCATGTGTTTATATGCCTCTTTATATATTTGCACATTCATATGTTTATAAATCATTACAAGTCCGAAAGGTACGAACCTGGGGACTTGAGCACGGTAGGCGCGACCTTGAAACCAACGTTGAGAGAGCATAAAATGTTTGCCTTATGCGCCCTCTCAGCGTTGGGCTTGCTGTCGCGCCTACCCTGCTCAAGTCTACGGGTTCGAATCCTCACGGAACTTTATTGTATTTAACTGGCTTATGCACGTAGGAATTTGTGAGCTACCCTTCTCGATAACTTCAGGTGTGCGTATGCATGGGCTAATAAAGATGTGATATATGTTTCTATAAAATGTAAATATATGTTTTTCGGGTCATGCTCTTATCCCTTTCTTTCATAGCATTACATATATGTTACACTTCATTCAGAGATATTCCCACGAGAGAGGCGAATTAATTCGTGAAAGAAGGGTTGTAAAATTAATGAGCGAAAATAGGCCAGGTTGAAGATTTGGGTCATTCTGCTGCGTTTTGATGAAACGGAGAAGCGATTATTATATGTACCAGGTTACAGAAGCCGTCAAAAGTAGGAATCTTTATCTCTAAAATTAAATACACTTTTTACTCCGCAAACGTTGAACTCCTAGCAAGGAAGGTATTCACAGCTTCTCTAAGCACCATCATGAACTCCTCTGGAGTTTAAATTTTACTTTTTGCTATATCAAAACTTTATTTGCTCTCAGCTTAAGATGTGCAAATTAGGTAAATAATCAACGAAGCAGCTGTTTTTCAGGGTGCAGTAGACGCAGTAGCTAGTGAATTTTTTCAACTTGCTTTCTTCATTTGGCGAAACAGCTTATTACTCCAGGGGAAAATTTCGATCTACTGAAGTTTAATTGTTATGCCAATAGGATATGGGCCTCATAGGTACTTGAATTCAGTGATGCATATGAAAACTTGGGGTTAAAACTCTTTTATTTTTGCATGTCACCTAATGGAAAGAAGGATTGTGCTGGTGAGTTGAATAAAATATGAACACTCATCTCGTACGATAATTTGAGGTGGCCGCTGCGGTGCAGCCTTCAAAAGCGTATTAATAACGAAAGTAGAGTATGATCAATATAGAAGTGTCATCACAACTTCCTCGACGTCACTTTTGACGGCACGGGTACTCAAGTCGATATCATAATTCTGCTCGGTATCACCCGCAAATGAAGTGAGAGCGGTGATAATATTTTTGCTGAAGAATTAAGTATATATATATTATATATATATATATATATACATTTATCTGCCCTCCGAAAAAGAGGCAGAAGGAGTTGAGCAGTGTTAATAATTTTTGTAGGGAATCAGGTGGGTTGACCTAGATGTGAACAATGCAAAAAACTGGAATTAGTGAGCCATCTAAAACGAAGACAAATTCTGTTGTCTGCCCAACCAAAAAGAGGCACAAGGAGTTGAGTCATAATAATAATAATAATAATTTTCTTAGGCAGTCTGGTGGGTTGAAAAGTGCCAAAGTTTAGAGTTAGCTGACCATCAAAAATAACGGCGTTGAAATTTGCCCCTCCCCCTTGAGCGTTCTAGTTCCTCGCTATGTTCCTTCCTTCGTTCGTGCGTACGACCGTAATGCTATTGGTATTAGGGAAAATTGGGGTACCCTTATACGGTCTTGGTAGGGAACGGCAGTCGTAACGTTATCATTATTATTTTTGAGCTGTTACAGCTCGCAGGTCATAGATAGAAGCTATTTATACTGTCTGACTTAGAACATATTTTAATTCACACTTCGTATGTAAGATGGGGGTGTGAGATATCCGTGCTTTTGTTCTGAGGAATTTCCAGATTTTCCACAGGTTCAGCTACAGTATACTAGGTATAATGCTTCTTTGGTAAATGCTGGCTCACCGAAAATTTAGAGAAGAAAATTTAATTTTGAAGTTGTTACACACCAATGCCTGGGAAGATCGGTCGAAACAATTACTTCCTGCCAATAGAGGCCGTTTCGGTTATATCTTGGTCGTGGTATTTAGCACACGTAAAAAAGCCGGATAATGCATTTATAGGAGAGTACTGATCAAGGACGGAAACCACTAAATGGAAGCTCGCTAATTGGAATTGTTTCAATGATATCAATTCTTAAAAGCACGTGCATCACGCTGAAAAAGGGCTGATGTACCAGAAGAAGGTACATGCTTTCTTTATTGAAATTAGTTTTTACTTTGGTAATATCATTTTAGATCTGCCTATTGCTCCTGCCAGAGCAAGCCACCATGCAGTGTACGTACGTCCCGCACTTCCAGTTATTTCTTTCTTTTAATGCTGATCGCTTAAAAGAAGCAAAGTAACGCAAAAGACATTTGTACCTGCTCATCTTTCTTCAGATTTTAACAGGTATTTGGTCTCCGTTTCTTATGCTCCATTGCTAATAAATTTCCTCTATTTTACTGGAACTATTGAATCTGTTACTCATTCCAGCCATGTCTCTCTTCTTTGTTTGGGGACAGTCAATCAAACGTACTCTGTTAATTATGTCACGGTTGAGACATTCATTGCTACAGTCCTTGAAGTGGATTATACTTGCATACTATTTATTTATTTATGAAATTTATAAAAATTTATTTATAAAATTTAAACCACTATTAATTACCTTCCTGTGAACGTACGGAATCAGTAACAATCACTGTCATGACATAAACAACTACCAGCAATAAGCTTACCAATTTCCTTGTCATTGAATATGAAATAAAAATGAAGAAATATCCACCATGCAAGCTGCCATGCCCCACACGTGCAGTAACATATATATTATATATAGGAAGCCTCTTTCCAGGAAAATATATATTTACAACTATATTGTACACATAATTTTATTCAGTTGGAAGTAAATGCTAAACTCTCAACTAATATTTTCTATGGAGACTAATTGCATCTTCTCGCTTCTAACAAAGACCTCATTTTAAGAGTCTCTACTCTCTGACGTTCTGTTTTATTCTTTTATTTTCATTCTTTGACATTTCGGGTTATATTTTGATCGTCGTTCTCTAACATTCTGCTCTACTCGTTCATGTTCGTATCTTGCTATTCTGTGCGACTCTGGCATGTTCGTTCTCTGGCATTCTGTGCTACTCTCTCCATTATCATGACATTCTGTAGTACTTTTTCATCTTAATTCACTGACATTGTGTGCTACTCTCTTCATTATCATGACATTCTGTAGTACTTTTTCATCTTAATTCACTGACATTCTGTGCTACTCTCTCCATTATCATGACATTCTGTAGTACTTTTTCATCTTAATTCACTGACATTGTGTGCTACTCTCTTCATTATCATGACATTCTGTAGTAGTTTTTCATCTTAATTCACTGACATTCTGTGCTACTCTCTTCATTATCATGACATTCTGTAGTACTTTTTCATCTTAATTCACTGACATTCTGTGCTACTCTCTTCATTATCATGACATTCTGTAGTACTTTTTCATCTTAATTCA
>LQNS02278125.1:32942664-32957223 GCA_001587735.2 Parhyale hawaiensis
TTATCATGACATTCTGTAGTACTTTTTCATCTTAATTCACTGACATTCTGTGCTACTCTCTCCATTATCATGACATTCTGTAGTACTTTTTCATCTTAATTCACTGACATTCTGTGCTACTCTTTTCTCTTTGTGCTCATGGCATGCTGTTCTACTCTTCCATTTTCTCTCTCGGCATACCAAGCCCTTAACTCCCATGGCACTCGTACACTAGCAGCGTCTGATCTCTGGACCTTCTCATGCTACTGCTGTCAGGCTCATTGCTCGGGTCACGCCCCGGCAGTTGACACAGCAGCGCCAGATCACGCCTACTATCAACATGCTCGTCCTGAACTTTATTTTCACCCAAAATAGCCGCTGTCAAGCAGTGTTTGCACATTTGCAAATAGCAGAGGTGCGCCTGATTCCGAGGAATGACTGAGGCAGCACTTTATGTCCGGCACTAACGTGCTGAAAGGACTGCATGACCCTTGTGTACATGGCTTTATTTTGAGAAGTGTCTTTGTCTCCTTATATAGGACGTGGTATTCGAGCTTCTAGAGTAGATCAATAACTATGCCAAATCAATGGTACACCAGGCTAACCAACAAAAAATCTGATTCTAGTTAAAGTGAGGCAACATTACGGTATATACTTAGCGACGTAATCGAGAAACAATAGGAACATTAGAACATTGAATATTATCGTCTGTTGGTTTGTACGTTTCTAAAATTTATAAAAAAGATGCATAAATTTTTTACGGTAGTAACTTTCGAGGTATTCATAAAATCAGTTTTATGTCAACACTACAAAAAGACAAAAAAGTCAGCCAATTTTATTATCACATTTCATAATAATAGTAATTAAAATGCGTATAAAGTTTCAGCTAGGACATTTCGCTCAAGAAGTATTGCCGACTGAACGCGCAGGCATCACTTACCACAGTAGACACTAAGGCAATGAAGTGTAACGCGTGCCTTGTCCATGGATCAGTGTCTTGGTGAACGCAAATTGCTGCACATTTTCTTAAAGCATGAAGGTTTTAATGCGAAAGAGTTTTCATAACATCATGCGCTTTTATTTGTATTTCGTACTTTGTTACTTTCCTATACATATATTTTTGAACATCATGATACCGCTACTTTAAAACAACTAGCGACGATAAGTGATAACCTTTTCTTGAATTTACGTAAGCTCGAACGCCAATACATTTATGAGATGAAGAAAATGTGTGCAGGTCTTACGTGATCCGTAAGTCGAATATTTAAGTTAAGAATAGAGGGTCCGTGCCGTCAGAAATGAAAGAAAAATTTGTGATGACCTTTCTTTACTGATTATATTTTCGTTAATGATATACTTCTGAAGGATATGCTGAAACGGTCAACTCAAATTGACATAAGATACAAATGCTTTAATTCATCTGAGAAACACACCTCTCGTCCCATAGATGACATGCGGAATAAAAATCAATTTATATGAGAAAGCAGTGGATCATCAGTGAATTAAAATAAATTTCTCACCGCGTATTCTGTATACTGTATGATATAATTGCAGCACATAGAAATTTTGCGCTCGTCGAAAATCATTGCTTCTGTATTTCGTTGATCATCTATTTAATTTGTACGTCATGAACTGAGAGCAAACATAGCTTTAATGTATAAAGAAAGAAATAAAAATATGACTTCCTGACAGATGTAAGTAAAGCTGCAGATATCTTCATTCCTTGGATTTCAACGTTGGTTGAGCAATAAATGCATTTAAATATTTAAGATATTTGCCATCAATTAATAAATGCTACCTGGTCTAATTTCCACCTATCAGATTTACAATGAAGCGTGCAAGGATGACCACAGTCTCCATCTAATCCTAATTTTCGCTCATCTGATATCTTAAAACGTGATAGAAAATGGATAGATGAACAAACAAATAACCAGATAACTACACATCGGTCTTTATAATACGGCAGATATCAGCTACATGCGAGAGGAAACTTTAAAGAATTATTTTGTGACCATTTCGCCGCCATGGTGGATATAACAGTAGAGAAAAGTAGTGCTTTTAAATATAAACATAACATGGTCATGGTAAGAGAAGCAGGCATAATCCACACATTTTTAGGCTGTATGCATAGATACTGAAGCACATCTAGGCAAAATTTTTTCAGAAAAAAAGTTTTCTCATATTTCCAAATAAATCTATAAACTGTTTATAAGTGATTCATTTGCCTAACCAAAACAGTCGCAATTTTTCAATTACAAAATATTCAGACTGTTTCTAGTCCGTCTATGAACTTTCCAGCACATTTTAATATATTGGCGTAATCTGGAAATCATACTACACACCGAGAGCCCTCTTCGTAACAGAATGCAACTGTGTAAATATAAAAGCTATAGCTCCTTGGGCTAAAAATAATCGTGTCTAGTTATACTCCATTCTTCCCTTCCTCGGTAGAGGTATTGTGCTCAGATATATATGATGCAGTGTAACTTAATATCCTTTCGATAGTAAACAAAATTTTACCTTTCATTGATGGTGAAGGAGTTTCAAAAGAAAAGTTTATATAACAACTTTTAATACATGAAATTTTCGGCAAATGGTGTCACATGCAGTGCAGGCTTTGTGTTTAATAAAAAAAAATAAGTGCACTCAGGGGCAGGCCATGCAGTTCCGGTTGGATGTCTCCCATGGAAGTCGGCAGGCAATTTTGCGTACGACCCGCCGCTCCTGACAAAATCGATAAGCAGTGTAAGCAGAACAACACCTCGCGGACAATCGCGCACGTGCAGGCCAATAGCTGACGGCGGATAGTTAATTTCCGTAGAGACAGAGCAACAGTTTTGATGCGAGCACGCTCGCTTGCATGACACCAGGTGTTGCCTCTGTGACATGCGTGCCGACAACTTTATGACTCAATTCATTCCCCTCCGATAATTAAGGAAGCGACAGGAAATGTCTCCATCCTACCGTTACCGGCTCACTTCATGGAAGGCAACCAACTGCCACTGCGGAGCGTCCTGTCTGGACACGCTATACAGCTACAGCAGCTATGAGTCAACGACAGCCAAACAAAATGTCCCCTCCAGTTTTGCAGAGTGGAACTTTTGCGATAGCTGATTATATTAGAGAGTCTTCGGGTGGTAACAAGCTGTACCACCTAACAATATTATAGTTATAGAGAAAAGTTTGAAATCATACATTATTTTATGATACTCGGCAGTGTTAATACTTTAATGAAGTTCTTCTATTGAAGAGGATCTGACTGAGTTTTGCTCTTTCCATTGGTGATGTTCGGTTTATAATCAGTTAATTACCATGCGCCACCTCTAAACACAGCTCTCCATCTTTTTGGGCTCGGAGACTAAATTTTTTTTTCTTATCCTTGGATGTGTTGAAACTAAGTTTTTCAAGCGTAGCAACCGAATTTGACTTGATAATCACATAAAAGATTCGAGCATGGAGTTAGATTTGCAAGAGTTGAAATGCACTTTACATACCATTCGCAGATACCTCATGCATTAATTACCTTCTGGGCCACGTATCCCTTAACAGCAAACATGCAATCCAGATTGATCCTGCACATCCGTCGAGGAGTTCTACACTCGCACTTACTCTTATTCTCGTTTGCACCCAACTTCTGATTTCCCCAGAGAGCTGCTCGCTAAGACTGTAAAATGTTTAATGATAGCTGAAGCTGCAAGGATTTTAGTCTCAAGTGATAATTGATGGGAACAGAAGGCGAATTGCCGGGAGCTTCGTAACTTCTGCTTGCAGGATTACGTCATCGCAATCAGGGACCAAGAACGAAAATGATAAAATTTTTATTTCGTTATCGAATGCCGAGAAGTTAGAAACTCATAAGTAATGTATTTTAAGAAAGCTGAACTCGCACCCTGTTTTCTCAGGTTTGACATAGCGAATATTGTAATACTAATTCCCATGGAAGCTCTTCAGTTTGTGCAAGTCTCGTCAAACCGATCGGCGATCTGTTTTGAAAAAGCACAATACTCTTGAGATCGTTTAAAATGGCAAAAATCACTTCGACTACCAGTGCTAGTTAGAAATCGTTCGGTATGTAGTAAGTCATTGCAGGGCCTAATTAACACTTCCATGCAAGCGTGGAAACAACACGCGAGTTTTACCGATGAAAAATTAGAGGTGCATAAAGGTATAGTTATGCGTCATTATCTTATTATCACACTTTAGGCAGATCGATATGACATGGGCTATAATAAACAAGAGCAATTTGATTGGTAGCCGCATGCACGCTCAAGAATGATTGTCCACGCAAATTCCGAGAAGCAGTGCAACTCAAATCTGCTGCAAAAGGAGCACCAAGATATGTCTTTCCTACTGCTTTTGCAGTTATTGTAAGATTGAGTCCCCAGGTGGGCTTAACTACTGTATGTTCAATGTTAATTTACTGACACGCAGAAGGACCAGAAGGACGTTAATGCCATAGGTGCGGAGTATCAAACAAAATATGTGTGGTCAACGAAAACAAACAAACAGAAGGGACTTCCGCAGAACAAGCTTTACATGCACGAACAGTGTTGTCGGTATTATACAAAAGATGCAGCGCAGAGTTGGATTTATAATGATTCAATTGGTCTTCATGAACAAGCCATTTTTTGTTAGTGATGCAGTAGAAAAAGGATAGACTTTCTTCCAGAGCTGCCGATAATTTACAACAAAGAAGAAAGACACTTGGCATACAGTGATTCCAGGATTTTAGGCAAGGTAAGAATGCATACTACGTGAGCGTCTTTTGTTAGTGATGCATTTAATGGGTGAGATTACTAGGTAGTTTATTCAGTATATTCAGCACGCAGGCACTCTGCCATAAAATATGGAAGAAGCTCTGATACAGAAATTGACAGGCATGATACAAAATGAATCAGGCTTAAAAAAACAATACCTTTTCCCTCGACTGCTCACGGTAGAGTAGCAAATAACTGAACGAAAGTTCGATGACGCCAAGCTCGCAGTACCCAGCCACGCGTGTAGGTGACTGGGTAAACAACTTTTGGCAAAAGAAAATATACTCACACACAAATACACTTGAAAAAAGTTATGGGGCAAATTGGGATACTAAAACAGTTTGGAAGATCAATAACTGAAGAGTCACTTGCACACCTGGAGAAAGAAATCTCTTTTGTAAACTGCTGTGCATGGGAATGAATAAAAACCGATCATAGGATGGGAATTAAATAGAAGTGAAAAACTATTGCAGAGTATACCATTCAATAGTAACACTAGTGAACGCAAAGAAAAATGAGTCAGTACTGTCTAAATTAATAAACAAAGTGGAGTGTGTGTTGGACCAACAGTTAACTGTAAAATTTGATGTAGGAACAAATCTTTAAAACTCGATTTCAACAATAGCTTTTGCCATTTACACATGCAAAAAGCTTGTGACTAAATGCAAGCTTATGCTAGCGGATTATGGAAAGGAAGCAGTGGTACAGGAGACAAAGTACAGGGCAGGTCGAAACGCTCCTTCGCCACAATTTTCACCCTTGTAATGAAGAGATCACCTGGCGACCGGCAAAGAAAAAAAGTAGGCTTCACCTCCGGTGACTTGGGTGGTCCAGTACGTAGGTTCGGAGGGCGCCATTGACTGCGTAGGATATACACCTGGTGGGGGTGTGTAATTATTAGGGGGCTGGGGGTTATTACAGTTTGCTGGATCTGTCTACACGAACTTGACGATGTGCCTTCTCATGAGCGCCCGTGATCGCGAGGTGCAACAAATAATGATACTTGGATCAAATTGCGGGCACTTTTAAGGTCTTTCTCACACAGAAATTGTTCCACGGAGTATCCGGTATAGTTTTTCTTACAGCCCAGTGCGCGAAACAGCCGGTATCCTCTCGGTCTTTTTCAAGACTGACGGAAAGAGTTTGGGAATGACAGTAGAGACGGTTTGTATCGAAATATGGAGTGTTACGCCAGTCTTTGAATTGAATAACGAGTATCATGTTCCTGATGACTTCCGCCCAAGCACAGCCTGTCTAGACATCGGTCTAGTGGAAAGGTAGTTGTCGGGTTCTTTAATTACCTTCGCCAAGGAGATTATGTTTTTGCCAGCGATATTTCTCTATCTGTTAGAAACTTAACTCGAAAAGTTATGGATGGATCTTCATGAAATTTAGAGGAACTGTTTGTTGCTTGTGTATTTGTCCGCTATTCTGGCTTATTGGATTCCGTTGCTTGGTGGAGGCCTGCACTCTAAGAGTACAGCACTACAGTAGCTAATAATGCAAACTTATATTTTATCATGTGTAAACTTAAATTTTATGTTAATGTGCTGGTTGACGTTGCAAGTTCTTTGTTGTTGTTGTTGTTAATTTGCTAATGCAGAGTTTAAATGGAAATTAGACAAACGTTGCTTAAGGTTTTTTTATTATTTGGGATCGGCGATGACCAGGAAGGTCACCTCCATGTACAACAAGAAGAAAACTTAGTATCGGTGTCAGTTCAGTGTTAGTTTGATCTTAATTTCTATGTGTGGGCCTGGGTGTGTAAATTAACGACGCAATAATTGCTTCAGTTGGTTGTCTGAAACGTGCTTCGATAATTATTGACGTGCTTTGCCTATTCTATCTCTTTAAAAAAAATATGACGTATTGAAAAAAATTCCAACTGATGGACCGCGACCTATTTTTATGGACCTCATCAGGTAAATGAACTAAAAAAAAGCTTAGCTGGATGTAATGAAACACAGACTAATTCTAGCGTTTACCAGCGCGGAAAGGGCATAAATTAACTTTATAGGTCTTTACACAGCCCGTATAGTATTGTATCACCCCCCTCCCCTTCCTGAAGACTGCAAAAGATTTGCTACGATGATGGTAATGATTTCAAATTGTGGGGAAATCAAGATGCCGTATATTTGAAAGGTGTCATATTCACTTTGAGTGACCTCACTTTTCTGTACTTTAAAGTGAGGCTCTACCATCGGAATTTTTTTTTTGCGCTAGTGGTTGAGCGACAAAAGAGGTAAGTACCCATTTCTGATGGTGCTATTACTAGAATCATTATTTTTCCGTTTGTACAGAATGCATAAGCTAAATATGCTACAAGTACAAACTATAGTCCATTGATTCTTCAGAGTCCCGCCAGTTAAGAATTTTCACATAAAGCGTAAAAATGTATACGTATAGAATAATGCGCAGTGCAAAAGTTTTACGTCTACGTATGCTCACTATCGCAACTTGTGTTTTATGGTGTCAATAATTATAAATCCCCAGAGTATGTACATTTCTATTATAGGTGTCATGCATATATAGTTTTACAGACTTATTACAAATCTTCTATTTTTGCTCATACAAATTACGCTAGTACTTTCAATAATAAGCCTGCAGACACGCTGCGATATCTGTATTTTGACCGTATCAATTATTAAACTACAGAATCGCTACAACTTTTGTCTGATGATAATACAAATTAAAACTCTACTGACGTACTATTCGTGATAAGGATGTATTTAAAGCTTCGTTGCTTTTGCCAATTTTATATGAATAGATACTTACAGTCCCAGCTTTATGCAAAAGTCAAAAGCACATTCACTTAGCAACTACATTGCATCGTTACAGATCATGACTGGAAATTCTTCAGTAGTACAGAATGTAGGTTACGGACTTTCATAGACATTAGAATTGCCTATAGTTTGTCTACAATACTGCATAATCATTAATTCGAAAACAGTCTGCAACATCATGTACAATTCAAGGTCAAGCTACTCACTTGGAATTACGTTATAATTCATTTTCGGCTGCAGGTTTTTTGTTCTTAGGCGGGTTAACACGATAATGAAATGAACGAGATTACTCAGCTCCGAGTCCGGATGCGCTGTTCTTTCCGCTAACACAGCTCACGAGCGCAAAGTTCTCTCAGTTCCAGTTCACTAATAATTTGAAGATATATTCTCAACTTAATTGTTAACAGCTTCTGAACGAACAGGTTTGACAGCTAACATTTCAGTAACTTATTTTGGTAGACACATAGATAGTTGTGATGTACGAGGGCTCAACAAACCATTCGGACCAATTGCTAAAAAAAACATTAATTTGGTTATTGTGTAAACCCGTTTTTATGCAAGTTCTGTCTACCCCTGATATTCGTGTGACATTTACCTCGTATGGTCTCTCTTTGTTCTTTCAAATCAAGACAATTCTTCCAGATCCTTTTCTTTTTTGCTCAGTATACCCTGCTACTCGTGTGAAAGGCACCTTTTAATTCGCTCTAAAATGAAACACTTACCTTGAAATATTGCACGTAATTGAAAATAAACACGGCTTCATATGCTCCCCACTCCAATAATTGCTCGAGGGGCAGGATATCACGTAGCCTCGGCACCAGTTGCTAACCATGTGAAAATGCCCTTGTGGGGTACCAGATCATCAGCTATAGTTCATTACGATCAGCTACGCAGCAGTATTACGCTAATTTCTTTCATTAGAAAGCTATGAATGCATTCCATTTGACGCTCAAGTCTAAGTGATGTGAGCACAGTGGATCGTTCCCCTAGGAGGAAAACAGAGTACTCGCATCGTCCGGTTAATTTCGCTTCATTAGCTGCTGAGGTTGCAGCAGAGTTCACTGAAGACGATACTACCGTTATTTAAACCAACTATATTACAAGCCACAGTGCATGATATGTTCGAATATAATTCATTCTGTGCTAGGTTCTCGAATGATAACACTGGAGATGATATAGTTTTTTTAATACCGTAGAGCATAATAGAACCTCCATCACTTATTTGTTGATCATGAATGTAATCAGACGTAATGGTTATGTGGTCTATATATACTAGATGCAACGCGCTTTATGCAACTGGTCAGCACGCCTTAAGAATTGCAGCGTTCTTCCCTGTAGATCTATCTAGATATATGTTCTTATACTGGAATGTGTCTAGCGCATTAACAGCTAGCTGATAATATTCTCAACGTATATACAAGATAAGTTTACTTTCACAACAGTTAAAACAGTTCCATGGAGAAGCGCGATTTAAAACCTCGAGAGAAATTCAACAATATAAACAAACTTCTAGGACGCCTTAGGATAAATATCTTCAAAATATAAACACTTTGCCTGTTAAAATTATGCATTATAAAGACTAGCAAAGTTTAGGTGGTGCCATTTTTAAAACTTTAACAAAATGCTGCATCAGGCAGTTGAATATATTATGAGTTCGTATGCCCTGGGATATATGAAGAGGTGGAAACATATGTGAATCGGAGATTTGTTTTGAGTTAGTCTTTCTGAGCGAAACTGGCGGAAATCTCCTCTGGTGATCTGAAAATGCAATTCGTACAATATTGTAGTTGTCTCCAGTGCAGGAGCCATATTGTGCGTATTATGAGCGCTTGTACACTGATTTTAACGCACAATTCAATTTGATATAAAACAACTTTCGTCAGGACTATGAAGCGCGTTTAATCTTGTAGCAACAAATATTACGATACTAATTTCGGTCTACTTCCCAGCGTTAAAAATTCTTGGAATATAGTAGCGATTTCGTTTTTTATGTATACTTATATCACCCGTCTTTTTGACAGGCGGAGACACCACGGCCAGCTACCGAAATCACTTCTCAGACACCATTATTCGTATACATCTTGCTATGCACTGGTCCTGTGATATATCTTCCTCCAAACAACGGTTTTGTATTCTTGTTAGTGTTCCACTTAGAGCAATAAGGGGGACGATACTATCGAATACCACTGCACTGATTACATCTGACGACGATGAAAATTAACAACTGCGAAGCAAAGAAAGCTAGAAACTGATTGCAGTTACATCAGAATATTCTGCTGCTGTCCGTCAACAGTTTGCAGCGTTTATAATATTTGCAAGAGTAAAATAAATACATATATTTAATTCTATTGCAAGGGTTCACCGTATGCTACGCAGTTGTTATTTTATTTTAATATGCATAGTTTGCTTTACAAGTCGGCAATTCTCGTTGTTACATCAGTTGCACTTACCCCTTGCTCTACGCTATTAAAACTATTAAAATATTCAATGCATCAGTTATTGCAGGTGCGTTACACAATTTATTTACGCGAATAAAACTGCAACTCGAAAGAATACCGCTTAGATATACACGCTGCAACGAATACCAAGCGTTTCATATGCACCACAGGAACTAAATATACCCTTGATAATTTCACAATTTGAGGGTCTGAGCTGCAACATCAACACGCTAACATAAGTTTAAAGCACACGAGCTAAGCATGTTCCTCCTAGTATCACAAGTTGAGGCCAAGAGCTGCAACATGAACATGCTTACACAAGTTTAGATCACACGAGCTAAGCATGTTCCTCCTAATATCACAAGTTGAGGCCAAGAGCTGCAACAAGCACACGCTTTTAAGAAATTAAAATATTTGGGAAGGCCATTCGCTCAGGGCCTGCTATATATCTGCGGTTTTTCTTTATCCTGCACTGCGGTGGTTCTCTTCGCAGGCAACAGCGGCAACGAACAAAAAAAAAAGAAAGATCAACATGTCGGACAAAAAGGGCCTGCCATCTTTTATGCTCTATGGTAGCAGCATTTGCATATTTCGGAGAATGCATATTGACCGATCAGCGGCGGCGAAAAAAAACCTCTCCCCTTACACACTCAACAAATTGGATGCACGCAGCGAAAAAAAAACCCTTTGTCCTATTTCTAGAAGTGGACTGATATGAATGAAGCGGCGCGTATAAAACGATTGCATGCGTATTTATAATGCAGGCAATAATATTTTTGACCGGAGCTTTTTGCACGCTATACGTATAGCCGCACAACTTTTACGCCAGTGAGACATGTTGTAGGACTTTTGTTGTGCATTTAGATTCCTAGCATTATTATTAACCTAAAGCCGCCGAGTGTCAACTTTTCTTTACGTTACAAATAATACTATTCCTACGAGACACATGACTTTTGTACGTCGGATTAGGGCTAGCACTGCGATCTTTGAACACGGGTTACAGTTTATATTGTCCAGTCAAGCGATTGCCTCAATCTCTCGGCCACTATCAACGCTTTCTGTTTTTCACAAAATATTTGACTTAGAGCTATTCACTCTCGCCTAGCCCAGTTTTTATTTGAATAACACTGTTAGTAAAGCACAACTTGGTTTTAGGAAAACCTGAAATGCAACTCAATCTATTACAGTTTTTATCTGATGTGTTGTCTGCGTTTCATAGTAAATCCTTGGCTCTTAGAAAACACTTTTATGCTTACATTAAAAAAAAAAAAATCGTCGGTGCTGTGAATAAAGATATTTTGACTTTAAAATTGATCCGTTATGGTGTCAGACAAAATATCCAAGACTTAATTAATTGCAGGCTATCAGACACACGGCAAACAATACGTTATACTATAGGAAACAATCTGGAGCAAAAAGTATTGATGTTCGAGTGCTACAGGGAAAGTTCCAGCATGGGCCCCCTTATCTGTAACATTTTTATTAATATACTGTGTACAATTGTACATGTACGATGGGGAAAAAGTGTTGTTAGCAAATGATGTACTTTTTTACCGTAATGATAAGTCAAATTTGCGTGCTATAGTTAGAATGATATTATTTATAGGGGGTTTACTCCCATGGCTATCAGCAAAAGAATTTTCACCAAATACAGAAAAACCACACACATGGTTTTTAGCTCAGTAAAACTTATTCAGCTGCCAGACGTACATTTTAACGGTGTAACAGTGGAATGGGTAAATTATCTCGCTATCTTGGTGTAATCATTGATGATTCGTAGAATTTTCATTGCATCATTATGTTCTTCATACAAAACACTAAGCAGTGCTAAGGGATCTATCTAATCTCCAGCGAGTTTTTGGCGAGGGAGGCTTAGTTGACCTTTTATTACTTTTTTTTATTTTTTTTTTTATTCTCAGCTGGTATAGGGTATTACTTTTTGAGGTGGAGCATCAGCAAATATGACTAAACAGATGAAAATAAATATGAATAAGACACTAAGAACTAAAACGCCTCGTGGCGTAAGACCATCACCCGCGGTAGAGGGTAAATTCAACGCCATCATTTTTCATGGCCAGCTAATTCTAGTTTTTTGGCATTGTTCACATCTAAGTTAACGCACCTGACTCCTTACAAAAAGCTCTGAGCATTGCTCAACTCCTTCTGCTTCTTTTCGAGTGAAGTTACAGATTTAAAGCCGTCATTTTTGATAACCAGCTAACTCGAAGTTTTTGCTAGTTTTCATATCTCAGACAACCCACCTGACTACCAGAAAAATTATTATTATGACTCAACTCCTACTGCCTCTTTCTGAGGGACAGTAAACAAATTTCAGCACCGTCATTTTTGATGGGAAGCTAATCCTAGTTTTTTGGCATGGGTCCCATGGGTCCTAGACTCCTATCAAAAATTTATGAACATACCTCAACTCCTACGACCACTTTTTGGGTGGACAGACAAATATATGTATAGATACCTATACTGTATATATACTTAAATCTTCAACGAAAACATTACCACCTCTCTCACTTCGTTCGAGGGTGATAATAATTTCAGTGTCATAGGGAACAAAGCAGTAGTCCACTTATGTTCACGGTTAATACGTATTGTATTTTAGTGCTTATGCAGTTTGATGATGATTACAGATATTTTCTCATGAAATTTTTACTTTTAACCAAATCTAGACAGACACCTTTCTTTAATAATCATTTCAGCCATTTATCGACACATGGTCATTGCAATACTATAGGACCGAATGTTTCACTTTAACAAGTGATAGGTTTAATATTGGAAAGCACTTTACCGTTTTCCAGGGTGTAAAAACTTATGACCCCTTCATCAGATGAACTTGCCTAGCCGATGGCAATTTTAAACTTTAAACCAAATTGCAACACCACTTGTTCATGTAAACAGCGAGAAGAATGAATGTCATGTGCTCAATTAGCAATAGCGCTTCTATGGGAATATTTTTATTTTTATAATGTGTTCGGTGCTTCTGTAGTAAGTTATGTAAAATTGTTCATGTATTAATGCAAAATAATAAAGGAGTAATACAAGCAATAATAATAATAATAATTATAATTTCAGATCAGCACTCACTTTAACGCTTAGACACTTTTTCCAAAGTTCTAAAAGCTAGTTTTTGATCATTCCTAATTTTATTAAGAACAATTCTTGAGTAAAAATAAACACAAGCTATGTAAAATGAGACGTTTCGGTAATCAACTAATGCCATCATCAGGCGAATTAAAATCTGAAACAAATGAAAGTCGACATGAATGAAAGTACACAATTGAGGTTGAAGCAGAACTGGTGACGAGCTAGCCGATGGAACAGTTTTTAATGGAAAGAAGCTGATGCTATTGGAGGGGCGGGGCGGTGCTACTGGTGGAGGTTGAGGAAGTTCGAAAATTCGTTGTATTTGACATTAATTGCCGGAAGTTCTTGTCTAATTGTTAAAGCCTCCATGATTTTTAACAACGTGGTGTCCTGACAAGAATGCAGTATCGAAAACGAGGAGAAGAAAGTTGCAGCTGAGGGTGGTTCTTTTTGGTGTTCATCACGGAAGTGTTTGTGAACACTGCTTGCGGCGTAGCGGTGCTGCTTGCACCGCCTCTCGAGCACACAGGAGGTGTGGCCTACATAGCTGGCCTGATAGCCTAACTCTGGACACGTAAATTGATAGACGACACCCGTGCGCTCGAGTACCGTTTGCTTATGTGATGTCACATATACATATGACGTCATAATTTTTTATAGTCGTAATTTCCGCTTGTTTTGTACATGAAAACACATTATTTGATAATCAGAGACATTTTCAGCGTGATAGGACAAATATAAACAACAGATCCATGTAAAAACATGTTTTGAGTTTTTCGCTTGTCCTGTAAAAATTTTATTTTTCAGCATACAAAACGCTTTATCTCATTCAATATTCATGCTACAAGAAAACAAAAACAGTTTTGGAATCGTCAAACCATCCCCCACAAGCGTTTGATTTTAGTTTTTCCATATTATGCCTCGTTTTATTTTAATACAGCAATACGCAACGCAATTTTTCATATTTTGAAAATAATTTTAGTTACTGGTGAAAGTGAAGATTAAAAGAAAACGGACGAGAAAATGTAAAATCTAAAAAGATACGTTTGTGGGGAATGGTTTGACAATTCCAAAACAGCATTTGTTAGCCTCGTCTGTTAGCCCACATAAGTAGTGGTCCACCTTGAAGAGCGCTGTGCTTGGTGTAAGCTCTTATGTACCTCCTTTAATTGGTACTGGTGGTGATCTTGTTGCAGACCCCGATGCCAAGACGGACCTTTTGTTGCGCTACTTTGATGGGAAGCAGAGCCGGGACCGGGTGCGCATTCCTTTTTTATGTGATCCCGAGCTGAGGTTCTCCGGTTTTCCTCTCAGATCCTCTGAAGTGCACCGCCTTATTCTTGACCTGGACCCCTATGGGGGCACTGATCCATCGGGTATGTTTCCTTTCTTTTTTTTGGAGGGTGGCTGGTGTGCTCGCAGCCCCGCTTGCTTCCGTATTCCGTCGAATGTTGCGGCTGGGCTCTTTTCCGGAGTGCTGGCGTGTTGCCCATGTGACGCCTG
>LQNS02278125.1:32967553-33003008 GCA_001587735.2 Parhyale hawaiensis
GTGTTATAGGCGAGGAAAGCGGACATATCCCACCTATACAGAGCCTATAATTATCGGCAAGTTTCATCGATTCGGTGTCTATAAGTGCTTATAATTACCGGTGCTTCCCCCAAAAATTTCTGACTGGGAAAGGTTTGAAGAACGACTTGACCAAGCATCTACACTTTCGACCCTGTGTTGTGCCAATCCAAAGCGTCTCATGCAGAAGAGTACAGGGGTGTACATTTGCGAGTAATGGAGCCCAATAGACGCTTGCTAAAGTTTGTTTTAACATTATTTAAATAAAAAATCTAAAATATTACACCAATATACTTCAACATTACATTCGTGAAGTGAGGTTTGTTGCACTCATAGTGACCAGTATGAACGTGCAGTACGTACATGTAGCTCTGATAACAGCTGTTAATTATCCCTCTGCCGTTTGAAAGCTGATTCTACTAAAGTAAAAGAAATTTAACGATATGCTATGAATGAAAACTGGTGGTGTGCTGTGAAAGGAACTGGGCACTATAATAAAAACCTAAATAAAAGCCCATATTTGGTTACTTACCCACAAGATGTTTTTCTGTTGACACAAAGCTCAGCATCTGCAAAAAAGTGCATGGCGTATAAAACGCTATTGCTGGAGGCAAGAGCGTTGCAATAATTTGTTAATTTACAACATGTGTCGATCACTACGTACAATACTGTAAATTGCAAAAAAATGTTCATGTGGAACACAACTTGCGTTTGCCGATCCTCGACTGCTTGCCATTAACTCTAGCGTTTTTAAATTAAAACAAGGATCGGCCAGGAAAAAATAGTACTTAGAAACAGTCCATGCCATTGCAGTTGGCTTAGAGACCTCCCTTACTGAAAAATTTCATGAGTGATTGTGCGTGTGAGAACTCACATTTTGGACGTATTACTAGAACTATTCAGGTACGGCTTTCAGTAGAAAGGATTTGACAACAGGAAGCGATATTGTAATAGCCACATACGGCTCTTAGCAGAAAAAGCTAACAACTTCACTTCAAGAAGTGTTAATGAAAATAATCACGAGCAGCAGATCACTAAAAGGACCAAAATATTTAATATGCTAATAACTGAACTTCTGCAAGCGTCTCGGTAAATATAAGACATGAGTTCGGTTCATGCAGAAAAGTAGGGCGCAGCAACAGCAACCAGGTTTGTAAATTTGGCGTTTCCTGCGCGACGCGTCTGAGAAGTTTGGGGATGCAGCGCAGCAGTGGACTGAGAGGAGTTCCCAGGGTGTGTAAGCAGCATTTCTTGAAGGGTACTAAAGGGTGGCGCTGTAAACACTTGCCCTCTCTAGTGTTTACCTTCACAGCTCTCGAAGACGTGACATAATATACAACACAGCCCTTTGAAGGCTCTGGTATGCGAAAAGCATGGGCGAAAAATGAGCGAGCGAGAGCCTTTGGACAGCCGTGGCAGAAGTAAACTGTGACAGTTTTGGTCATAATGCAAGATAATGTAAATGGAGTCTTAGATAACAGGGAAGCAATCAAAATTGGGTCAATTTAGTGACCGGAATATCTGAACGGCAAAAATTAATGACAAAGAAAAGGTACCGAAAAGAAAATTAATTTTTGTTTTTATATTTTACTTGGTCAATCTTGTTTTTAGAACCAGTAAAATGTAGCCATTGCGTCACACGGTTTATTAACAAGAACGAGACGAGTTCGCATTTCTCGTATACATGTATTTTTAGAATGCCATTGTTTCGGAATGTGCTATGTGTTTTCTCTGTCATTAAACTAATAGTGATTAGATCCATTTGCAGCGCCACTGAGTCATCACTGAAAGACTAAAAAATTATAAAAATACGTCATGTTTGCAGTGAGTATCATCGCTTCTACTTATATGCTAAAAAAATTCTTTCAAAAAAGTTACTTGGCTAAATCCCGAAATCATGGCGCAAGTTTACTTAGCGTTCCTTGTTATAATTCAGCAAACACCGTACTTTAAAAAAGTGGAAATATCGACAATCCCGCGAGAAGCTCCGAAATGGGAGCAAAATTGCAACTCGAAATCCTCTTCTCTGGAATTAGAATTTGAATGAGCCCATAAGCAAGGTTATAAGAGCGAGATGCCGAGCAGCTACCACCAACAGAACCTTCGCTGATAAAAATGCAAACATTAGCTTCTGGTTTCATTACAGAATTAATATTAAAACCGGCTTACACAGGCCATCAGCGTGCCCCTTAACGGTAGGGCAGACTTTTTCGCGAGTTTCGGCCGGCTTACGGCGTACAGCGGCTGATAAAGTGATAAGGTATCTCGGTGGAAAAGAAAGTTTGTATAGTAAACACAATCGCGTAGAAGACGTAGTTTGCTTCTCCTGTTTCTTGCGTATACAGTATGGAATGCAAAATGGCAGGCCCTGAATGAAACAAAGCCATATGTAGCGCCAGACCGTTTAAAAATAAGAACCAAAATGATGTATAGAGTGCTGATAAATAAGCTAAGAATGACGGAAATGGCACTTGGGATAACCTATTTCTCGAAAACACTCACTTGGCGATATTCACGTTAGATTAAATGAAATAAATTAAATCAGTGACATTTTCCGTCAGTCTAAAAGATTGAAATGAGCGTTTAAGCCGTGCACCTCATTTAATTGACAACAGCTGAAGTGCAAAAACATAGCAGCATAATGTAAAGTGATTTGCAAGAGAGAGCAGTGTACAGTGTAAAATACAGATAATAAGAATCTCCTATTTAAGCATCTAATGGGTAATCATCGGAAGTGTAAACAGTAAATAATGTGTGCATAATCGTACAATGTAATAAAGCTATGAAAATTTTCTTAGAAACGGTAAACAGACAATATTAACTACATTTTTTATATCACGTTGAACAAAGTCACCCCAAACTTTCACTTAATTTCTTAACCTGTTGGTGACTTGACTACAAGCATGTGACAGGAATGGTTTCTTGTGAGATATTCTCCCAACATTGTTTCAATTTAGCCTTTAGAGCAGGAATACTGACGTGACAGAATGAGCTAATCTACACTCTCCAGTATACATCAGACAGCAAAGTCCCGAAATGCAAATACGATCGATACACTAGGAGTTGAAATATTTTGCTACAGGTTTTTCCTTGTTTTGTAAACTTAATAACTTTGAAACTACAGTCAATGCAATGCGGTGTAATATCTCTGCGAAATAAAGCCACTGAAAAGAATTTGTTGTCAAGTTCAGTTCACTACTTAAAGGAACGGTGACATGACAAATGTGTATGAATTTAGCTGACAGACACAAATAAATATTGCAGAACTTTCAAAAAAGTGCAGTTTTTCTTTTCTCTTAAATTCGTGAAAGATAAAACTAAAAATTGTCAAAGTAACTCTCTACTCAATTTTAAGCGGGGTCTTACTGTGGGTACAACAGACATCCGGTATCGACATCATGACAATGACAACGGAGCTGGACTGTGTTAATTCAGTAGGTGTTTTCTGGCAAAGCGATATCTATGGAGATATAGGTGCCTTGTGTTTGGATGCGCCTCTTTCTAAATGGAACTTTATATTATAGCAATTCATAAAATTTAAAGCTTTTATTTGAAATATTGGCGATTGAATTAGCTAGACAAATCTGCCGTCTACATTTTCTTGCATTCATGAATGCTTCGAAAGTCCTTTAACTGCCTCATTAACGCGCATACGCAGAGAACAAATTTCTATTCTGCTAATGGCGAAAGATTCCTGAGATTTCATGGCCAACCCGAAAGTATGTAATCCTAAGACTTGCTAACATTTAGGATAATACTAAGGATTATCATCACGTAAATGCTTTTCCAGAAAAATTGCATTAGAGAAGAGCCGAAAGTCTCATTGGACTACCGAGCCCTTCTCATACTAAGATCACTCATATCTACGAAGGTGACAATTGCTTCGACATTCCAAATGCGTTTCAACAAATACAGTACGCGATACATTAGGATACATGTAGTGCATAAATCCCCAGTGTAATCGATAGGAAACGATGGCTACGCACTAACTCTTGGTCGCTGAATACTCAATCGAAGGTGCGTACTTGCGAGAAGTCTGGATAAAACTCGTTGCCAGCTACACTAGAATTAATTATGAGACTGGTTTACAATACTAAATTATCACACTTGCGTACATCTAAATGGAAAATTGCAATAAAACACTACGAATATATTGTAGATTCATCACTGAAGTAGCGACATGATCTCCATCTTTTAGTAACAGCGGTCACATTGTTCTATAAGGTCTTTGATGCAACGCAGCCTTTGATTGACAGTAGGTTGTGAAGCTCTCTCCCTTTTGAAATGAATCTGTAGACTAGAAAATATGAAAAAGAATTCGACCTAAAGGACTGACATCATTAGGATTCGTGCGTGGATGATTTATTGTTTCAACTTTCACTATAGTAAGGACTGATTAGTAACATGAGGCATTGTTCTGTTCCGCATGTGAATGTGGTACCAAAGTGTCGAGTTTAGAAGCAAACTGAAGCTTCTTTACACGGTGAAAAGCATTTGAAATATCGATTTTAAAACTCTTCGCAGGCTCTTCACTTTTCATTTTATTTCTTCTGATAAACAGCAAGCAGAGGACTGATGCAGACCACGTTGGAGGTCGCCTAACTGTTACATGGCTGGACGTTTGAGTTACCATCACCACACCACATAATTTTTTAACAGCCCGCAGAGATTGGGCACGATCAAAATAAGACTCTGCGTGATTTTTGACTTCCTTGTTACGATACTAAATTTTTTAATAAGTAAAGTAGCTACCTAGCTAATACGATGAAAAAATTTATATTTTTTGGAGTAGTAATTTTCCTAGAGCAGGAAAGACTGGCTGAAAACTGAATGATGCAAAGGTTATGCTTAGAACATGCGATCGGGAAATCTGGATCGAAATATGTACGTCTGTTACGGCTATGTTGACATTAACTATCAACAGTGAGTGTTGCAATGACTTAATATATTATGTCTGAATTTCAACATCCAAATATTTCTTTCCATTGGTCAAAGTTAAGTTCGGCTCTCAGATCTACAAAGCTTTTTAGCAGCTTACTTACAGTAACTCTTCACTGGTTAAGTGACCACATATGGTTGCTTCCATATTGCTATTCTTATAAGAATGTTTTTCGGGTGCCGGGTATAAGGGTTAACCTGTAATTCAAAGCCCCTCAATAAGAGTCTCAGGCAGAGCGCCGCCACCTACGCTGTAGTGTCTGTGATGGCAGAGGCTCAGTCGTTCGGACAAACGCTTGCAATTTTGGACTGGAGAAGACGAGTCCTCGCCGCCCTCATCTCAACCGACGTGGCATATTACCAGCTGTCTCATTTACATTTGTAATATTGCGAACTGGTGTGAAGAAAGCGAAGATTCTCCGGCGCGCTCCATCTCATTCTTCATACGGCTCACAAAACTGGACGTGAAAGTTACTTTGAACCAAGAACATTTTGAAGGATTTTCGACGGTTTGAAGAATGCGTGCAAGAATGTGTCATATTTGCTAGGCTTCAATAAAACGGGAACTAGGCTATCATCATCCGGCGAAGAACACTTGAAACAGGCTATAGGAAATATTAGGCAGTTTTATTTCTCTCAAGCTTCTTGTAGTAGAGAATGTTTGTCACGTGCATGAATCATTCTCATATGCAGATGTACTTTACTTTCGCTGCATAAAGTGAAAAATTTTGTTGTATTTCAAGTGTGTTTTATTTTGGTAACATAAAGCTTTATGATGACCAAATAGCAGAGAGCGATAGCATTTAATATCTGCTGACATCATTCCTTTCAGTTATTTTTCTTACCCCTGTGAATTGTAGATCACCTAATAAAAAACGATACCACTGACTTCATGTTTATAAAAGTATTCATCCAGGACTGAACATTATGAAATATTTTTAACGCGAGCTTACAGTGCAATACAAGCGCATCTAAATAGATATGTATGTATATATGAGCCTACTGACAATACCTAAAAAAGATAATTCAGTAATGATGACAATAACCCGTTTATTGTTAGGTACAGCCATGGCATTTTACATAAAAAATACATGTTGGCATCTTCTAGAGTACCTAGAAACTCTCGATCACGGACAAGTTGATCCCTTATGGTGCAAAAACTTCACGGAAAAGGCAAATGACGCAGCTATGCAACAGATGCCTAAAAATTAGCCAAAATCTGGACAATAAATTTCTTTCAGCCATGGAACTTTTTTTTTTTCAATCCATTTACAATTGTTGCGAATTTGTAGCTGGGCAGTAAAGGTGACAGATAAATGCAGTGAGGTGCAGAGAGCAATAATTGACCGAGGAAAGGTTGAGAATTCTTGTTCTTGTTTTAGATGTTACATATACCGCTATATTGCTACTATTACGTTGGGAAGAAAGTGATGTTTTTTATTGTGATTACTTCGGTATTTTTCTCTAAAGAGTCCCTCAGTAGTTAGTTTTAATTAAATTTACGCCGTAAAGTTCACTCTTTCAGAAACAGTAATTAACTATATTAGACGGATTTGATCGGCTCACCCATCAAGAAATGGATGTTAATGAGGAGAATCTAAGGCACTGAATGCTCATAGAGTCCTGTAAAAGAACTTTAGCAGTAGGAACTGCACGGAACATTTGTTTTGTCTCTGGGAGCAGTTATTTTCATGCTCGAAATAGCCAACGGTGGTTTGATTGGCATGCAACTGGAGACATTAATCTTAAGACTCGTTGACATTCAGGAACATCAAAGTGCATCGATATAAAGACGCTCTGATAGATGTAGTAAAGGCCTGTCCAAAGTTGATCAGTAGAGCGTTAGCTCAACAAGTAACTGCAACTCATACAAGTATAATTATAAGCCTTCATGAACTAGGGAAGAGCTCAAAACTAGGATAGTGGGGCTAAATGATTTAAACAATGCCCAACGAGTGTATTTATTTAGTGGGACCAAATATAGAGAACCATTTCTGAAAACAATGGCCAACGGGAACGAGAAAATAGTTCTTTACAATTTTTGGCGCAAGGGCAGTGGTTAGATCAAAATCAAAATCCATATATACAGCCAAGTTAACCATTTCCTCAGCGAAGACTGTACCCTTTTCTATTACATTTTTACATACGAATCAAATTGCCAGTGGAACGTTAGAGAAATGTCTTTGGAGATGAAGGAAACTATTGCCACGAATAAAGTTACTATTACATGACTTCTTTGAAGAAAAAATAAGCTGTTTTCAGGAAAGAAAACTAAATTACTTTCTTTCCAACCCAATCTATGCATACCATAGACTAAACACAGCTAGAGTCAGATATGGAATCGCAGTTGTAATTCCTAAGCAAAGCGTCCGATAAGGTAAGCCTCTGAAGACTTCGTTTACGAGGATTTCCTCGAAAATTAACCTTCGA
The DNA here is from genome assembly GCA_001587735.2 of Parhyale hawaiensis. Classification (NCBI taxonomy): domain Eukaryota; kingdom Metazoa; phylum Arthropoda; class Malacostraca; order Amphipoda; family Hyalidae; genus Parhyale; species Parhyale hawaiensis. The sequence continues at coordinate 32,974,940 of LQNS02278125.1, forward strand.
GAAGCGCCTAAAGCACAGACATTCCCCTTCACGATGCAAACCTCGGAAGGCTCAGTTGGCATGTAATTCGGTTCGGCTAGCGGAGATCTCCCGGACTCCCTACACCGCTCCCAACCGGAGGTCAAGTTACACTCTTCACACCCTGGCTTCACTTGACTCTCGGTGTAGACTTTCAAGAGGGACTTGATTCTTTCGTAATCTTGACAGCAGACTCTAAAAGAGCGAAAAGTAATTGGAAGAAAAACCCCGCTCTTGTGGTTACTCTGCCCGTAGAAAAGAGTAGGCAATTAAGCAATTTTACTCGGAGGAAATTTCGCTGTAGTTGAAATACTGGACGAACAGCTAGCTCTACGATCTGATAGCACTGAAAAGGTAGAACTTCTTTTGTTGAAGCCATTATTGTACAGATGTTGTACACAGGTTTACCTTTAAATTATAAGAAGAGCCTAATGAATACGTACAACAGCAACTCTCATACAGACAGACCACTGAGCAGAGTAATATTTTTATATTAGCATCCCCATTTTGGGTCATTTGCTTCATTTCAATTAAAACAAATATTATACAGGCTATATGGCTAATTTTCCCAATCATCTTAGCAGTAAAGACCGAAATAATTTATACCTGAGTAGTACATTTACATGTACATTGTAAAAGAAATTAAGCATATAATACAGGATTTTGAAAGCTTCATGTTATTTCGTTTTTTAGACGCCGCAGAAACATCAGTTAGGTTTTGAAAAATAGGACTGGCGTAAGAGTGGCAGTTATAAACAGCAAATAGTTATCTACCACTTCAAGCACTGTCATCACTGCAATATCCGATTTTACACCTGTACACACCTTAACACTTTATTTATTCTCAAACATATACATATACAACAATTGCAAAACTGTCTCGCTAAAATTGAGAATGCGTCCATCTAAAAGTATTGCTTACTTGTGGGACGCTAAAGCCAATGAATGTCAATAAGTAAAACTAATACAAGTCACTCTTACATGTCTAACTATACAAGATAACATATGTAGACTAGGATTTCATCTGGCGCTCACTTCAGTTGGGCGAATTGCCTAAAACTATCAACATTAAAATCTTCTGACAATACTCAGCATAAGCTACCCTCACTTGGTAATATGCATGTTCCAATCCATATTATGATCGCTGGATTAATAACATAATTTTATGATAGCTGCTACATGAATACATGACGCAGTAAGTTAGATAGAGTACAATGCACAAGGACAAAACGCATTTACTACAAACACAGGAACTTAGACTGCCAATAACGAGGGTAGAAGAAGAATGGGCAGAACCCAGGGTTTCAGCTCCCGCCCTGCAGTGACCGGGCGCCATACCCACGCTGAAACCCAGTTGGCAAACGAATCGTGGAGCTCTCGGTCACTTTGCTCGCGTAATAGATATGCTACAGCCAAGCCAAATGCAATATAGTGCACTTGAAACCCCTTGACATATGTACATCCTAGGAGATTTGTCCAGTTGAAATAATGTTACACAGTAGTGTGCACGTTACAGCTGTTAACAACTAACGACTTCGTTGGGCTTTACAAAGTATACATGTCCCATCAAACTAAAATTACCAAGAAAGAAGTAAATTACATTTTGAACTTTTTCTCCTTAGAGTCAAACTTGAATTGATATATTTGACAAAACACGTCCGCTGACGTTATGCAGCAGAATTATTGTTACACCCTCCAAATGATTAGGACATTAGTCTGCACCGTACTCCTATGACGTGAGTAACGATTATACAACTCAGATCTCACATTGTCTGCTGCCATATCTCACGAATGAGAGTTAACTGTTCGTCTCATAGATCACTCGCAAGTCAACTCAACATTGATGCTCCAGCTCGCGCTTAAAATTAACCACACATAATGACGTGTATCGGATGGAATAGGCAAGAAGCTACGATTTTACAAATTATACAAACCAGCAGGGAGCACCTATTTAGTGTACATGCAAAGCGCAGTGCCAAGTACCAAACAAGCTAGATCCTAAGTGATGCAAGACCCCACAAAATAACAAAATAACTTGAGACTGGCTGATGCAAATTAAATACATTTTAGCATTTGCAATATCAACCCTATATACAGTACGTGAGCTATTGACAAGAATATAAAAGTAAACAAACGTTCATTATTAAACTGCAGAATGCTTTTTAGTAGCAATCTGGTGTTAGGCCCTGTCTGACGTTGGATATTGTACCGTATTTGCACCAGACTGTGGCTCCCTTCAAAGAACCACTACGAAGAACCTTTGTAGCAAAATAACATTCTCATTTGAACAAGATTATTCTAAGCCAACCCCGTCCCTTTGGAGCCAGACTGCAGCGTTGAATAACTACGTCTAAGCTCTAATACGTTAGCCTAACTTAGTTCGTGCACTAGGAACAAACAGCTTGCGCACTTTGAATATAGTCCCCAGGTCTCGCAGAGCGTCTCTTCGGCGCAATAACAAACTTAGAAATGCATAGCGTTGAATATCTCATGCATGTGACAGTTATTTTCAGGCCTCTCACGAGTGGGTCATTCGTTTTTTTTTTTTGCGAGAGCAATGAAGTCATGCGGGGACTACGACCGCCCGACTGAAAAAGAACTTCATCTTCAGAGAGATGTTTCTACTCCCCAGGGAATTACTGCGCTCAGGTATTGATGAAGTCATAAAGCATGTGTAGTTCAAAGGCTCTTGATGTAGTTGTGAATCATATATCTATATATAAGAAGGTGAAGACAACGCACTGTATGCAAAAAAAAAAAAAATCTAAAGCAATGATGAATCAGTAGAAGATTATGATTCTTCAGTATAACAGCAACGCCATAATTGATGGAGTAGAAAATAGAAATAAAATTGTAGAAGTGCATTGGGCTGACTGGTTCACATAAAATAGCAAAAAAACCGTGAACCATAAAAACAAAAAAATGAAACATTTTTGAGGATACCGAAGTTAAGCTAGATGCCAAAGAGAATTCCTTATTTTCGTATGTGTCATGATCGAGTCTATTCAGGATAAGTTTCAATATTTAGTAATGACTGAATGTACCTCGAGCTCAACTTAACGAACAACAATATGTAATTATATGTCCAACATGATGCTCGAGCGCTGGAAGCAAAAGTTATGGGTCTTCATCCTGCATGATATTATCGTACCATAAGTTTTACACGTCATTCAGCAACACATTTCAAACGCAATATTATTATTAATTCTCAACAGGAGTGAGGCTCTCACAGTAGTTATTGCAGTGCACTGCACTTTAATGCAACACAAGTGCGTGGACGGACATATTGATATAGTTTAAATGAATATATTCACTTGAAAACCTTATCTTTTCATGCAAATATCAACCGTTCATTGCGAAAAGTTACTATCTGTCTCTTTCTCTGAAAACTCTTACAGTCTTTTGTGTAATCTATCCAAACGTTTTGACAAATTTTTCTATTCTTCTAAATGCTTACACCTACGAGTAGAATCCTACAATTCATCTAGGAATGCAAGTATCCAAGCTAATATGATTCTGATGTAAAATTAATCCTACAAAATACCTTATTTACGTCAGGTTGTCCATATCACAGGCCTGCATTCGTTCATGAATAAAAAAACACAGCGTAAGGCTGTAGGATTATTATTGACGATTCGCCTTTGGTTAGCAGGCAATTTTCCAACATGGTAAAAACTGAAACAATAAAATGTACGACAGAAAAGAGTTATGAATATTAAACACTTATATATCTGCATGTGACTCTGATGCATAGGAAACAATGGAACGGAAAGTACACCATCCTATAACTGCGTTTATAAAACAATATAGGTAGAAATCGAATGATGTGCCAGCATTTGCTCATTTAGTTAATGACCTTACCAATTAAGGTATGTTTTATATTCTTCTAATGGTGAAATAAAAATAGGCGTCTCGTTTGCACAGTGTCTTTTAAACGTGCTTTGTAAAGGACGTTTCAAGCTCTCACGATAAGTGAATGAGCGCATCAGACTATATATGTGCTCTATATCTTGCTATTTTAGGAGAAAATAAATATTCTAAACAGAATCAGGTACCGAGCTTGGAAGCATTATACCCTCTGCGTCAAGAAAAAAGCACAAAGGAACATGAATAATCCAAACAACACAATCGAGCGTGCAGGCTGCGGTAAAGGAAGAAAAATGAAGAAGAGAAGCTTTGTTAATTTAATAACATCATTGCTGTCATAAAACAAATAAATAAGTACATGCTCTTGAGAAAGTGCTGGCGTACTTTGGCGCAGCCTAAACCTGTGATAATGGAGGCGAAGAAGCAGATGGAGAAGATAACGATGAGAAGACCAGGCGCTTTGCATTGGAAAAAAATATCCTCGACTGTTGTCACGAAGGAGCTGGGCGCAAAATATATATGGTGATAGGGAACCGAGAAAAATAATTTGGCGCAGTTTGCTGCAGCGGTAATGGAGGCAAAAGTAGTAGATGAAAAGGAAAATGGGAAAGAGAAAGCAGAGCACTTTGCCTCAGTAAAGAAGTTGCTCGCTGTCACGAAACTGTTCGGGGATAAAAAATGTAAAAATAATTTCCAGTTAGAATAACTTGGAACAATTTGGCACAGCTTGCAGCTGCGGCAATGGAAGCAAAAGAAGGAGAAAAAGAAGATGTGGAAGAGAAGACCGGGCGCTTTGCCTTGGCAAATAATGTCCTCGCTGTCCCATAAACAGACGCATCTATACAAAGCAGCCACCGACCGGCACATCCTCTCAACTACAGAAGGCGACTTCCTTTGCAAACTCCAAGGGTTCGGTAATATATAGTATGCCGCCCACAGCAATTTATGTTCATTTCTGACAACTGAAAGCGGGGTTTGTTTGGGATAAAAAAATGAAAGCACATAAAAAATGACGGCCTGATGGGCTTTTGGATTCGAGTAAAAACATCAATGGACGAAATAAATGTCTTTAAAAGTACCGCAGATGTCTTTTGTTTAATTTAGTGGACTTCTTGTGAAGTGTTTATCGAGCAACTGATCAAAAGCGTCAGAAGCAAATAAGGCGTTTACTTGCCGATCCAGAAAGATATTGCCGGATTTTCTGCATTGTCAGTAAAGTCGTGCTTTTGACAAGTCACTGCAATTCTGGGAAGAGATTCTCAATATCGGTTGCGCAAAGCCGATATTTATGCTGGTCGTATTGTGTGGAGAGCTTCCAAATGCCAAAATTTCTTTCTCAAATGAGGTGATAGAAATTGATTGTCTCGCATTGCAGCGAAAGTCATGGAACGTATTGGGAAATTCTCCCGATGTTTTGCAAACTTTCACGGCAAGAAAAATAGTTTCATCTGCAACTGGAATTGCATCACATATGCATAATTCAAATAAATTTTGATTGCTGTTTTGAGCTTTAATCCTTTCTGCAAAGAAGACCTTGGAGGACAAGGAGATGTGAATACAAAACAAAAAATTATGTACAGCTTCTTTAAGAATCTCGTCCGACTTAACAAACGCACTTCGAAAGGAAATAATTATTAGTTCTTTATCTAAATTATAAAAATGGGTCAGAACAGATGCAGCATCGTTACTTTAAATAATATCACGTCACTGAATGGCAGTGATGAAGTGAAGAATTATTACATTGTCTAGCCAAGGCGAGATACTAGTCTCCGTTTTCTCGTACTTATGATACAGATGCGTGCAGAAGCAATAAAATAATTAGAGTGACCTTGTGAAAAAAAAAATTATATACCATGTCATTTGCTCAGTGCATTTGTTGTCGTTATGTGGCTACGTCTTTGTAAATTGACTTAAAATCTGCTGAAGATACGTGCATTTAGCGTTACCTGATTTGTAACGGTATGCAGGAGCAATGGAAATACACAATGTCTTCAAAACTAACGTAAGTCGCTCTTCACAGTTTAATTTTGGAAAAAACTTATGCACACAGTGATCATAATATACCTGAGTGCTTATAGCTAAGGATTATCGGGCGACTCCGTCATGTGACTACAACCATCTACGTTGAGATTACCAAGCTGATGATAATTCTATCAACGAAGAAAACTAACCCTAATACTTTTGTTACCTAATTGAAAACAACTAAAGTCCGACAAGCTTATGTTGAATGTTGTTAATTGTTGTCTTATAAACATAACTGTGCGGTTGATAAAAGGAAAAAAGTCCAGTTGTTCCTTAATTATTATGTCATATATTTCCTAGCGTCAAATATGCGGTCAAAAGAAGCTATGATTAACATCAGTGGAAATATTTTCCACCCCAGACCGTTCGATGCATGGTGGACTATATTTTTCAAGGCCTCTTTGACATTTGCGTCCTTCTCGTTCTTTTGAACCCTCGATGTCTCACCAAAGCGACGGAAATAACACTTCTGTACGAATGAAAATTGCGTCCTCTAATAGATCTACTACTGCAACACGATCGTCGCAAGTGTTCTTTGTAGGCTGAATGTCGCCCTATAGACCGACACAACATAAATCAAGGCTACGATGAACATCATATCCGTCTGAAGAAATAACCCCAGGAAATGAGACCAATTTCGATATGTAAGAGCGGGAGATGTTGCGCGGTTACGCTGCGGCGGACAGGTGATTGCCGAGCGATGTCGTTCGAGTCAAGACGATATGGAGAAGAACTCGAACGAGGCGATGATTTAAGGCGTTGTAGTTCCCATGAAATTCTTCACCAGCCGACGTTTAGAATAGAGTGAGTGAAGCGAGACCTCAAGAAAGAGATGGTGTAGGTCGTCGGGATCTTGGAATGTTGTGTGGGAAGGAAAAAATCGTGATTTGCTTGAGACGTGGAAAGTTAGAGTCGAATAAGGAAAATGCGCTGATGTGTTCGGAAAGTATCAGGTGAACGAACAAATATGTAGCACATTCTTAACAAGAAGACGTATGTACTGTAGCTCACTGTATTTCTTGTCGCTGATACCTCCTTGCACGGTGCTGTAACAAGGATTGAACAACTTATAGGACATATTACTACGTGGCTTGTTAATAATAGACTCACGGCAAATGCAAATAAGACCAAATCAATATATTTTTAGCCTTGTAAAATGTCAGTCATTACCTATTGTTTACTTTAATAATGCGTAGTTGGAGTGGGTGAGATCTATTAAGTATCTTGGCGTCACAATCGACTGTAGCCTAAAATTCTCACAACATGTATTAGATTTAAGTCACGAACTTTGTAAAGCTAAAGGAGCCATTTACTCAGTCAAAATATTTACCGAGAGATGCCCTGATTACTTTATACTATATAATTTTTTATTCTCAGTTGGCCTACTGCATTGTTATCTGGGGTGCGGTTCCGGATAGCGTAGCTAAACGAGTAATAATTACGATGAATGATGTACAGCGAATAATTTTAAATGCTACAAAAGATCATGATCGAATTCCACAATTGTCACGAAATGAAATGTACAGTAAGTTACAACTTCTGAAATTCAGGGATGCGCATAAATATTTTACCCTTAAGTGTTTAAGAATGCCAATTTCAGGAGAAAATCAATTTTTCGAATCCCATATCCTTCGGCTTCTGCCTTTTTACAATGCTAGCAATGATAGATTTAACTTGCCAGTCATTCGACTAGATATAGAGAAACAATTCACTATATTTCAAAGTGTTCATTCGTACACTCAGCTCCCCAGTCAACTGGTGGAACAAAGGTCGTACCATTGTTTTAAGCATAGGTATCAGAAAGAATGTATCAGCCGTTATTATAACTAACATACCATAACATGTGCCTAATAAGCAGTCAATGCTTCTGATAGCTAGGTCACAATTTCTTTATAGAATGCAATATTGTACTAGTGTATGATTTAAATGTTATTTTTAGAGCAATAAACGAGTTAAACGAGTTGAAGAACATCGTGCAATAATTAATGACTGGCGTAATGTTAAACAGCTGGTGTAAAACTGATGTTTGCTAATTTATCGGTTCAAAACGTGAGTTTAATGGTAGGGAACTAAATGAAAAAATCTTTAGCTGGAGGCAGTAGGAAAACTCAGCAAAGAACCCAGCAATTTTGGTCAGAATTATCAATTTTTTTTTGTCAAAAAGTATCCTTATGTAGTGGGAAAGTGTGTCCTAAATTCTAATGGAGTTACGGTCATCGTAACCCCCCAAAAGGGGAGGGGCCATGCGCGGTCAGAATTATTAATTGTAGACCGATTATTTTGAACTGTGCACAGTATATGTATTTTTGGAAAAGAAACTTATTTTGCTTGTAAGACTTTTTTTGATTTAAGCATTAGGTTTTGAGATATAAAACTCATTGAGTTCTATTCATTTGATATTTCCAATATATACATATAAATATCTCTTAAAAACTAAGGCCTGAATGAAAATTTGTAGGAGCAAAAAGTGTTTTTTTTTCTAAAATACATATTCTTAGCAAATTTCAGACCAATCGGTCCACAGAAAATAGTTTTCCGCAATCAGTTTTGTTCCCCATGGTGAGTACTCAAATAATAAAATATAAATAAATCTAATTTAGTAACTTACAGGTAAAAAATGTAAAAACTATGCATTCATACAATTCTTAGCTGATAACACAACGTGAATACAGGATTCAAACTTCATTCATAGTACGAAAAAGTTCATTACATGACATTTCACAACAATATTTTTTTCGTTTTTTGCCTATCCTGTAAATGGAATTTTTCCCCGTAAAAATGAATAGAAGTCAATGAGTTTTCATGCTAGGAAAAAACGAAGACAGTTTTGGAATTCTTGGAATATCCTTAACAATACTACTGTGAAGCCGGGTTTTCCATTTTTCCTTCATATTTTTTTTTATTACAGCTTAAATCCGAAAATTTTGCATTTTTTACTATATTTCAGTCAGTGATCGAAAATCGCATATCAAAAGAAAATGAAATGGAAAATCCGGCTTCATAGTTTAGTTAGGAATATTTCAAGGATTCCAAAACTGTCTTAGTTTTTCTCTAGCATAAATAATTATAGACTTCTATTCTTTTGAACTTTCCGAGACAATAACAAGAAAATAATCGAAATTTCCCATGTTCTCAAAAACTAAGGCCTACATCAAAAAGTTGTGGAAGCAAAATGTGTTACTTTTTCAAAATTACATACACTGAGTAAAATTTCAGAACAATAAGTCCACGATTAAAATAGTTATAAAATTCTGCTTTGATCCCCTTAATGCATTTTTACAGGGAAGCACATAGGATTTATTAATGAATAATTTTAGTAAGAGCTATAATATTGGATAATACTTTGTCGTAGTAGTCATTAACGTAATATGTACATGTAAAAGCTGGCAAACAATAAAGCAATCGATCCTAGCAAAGAGAAATTCTAACCTTGGTTTACTTCAGTACCCGGCTATTAAGGAAATTGTCTCTAGTAAGGAGATTTTCATCAACTTTGCACCTAATACAGTATAAGCCAATCGAATATAACCATAGAAATTTGGCTTGCTGGGCTGCAGCCATTGAAACTAAAGTTTCACCTTAATATTTTGGCTGAGAATGCTAAGTTAATTAATACAACTGTCACAGTTAAACTTTGCAAACATGTATAGCTGTAGATTTAGTTATGAAGGCACAGAACCAATAGAAATTTGTATTTTTCTCTTAAGATAAAATTATATTAGATAGGCGGCAGTAGACGGACCAACATGCCCGTTCCCAAAGAGCCGCAGGGACTTACGCTCCGCCCTCTATATGAGCTATTGCCGTTACTTCAGAATCATTTAGATATCTGAGGATGAAACGAAGAAAAAGAGAATCTACTCAGTCAAGGCCCGATCGAGTTGATCGTGCAAGCTCGAATTATTGCTGGAGATCCGCGGTGCTCGGAGACGTTAAGTTATTTGGGACATGAAAGTATTTCGGTGGCTTCCGAAGCAAGAGCGACACGATGCAGTCTCCTTAGCTTCGAAGTAAAAATAAATAGATTGCACACGCTAATTGGCTTTGCAATACGAATTTCATCTATCAGGCTAGTAACATCTACACAAGCTCGCTAGCTATATAATAAAGAATCTAAGGCAACTATAGTTACCAAGGAAACTAAACTACTGATAGCTAAAGTATTTTCTCAAAATCAAGACAAAGACGAACGTCACCTCAGTCTATTGGTATCTATAGGTATGCATACGGCCACAGAAAAACACATTTTGAAACAAGGACACTTTTAGGCACATATCTTACTAGAGAGTTGAAAATACTTATTCACAAAAATAACCGTGCAAATGAGCTGATAACTAGCGCGATATATCAAAAATGTAAGTATATTTTTCGGCTTAGTTTGCTGATACGTGGATTTATCACAGAGGATCATCTCTCTATGTTACAGATAATGATTTAGTACGCTTTAAAATAACTTGAGCATCATTAAGGTAGCTACGCAGTTCCATACACACTATACAAAGGACTCATTAGCAACCATATCGCTTGGTAGGGACAAACTTCAAACGAAAGAGCGAGAACACGCGCAACATGTCTTGCGATCGCCCCAAGCAATTCCAAGTAACAGCACAACTCCATGGTAAGTCTGTGAAACTAAAAAAAAGACTGCTATACTAATTAGGCCCAGTGATTAGTTAGAAACTTTTGCCGACCCCGGGCAAAATATAATCCGGCATAGAAATAGCAATCATAAAACGAAAACAATGGACTGCGCAAAGGAAATTTAATTTCACAAATTAGTCCTATTTTGTGAGAGCTTCCGTTTTAAGGCAGACGGGAAGTTGCTGGAGAGGGCAGAAAGATTCTGGATTTTTTTGACGTGCCGAGCATGATGTAAAAACGCCGGTGTAGGATGGACTTGCCGAAGGATTAGAATTGCATGTCAGAAGTTCGTTGAGCCTTCCTGTGGCCTGCTTGATTTTTGATGAAACAGCTACAGCGACTCTTATCGTGAAACCCAGTCCGTTTATTACAAATTGCAAAAATGCTCGAGTATATGCTTCAACAGTGACACAATAAGAAAGCTGTATAACAGTTCTATTATAAAAACACAGAGCACAATGTTTTATCTCACAGTAGGCCTTTGAACACTACACTGATTCACAGTTTTATCAATATTTTTTTTTATGCGCGTTACGGCTGTCGTAAGTTGAAGTTTCCGGCTAAACACCGAAAATGCTAACAATAAAACGATCATGCATATATGAAGAAACTGCGCTCCGATAACAATACAGTTACACTGTTATAGCGCCACAGAGATATGCGGTTTCTTGAAACTAAGCCGTGACATTGACCAAAATTCCTTAGCATATAGCGAACTCTGTCTGCCCGATCAGTTCCATGTCCTCACAATTTGCAGACTAATGAAAAAATATTAGTAGATTCATCCATAAAGAATATCAAATTCTAGATTAGCAAATGCTCTTCCGATACATTTATCAGGTTAGTATTCGGAATAAAAACAAGATACAAGTGTCTGAGAAAGGAATTTATAAGCACAGCCAAGAACAGATTGGATCTCGCAATACTATCATTTTAGCTAAATACAGTGACTCTCGAAAATATTGGATGCATAAAATTTTTGTTAGCCTTGTAGAAAGACATTTATTTTGGTTCAACTTTAACATTACATGCCTGAACAATTGTAAAAGAAAAGCAGAAGAAAACCGTGAGATCAAAACAATAGTTTATATGAATCAAAAAAGAAATAACCTAAAACTACATCCTGTATAAAAGTTTGATTTCCATAGAAAATTTTACAAGTGCTATATCATGCTCCATGCTCCTATAATATATGTATATTGCTGCATTTGACAAATCAGAGACACCCAAATCACTTGAAAAATTGACAGCTTCGCCTGCTTGCTCTTACCATCAACACTGTGCAATATCCGTAGTTGATTAAAATGGGTATATTGGAGGAACTGCGCCAGGACTTGCGCGAAGTGCGTAGATTGTGCAATATCAGAAGATCCGAATCATCAGCCATAAACTATTATTGGAAACGTAGCTAGAAAAAAAGAAGAAGAAATGGAAAAAACGTTGTAAAGTTACAAAGAAACGGAAGAACAAAGAGATTAGTGAAAATATATGAATGTGGATAGCTAGGAAAGAGCGGCAGCGTCTTTTCATAACATTCAGGCAATTCCAAATATTCTACAATAGTAGGAACTGCAGTTAGCAAGGATACACTTACTAGAGCGCTGAATCGCATTCGCCTGCTAGATTATTTAATAAAGTTCCTAGTTCCGCTACTTAGCTAACATATTAAAGACTGAATAAAATTTATTAAACTGCAAAATTAGCTTTTTGGACACAACGCAGCAACACGGGCTCGGAGGAAAAGAGCAACAACTCTTCAAATACTATTCCCTGTGCGTCATAAAATTCAGAGGTGGCAGCGTTATGATATGCGGTGTTTTATCTATTTAATGGCACTGGTGAAATAGAGAAAGGAACTAGAACGCCCCGTGGCGTAAGACCATCACCAGCAGTTGCGGTAAATTCTACGCCGTCATTTTTTATGGCCAGCTAACTCTATTTTTTTTTTTTTGCCATTTTTCTCTTCTAAGCCAACCCATCGGACTCGCTGCAAAAAAGTTATGAACTATGCTCAACTCTTTCTTCCTCTTTTCGGGTGAACAGCTAAACATACCTATACATAAATCTTCAAAGAAAACATTATCACTGCTCTTTGCTTCGGTCGCGGGTGATAATTAAAGAAGACACTAAGTATGACGATATAGCACAAGCAAACTTTGAATTTGTCATACAATTGGGCCTTAGGCGAGGGTTCCTGTTCCAACAGAACACTGACCCGAAGCATAGAGCAAGGCAATTCAAGCTAAAAAAATGATATGAAGACAACGCAATTGATGTGATGTCATGGCTAACTTTAATTCAGTTGATAATTATAGAAACATCTAAAGATGAAAATCCATGCAAGGAATTTGCAAATGCTAAACAACTCGAGGAACTTTACGTGGGAAAGTCGGGCACGATTGCCGCACGTCTTTGTAGGAGATTCATTACAACTGTGGAGACGGGTTGGAAGCTGTTAAACGTTATATAGGTTTTGCAACAAAATATTATGTTAGATGATGGTATCCAGTACTTTTGAGTTACGAATTATTGAATTTGTTATTACATATTTTTTTGACCGAGTTCCTTTCACAAATGTTTTGGCAGTAACATCCCATATTACATGTTTGTGGGTAGCTCTATATGTCAGTAGCTAGTCTCACGGTGCCAGTTCTACACACTTACATACAACATCGTAAGGTCCCGATCGTGTAGGCTAGTTAAAAACTTCACAAATCGAAGTTGAGCCTCATGGAGTTCTTTCCACGGCATACATGAGACACCGAGCGTTTGGGCCAGTGAATGACTCCACGTAGCAAAATTAACGTCCATGGTGTCATTTCCACAGGCGGGTATCTCACATCCGTGAGGTCCCGAGCGTGTGGGCCAGTGAATGACTTCACATAACGAAGTTCACCCTTCTGGCACGGCGGCGGTTACAAAGGTCACGGGCTCTAATCTAAAGGACGCCGAAAGGGAAGGAGGGCGAAAAAATTGAGGACATGAGCCGTATTGAAAGTGAGAAGAGTCGTACCAAATCCTGCAGGTCGAAAAGGTCTGTGATCGAGTGGTCGGAGTGAGTTCAAGAGGCCATCAACTCATCGATCACCTCGGTAGTGTACAGCACAGCGCCTAAACTTCAGTGTCGCGCCACAGCGAGCAACTGTCCCAAGAGTTACATTTTAGAAGTAACAAAACTTATTATCCCTAATTCTTGGAAAAATAAAAGCATAAAATATCTGTAAATAAGTGCCTTGCTCACCCTTGCTTCGCTCACATGCTTTAAAGAAATAACATTGACAAAATTGTAAGAATTTTGACATTATACTCGTAGATCAATGAACAGGATGCGTTCCGCATTTGGTCAAACCTGCATGCGCATATACTTCAAAGCATTGCTTAAATGGATTTTAGCACAAAATGAGAATGACAAATGTTGCAGTTTCAGAAAAGAATATTCGAGGGTGATATTATAAATCAGTTTATTGCATTCACAAAAAGAGATGTATCAATTTTGTCGCGTGATAGTTCTTTGCAGTCGTGTATCACACTAACCAATAGTTATATATTCTTGCAATCAATGCTTTCTCATTATTCATACGCGTCAATATAATAGTTCGGCCGAAGTCTTAAGTCAGCTGGGAAGAAGACGGACAGGAAGTGGCGATTGAAAGAAAAAGCAATATGAGGCCATATTTCAAGAGCTATCTCAAATAAAGCACTCGCAGTACACACACTTGAGAGCTGTAAATCAAACCCTGAGACAGTCTGCGCTGGTGGCGGGACGCTGCTTCAGATGGGAACGTCTAGAAATGCTAAGTTTCAAGCCAATGGCAAATAAGTGATATCATGTCCATAGAGTAACTGAGTATCGCCGCTAGAGTAACTGAGTATCGCCGCTAGAGTAGCTGAGTATCGCCGCTAGAGTAACTGAGTATAACCGCTACACAGAGTGAGAATTTACCGCTAGAGTAACTGAGAACCGTCGCTGAATCGAGCTGACCAAAACGGAGCATTGAGCCTAAAAGTTGAAGACTGTAGTTATAGATGAGCTATATTACGCCATAGGAAGAGCCAACGTGAGCTTAGGCGACATAACTTATATTTTTTGTGAACCCATTGTGTTCTTAATCAAAGCTAATTATTATTATTATTATAAATACAAAACTGATCATCACACTTGAGACTGCCTGTCAGGCCAACATACGTACGTCTCGACGGACACCAAGCAAAAAAACAATAGGATGAGTATTCCAATTTAAGTAGGAACACTTGACATAACTGATTCAGGTGCTTTTTATGTTTTTCAAGATAATCGAAAGAGCATCAATTATATCACAAGACGCTCTCCCATTTCTAAGTCAATTTTTTCTGTCATCTATCTAAATTTACGATAGATGGACGCGTTCGTACCTGCCAGCTCGTCGAAGTTGAGCACCCGGAATATATTTTCTTTTATCTCTCATACACTAATCGAAGCGACTGGGCACAAACGGTGCACATATATTTTCTCGAGCTGCAATAGTTGGGAGACTACGGCACCTATATGTATACAAACACACGTGATCTTTTGTCACACAAGAAACAGACTGCAGAAGCTGAGTACCATGAACAGATGTGTTCCTACATTCATTAGACCCAGCAGAGCAATCGAGCACCATGAATAGACGCTCTCCTACCTTCATTAGACCGAACAGAGAGGCTCAGCACCATGAACAGAGACTCTCCTACCTTCATTAGACCGAACAGAGAGGCTCAGCACCATGAACAGAGACTCTCCTACCTTCATTAGACCGAACAGAGAGACTCAGCACCATGAACAGAGACTCTCCTACTTTCATTAGACCGAACAGAGAGGCTCAGCACCATGAACAGAGACTCTCCTACCTTCATTAGACCGAACAGAGAGGCTCAGCACCATGAACAGACGCTTCCCTACCTTCATTAGCCCAAACAGAGAGGCTCAGCACCATGAACAGACGTTCTCTTACTTCCATTAGGTAGAGCAGAGTGGCTGAGAGGTATGGACAGACGGTTGGAGCTGCCCCTCCCAAGACCGAGCAGTGTGAACTGTGAAGTAATTAGATTCTCGCTTTCTAACTTTACGGATGGTATCGAATTTAATTAGGAGGAGTCTCTGGGACTGTCTCCTCCAACAGACCCGCGTCCATTAGATAGAGACGATGTAATAGGTAGAACAGATAATCCTCCTTAACTTTGATCGACGAGATAACTTTGACTAAGTGCGTACATGAATTACAGTTCTCTGTGATCAAAGTATCTCAAGACTTTCAGTAGCAGACAGTCGAAATCCTGTTCTTATATTACAGGAATGAAGTGGATTATGGCTGCACACAATGCTGAAGTTTTAGCTTAAAGAATTTCCCAAATTTGACATGGTGCTACCGAATTACTTAATACAGTAAATCCATCCATGTCGGGGCCAGCTAATTTGACCACTATTCCGACTGGTCATGAAAAGAGAATTTAATCACTCTTAGGTAAGTCTGTGCTACAATGTTGCTAATAGATGCATATTTTCGTCTAATGTTATTTTTACTCGCTTTTGCACTTACGAAAGTACATAAAACAAGCAAACAAAAACAATTTGGGAACGTTAATTTACCAAACATATCCTAATTTCAAATCTGAATGACGCCGAAAAATAGAGACAATGGCAACGCCACTGTTTGCAGCAGGAGCAACGTTTTGGAAAATTTGTAAATTTAAATATATACCAACCTTCTGTACTTTATAAATGCCTACTAATAGAATTTTGTTTACCACAATTGCAAATTACATCATTTTGAAAGTTTTACTTTTCGTGGAACGTTGTCCACAATAAGCGAAGCTACTTTGTACGGAACGCACAGCGTATGATTCTTATCCGGCAGAATTAATTGCATTATGCGGCTGGTCGTTATAACCGGTGCTCCTATTAAGCGGAATCTACTTATACGGACGGAAAAGTACGTATTTGCGAGGCCTTGTATTGAACTATTACATGCAGCAAATATGGAAATGTTTCAACACGTGGAAGATGATTCACGCAGTTTCATTCGTACAAGAAACTATCTTTATTTAGGACGATTCCTCTCGAAACACGTGTAGAAGTGTGTAACAGAGTATTACCATGTTAAAGTTTACTTAAAGAGTTCCAAGTTTTCTTTACGTTTCAAACAACGCTAGTCCTACGAGATACCGGATGTTAGTCCGTCGGTGTCGGGTTAATCATTTACTTTGTATATCTACTAGTGGAGAATACAAGCTTTTGAAAATACTAGTTGTTTTCCAGCAGGACTACGCACGTGAAAATTTTTTGCATTGTTGCCCGCATGACTTTATCTTTTACACCAGTACAATAATTGGAGAGCAGAAATCTTTAATGCATTCGTGCGTACTGTTGCCATTTACTGATTAAACAATTAGTGTTCGACAAATGAAGTGAGATTCGTTATTCAGGTGTGAAAGGGTTAATTAACGGGATATGAAGAGTTTCTATCAGTTTTAGTTACAAATAAACTTTAGATGTTGCCTGTAGTGTACTCTTGCCTTTGAATGTTCAATAGCCACCATTCATACGACAAGCTTTGCATGTTGAGATCTGCTGTTCTGAAAATCTGCTGAGACGCCTGGATGGCTTAGTGGAAGTTGCTTGAAACTGGATCACTTTGGTTGTCACAGTGTCTAGACTCTAGGACTGGTTTGGTAGTCATTGCAACTGTTTTCCTCTCTGTTTTTTGGTTTTCATGTTCCTTTTTTTCTATGCATTATTCTTCGGCAGACGATTAAGCTTTGTTTCATAAAGAGCCTATATGTGTTTTAGGAACGGCTCTTGACATTGGTAGAAGGGATTACATGAGAGGGGAAGAAACACAGAACACACAGGGTGCTGAAAACGTTGAGAGAAATAATCACAGGACCTAAGAAAGAATGTTAATGGAGTGTCCAGCAAAACCATTAGAAAGTGAAAACACATCGTTAAAGGAAAATCATTCAAAGACGTTGATGCAGCATTTTTTGTCAACTACAGGAAGACTAAGCCGATAGTGACTGAAATAGACTAACAGTTGCAGCAAAAGCGTTTTCAGTAATAAATTTATTTATTACCTTTGACTCACACAGGCATGTAAGGAAACCCTTTGTTGGCGTCACTCTCCTGCGTGGTTCGGCTTTTGGAATATGTTTCTCTCATCCTTCGCTGATCTGCTACTCCATTTGCACATTATGAGCTTAAATATATATATATATATTCGCAGAGTAAATGAGACTTTAAGATACGGAATCTATTTTTCATGCTACTATTATATGTATTTAAATCGTCAGCAATCCATCAAATAAAAATAAAAAATAGTACGGAGACTGCATCTTTCTTCCATCTAATACTTCACATCGGGACCGCGAGGCCAACAAACCAGCCAGGCAATCGACAAACTGTTTATTTACAATCCTATAAAAAATCAGCGCCGCAGCAGAAGCTAAAATCGTAATTTAGTACAGATCGTTGTGTATCTATCTGTCTGTTTTCTGTCACTCTTGAAGAAAGTAAATTGCGAAAATTAGGCCAGGTTTGACATTATGGCTAATCTGTCAAGCTCTGATATGCACTAAAGGGCAAACAAATAGTCCAGGCTGCTAACGATTGCACACCTATAGGGTAACCTTATATCTGAATATACTTCTTGCATTGACAACGTTGAAATCCAAGCACCGAAGATATATGAAGCAATTCCCGTAGCACTCTCATGCATCCTCATTCTTAGTTTCTTCCCACAGATAATTTCTTTGCGTTACTTGTTCTTGCAACTTGATTTCCTTCGTCGACGAAAAAGCTCTTCGTTCTGCTGCAAAATTTCGGCCTATATCATATCCTGTATACATGATACCGCGTCGAAATTAATATTAGGAGTTATGATTGACTGCCGGCAATAAGGAATTGATTTTTCTCAATGTTTAAGAAAGAAAAGGAGGGTTTCGTTACTTAGGAGGTGTGAAGCCGAAAACGCTCTTATCTCTTATGTTTCTTTAACTTAGCAGTTGTATTAAAGAAAGTGTGGCAGTGGAGGAAAATCATCACTAATTCTTAGCCATCAGTGTTGACGATCAGGTACATTAGTGATAATATAACAAGTGACTCACGTTATCACTAATTGAATGACGGCAAAAAAAATAATAATATCAGCGAAATCACAACTTCTTTCGTTCTACTTTGTGGTTCAGTTTTCAGGATATCTTTTCTTCTTCGCTGATGTTCTCAGTTTTCTTATTATATAGTTACGAAAATTAGATTGGCAGTGGAAAAGCCACTACCACTGAAAAACACTTTACTTGTTCCCCAAAGTTTGTACTTAAAGAAAAAAAATAAAAGTAAAATAATTAAAAATAAATGGGGCGGCCATCTTGTACTCATAGTTCAGTAGGCGAACTTTCCCTTATATTTACAATATACTGCTGTATATCGTGATGGAGTGACCAACCAAGCAAGCTACCAATCACCCAATCAACGAAGAGATTGTTGCTTATAAAATAGCATGGTGTAGCCGGCCGTCGAAAAATGACGGCGATGAAATTGTATTGGCAACTGTTTAGTGCCCATGTCTGTAGTGGTGATTCGACGATGCTCGAGTCCCCAGCCAAAGACATGAGAACACAGACAGGCATTTATTTCTTCACTATATTTATGAGAAAATTTGTAGCAGCCAAGGAGCTTCAATAGAGAAGGAGGGAGCTTTGTGGCCCAGTTACAGACTTGCCAGCGAGTCAACCAGATCTCTTATGGCTGAAACGCTCATTGGTGGAAAAGACGGGGGAGCAGCAGACGAACCGAGTTGCTGATATGCGATTGGTGCTTAAGTGACTGGCTGCAGCCATAAGAGACTCTTTACTGACATGCGATTGGTGCATGGGACTACTGGCTGACAGCCATAAGAGACTCTTGAGCTTCAACGGGCTAGGCTACTGGCTCCCTCCTTCTCTATAGAAGCTCCTTGGTAGCAGCAATGACGCCATAACTGATCGCTTGCATTAAATCCTATGGTCGATCGTATACATGATACCAGTGTAATTTAGATACATCCACCAGCACCGAGAGACGACACGGACTAATGAAAATACAGATGGGCAGTTTCTAACAAGGAGCTTCAACAGAAGAGGAGGGAGCCCTGCGGTCCATACACAAATTCGCCATCGAGTCAGCCAGATCTTTTATGGCTGTGAGACACATTCAGGAATCTGATTGGTGGAAGTGACAGGGGAGCAGCAAACAAACGAGGTACTGATAAGTGATTGGTGCATGCGAGACTGGCTGCAGCCATAAGCGACACTACTGATATGCGATTGGTGCATACGGCAACTGGCTGACAGCCATAAGAGACTCTTGAGCTTCACGGGCGAGGCTCCAGGCTCCCTCCTCTCTATAGAAGCTCCTTGGTTTCTAAGATCAGTTCAGTTCTTTCTGGAGCTTTTGCTCAGAGAGCCCACCTGACTGCCTGGAAAAGATTGTGATGATGGATCAACTCCTTCTGCCTTTTTTGGGTGGACAGACAAAGAGACAGGCAGACAAACAGATATACAATCGACCCATAAAAAACAGTATTACCGCTGTCGCTTCGCTCGCGGCCTGCGCCGTTATTGAATGAAGGCATGAAATAATTACTTCAGTGAAATCCCCGCTGCCTTTACTCGTCTTGGGATTTTGCTCAGTGATTTTAACTTTTCCTTCGTTGCTGAGCGTCTGTGTACTTTGCAAAAAGTCCAAGAGACGAATTATTTTAAGAAACGTGAAGATTTGTGTATCAGGAGCCCGGAGAAAAAATGGTCACTCCGGAAATGAGGTACAGTACATTTTCATAGCTATGATTCCCCGTGAAGGTAGTTCATGGGGGTTCAGCAATGAGACGTCGAATATTTGGCGAGGCAACGGCCTCTCTGCCGCTCAGCTGAAGCATTTTCTATCTCATATTTTCACATCGGCACGAAAACCATGCAACCAACCAACAAGCAGTGTATTATCATATATGTAGTGGGATGTAGAATGGCGTATAGATTCGTCAGTCTATGGCTAAACATACTGAATGACGAAGTAGCTAATAGACAAGCTAAATATCGAACTAACTAAGCGAATGTACACCATATATGCCCAAAATTCATCTTTTGCTCATGTACTTCAAAGCAAACATCTCTGCAAGAAAGAACAGATCCCATGCTGAGGTCTAGAAGGAGTCGTGCAATGGTATCGTTTTCCAGCAAATCCGTACCACACTTCTTATTAATAACTAAGTGCATCATAAGAGCCAATACCACCCAGACTTGGTGTCAATAAAAGCCACTATCCCCACAGCATGAATACAATAAATTTTCTGGTGATCGGAGCCTAGACAAAGCGTGCCACCGTGACAGCCTTACACGGTTAGATGTGGGCATTGTAATGATATGGGGGACCCGTTACCAGATGGTCGCTCGATCTCTGCTCCCTCCCTCTGCGCCACCAGATGTGCTAATCTATTTACTTAGCACCAATTACCGGCTCATTTTTCTCGTGATTAGTAACATCTTGTCCGTAAATTTGATTCAATTTGTCATTAAGCAAGTTTTACTTGGCCACATTAACCCTATGCGATCGAAATTGTTTGAAAAGTTTGGTTGGAAATCTCGTGTGTTTTTGAAAATTTATTTTAATAATTCGACGCAGTGGTAAAATGAGATCCTGGTATACTAAAGACTTATATCGGAAAATCAATACTTGTAAGGTACATTAATAGTGAAACATTTTATATTACTTCCTTCAAACTAGATAGATAGTCGACTATTCTATCACGCATACTATATGGGGTAATGAGAAGTATCATTGAAATTTAATATAATAGCTATCATGGCAGTATCTCCAGCCCAGAAAAAAATGCCTAACTTACTGGATAAATTCACGCTATAACTAGTGACAAGGTTCTAAATTAACTCAATAATCCAGGTCCTTAGGATGAAGTACAACGTTGAGCTTTCATAGAAAATAATGGGAATTACCAAAAAACGATTGGTATTTACCTTTCTTTACTAGCACCAAAGAATATATACTAAATATGAGGCTTTAGAGGGACGCTTGCGCATCAGCCGTGCAATTTTGGAGTGGTACTTTCAGGGGACACATCATCCAGTATAGGAATTGTTTCCGCCGTAACTGATAGGGACAACACTCAGTGAGAAAAATGGATGTATTTAATATTTATTCTCCGTAAAACATTAGAACACGCTATAAGAGTTGCACTTAACAATGAGCGCATGGTGAGAGAAGAGGCGTTAAATGTTTATTACTAAGCAGGTTCGGCATGTGAAAATCTAGTAGAAAAAAATAGATTGAGAGTATTAGCGTGATTTACTGATGAGCAACGTACACGACTATTTTTTTACTCTAATGATAAAAATAATTGAGTTTACATGTAGAACATGTGGGTGTTCTGTAAAGTGCATCTTCCTAAATTTATGCGAACGCATATATTGCAAGAATACCAGCTTAAAAGTGCTGAAGTGGAGAAGTAAGTATGCAGCCTTGTAAATACCTTTACATTTTGAATTGAAACGTCTAATATTAACAACTTACAAAATTTAAAAATTGTGCTAAGCTGGTGAATTGCGTTTCGAATACCATTGTAGCTCAAATTTCCATTTCTGATGCGTATTTTTAAACTGTATTTCCTATTATTATACGTCTGTAGAGCATTCTGTCAGTTATAATTTTTTCCATAGTTTCTCAGAGGGTAAATATATTCATGCGCGATAAAAACCTTGCAGAGTTTGCAAGGGAGACACAATGCACGGGCGAAACTTTCTCTTCCATTCTCCGTTTCCCTTTCTTTCGGTAGTAAAATAAAGAAATGAATCCTCTTGGAGTTTGGAACATCAGATAGAGGAGCTTTTTTTTTTGCTCTGAAACTCAGTTTTGTGGCTGCTGAGGAAGACGGATGGGGCATCAGCCAGTCCGAAGAGAACTTCATAATGAGCGATGAGTTTCTTTGCTGGCACGAGTTTAGTGGATGATCGACATCGGCCGCTCTAATGTTCTCTTAATGTGCTCGTCGACACTTAATTAGCTATGATTAAGGTTCTTCTTTGAGGAAATGATAAGCGTGCCAGAGTGACGCCCGAGTAACCAAAGGTAATGTCGAGATAATGAAGAATGGAGTCAGTAACAAAGTACTGTGTTTTTCACATCGTATAAGGCTGTGATACTTAAGGGAAATGCTAACGCTTCCAAAAATGTCTCAAGTTAGAAGAACAGCTACAACTTCAGTGAAAGACATGGTCTTGATGTTTCGAGATACTGTATAAACTAAATAAAAAATGTTAAAAATCAATAGTTGGAAAAGAATTCAGCAATTTATAGTGAACGAAAAGAAGTCTATACAAACTGTACATGAAACTCTGTTAAAGAGATATACTGTAGCAATGAATGTAGACGACATTTTAACAGTCAAACAAAAGTGAAAAGAATATATTTCCTCTTTTCAGTTAAAAATAAAACGAAAATGACACACAATTGGAACAGAAATGTTGTACACAAAAACTTTATATTTCAGGGTCAAACGAACAAGTTACGTGTTCTATTTTTGTGCACCAGCTTCGTTGGCCAACAAATCCTATATGCTTATTTTTCCAGTGCATCGATTCCAGCAACCATATAGCTTCTCTGTGAGTGTAAAACGGAGTATTTCAAATAAAAATACAGATATTGGGGTTTAGTTCGCTATGGAAAAGCGCAAATATATCTCTTCAGAGTACGAATACTTAAAAGACGCCGCAGAAAGTAGTAGCCCGGACTCCGTCACCCTCATTATGCGGCAGCTTGTATTATATGGCTGAGCGGCCTCCAGAAACGACGTCCCAAAACTGGTTCACCCAACATAAGTTCATCTCGCCCTGATCACGACATTCCTCCATCGAATGTTAACCGAGAAACGTGAAGTCATTCTACTGGCAGGCAGAAGCCGACGGAGTTGCCTGACTTTATATTATATACAGGAGCCCTATTGTACCATTGTAAGGAGCTTTGTTCGGTCCCCTTGTCTGTCTCAGTCGTGCTCCTGAACACGACCGGAATGATTTATTGCTATTGCAGATACGCGGGCCTCCGAGACTTCCATATTGTTTCCAGTGATTTGGATGTGGGCGAGCATATAATTAAACAAGCTACGGACTTTATCCTATCTCGCCCCGTTTTATCAATGCCATGAGTTGGAGGAGATTCAAGTGTTGCTGAAAGAAAAGATATCGAAGTACACGAGAATGTAATCTGAACTCTAGGCTTAGGGTAAGTTTAGATCTCTATGGAAGCAGTTCATTTAGGTACGGTTCACTGAACGATGAACGTGGCAGCATGAAACATAATACGTAAACTTGGCTTGATATAATTACCTGGAAATGATTTCCTCACTTTACTACTCTGCAAATCATAATCCTTATGTAATTAGGGAGCAGTGTCATTATTCTTGGTTGGTCCTAAGCTCTAGATACGAAGTCTCAAAATAATATAAAATTAAATATAAATTTAACTCACTTCACCACTGGGGACCAGTTACGGTATAATGCCATTTCTGGAGAGAGCCATGGCATATATCCTCTGGTTTTTGTTTAAGAGTTGTTTACTGTCATGTATTTTTTAACATTTTCATTCTAGTTTTTCCTGCTGACTTCTTGTTTAGATTATCAGTACTTTTGGGGTGGCAACATGCTTTCTATGATTTAAAGTTCGTCAAGTTAGTAAAGAATGCAAAGCTATAAATCGCAGATTAATTTATCGAAGCTCATAATTACTTACTAAAAGATTATGTATAGACAACTGGAGAAGCACTCCGAGAGCGGATACTTCTACCAAGCAAGGCAATGCTAACGAAAAATTAGAAATTGGTCGTAAAACCTAGATTTCATTTTTACACTTCAGGAAAATGTGGTCATTTGTTTTTCTTGACAGTTACGACAGTTCTTGTAATTATCTTGAATTTTCTTGAGCTGTGTTCAAACACTAAGACAACCATACAGTAAAATGCAGAAACGAAAAACCGATCATCAAAAAAATTTAGTGTTTTTTACGCCTTTTAACATTTCTAACAATGACGGAAAAATTTAATGCAGATTCGTTTATAATTTCTTGGGTTATGTAACTGACAAAATGAAAACACACGTATAGAAACAAAAGGAGAGACATATCGCAAAAAATTTATTAGTTGCTCTTCTTAACATTTCCAGCATTTCCTGTTAATTTTATGAAGCTCAGTTCATGACTGTTTGAGTAATGTTATAAAAAAACATGCAGATAAACATACTAACAGCTGGACGGTGCTTCACCAAAAGTTTATCATCTGTTATTCCTAACATATCTAACATTCTCTTTAAATTTTATAGAGAACCGTCCATAACTTTTTAAGTTGTCTGGGTGACAGAGAAACAATTAACTTCGACAAAAACATAGCTTTCTTGGCGGAGTTAACTAATCAAAAATTGAGAAACACACGAGACATCATTCCGTAGAAAAAAACTTAATGAAAGTCTATTATATCTTTCATAAACGGAAGCATGGCATGCACGACATTGCACCGATTCAAGGTAGTGCAAACGTATTAACTTGTGCCCAGACATCTCTAGTCGTATTTACATACCTATATGTAGAACAACATTAATAGCAAAAGCTCTAGGGATATTATTTACATTTTTCTTCTTCGGCTGTAGCATCTCCGACTATGTATACATAAAGTTCAAGACGATTCGTTCGAACCAAGTGTGGCCTGCTCTGCGGTGATAGATGCGTTGGACGATTTGTAAAGCAATAGAAAAGTCTAAGGCTAGTATAGGTGCACAGATTTATGACGAAGTTAACAGTTTAGACTAAAATAGGGTATAAGTAGTTATATAAGATTTTGATTGTAGTAACGTACATGATTATAAAATGTTACTGACAGCATTTTTGCGATGATTTATACAACTTGTGTAGCAAAATAATTTCTATTTTTTATATTAGCATTATAGCATACACACTTTATGTAGTAGAATTGTTTATATTTTCCGCAAGTTTAAGAGAGAGTAGCACTGGTTGACAATCATTTTGTTGAAGAAATTATGCAAATTCTATCTTCATTAGTCCTACTTTCTGATTTTAAATCTGAAGTTTATTATTTCAAGAATTAAGTGCTATTTTTTGCATTTCATCGGGGCTTTTCTAGCAGATCGCCCACTGGGATTAGTCTCAGACGTTATATTATGCAAATATTACGAGAATGTTAAATACAATTGTCTAAAAGGCCTGACGAGCTAGTCATGTTTACTGGTCACATCATCGTAAAATGACGAAATACCTTGACGGTTTTCGGGCGAAGTCCAGGTGACGTTCTGCACATCACCTCCCGTGTGTGGAGTTGCGATACTGGTTTCTTCTGATAGGTTGTAGCTACCGAGCAATGGTAGAGCCAGCAGCAAATTGTGAATAGCAATTTTCCGCAGCCAGAGATATTTTTTTTTTTTTTTAAATCAGTGTTATTAGTAATTGAAGACGCTTGTTTTCATTATGATATGGCGGACTCCAAGTTGGTGTTTGTTTTCATCGCGTCCTAAATATTAGATTGTTATGGGATAAGCAAATTTCTTCAATAATGAGCGTATTGCTACAAATAATGACGGAGCCGATGGTTATTAATACAGTATATATATGAATGGATAATAAAAATAATTTTGGATTTGCTAGTTATGTGAAGGCGTCTGACTTTAGAGTCGAAGCTATGCTGCTAGCGCGCTATCTACCGCCTTCAACAATAAATTACACCAGTAGTGCCAACGCCGAACACTATTTTTATACACTTAACGATATTGCAAAATACAAAAACAAGAAAATACTTGAGCGTCGCATTCGGTAAATTTTCGCCATAGGTGAAAATTTCAGTATCCATTGTGGGTAATACAGCTTCAACAACGAAGTGCTTAGAGTAATGATTAGGATAATGATGAAATAAATAGAAATGAATGCAAAAAAAAAAAAATTACGACAGGATCCAGTACTTTTTTATCGGTCAGTAGCGTCTATGTCTTAATTTTATTTTTGAAATTATTTGTCGAGCATACATCAGCACCTCGGCATTAAAAAAAACAGCATTTAAATAGTACAGGGGAGTTATTGAAAATCTGTTAGATAATGCATATCAACCACAAATGTCGACTGTTAAGCGCCTCAGTATGTATGAAATTTAATGACTGTTGGGATGCATGGAGAGATGAGTGTAGTCAATGTGTTTGTAACTAAACGTTAACAATTGTTCAAACAAAAAGCAAACCTGTACATAAAGGAGTTGTGTTGTGCAAAAGCGTACTAGAAAAATGGGTTTGTACTGTTGTGCAATTCCTTCATGCGGTGCAAAAGTTGTGCAGCAGTTGCTAACAAGCCTCGGATATAAGCCATATTTTAATACCGATTTTTAATTATTTCTGTAACAAATGGCTCATTTTAGTCGCCTTCAGAAATCCGGTTCGACACTTAACGAACAAAAACTGATCAGGGAGTAGTTATTAGTGGAAACTTTTCTTGAGGTAAAATGTGAAGTCAGCTAGATCGCATACTAGGTGACCCACATGCACTGATTCGTGCTGTAGATAAATAATGGACCCTTGGTTCCAGAGTGATGTGCAGCTGTAGTGAGCAAGCGTTGATTCACCATGATTACAACATATATACGTATTGAAATCTAAGCTCGAGTAGTTGTCCCTGGGACTGCTATTATGTAATATTTAGGCTGAACGTTTGCTGACGTTCCTTTAGAAGAAGGCTATTCATCCATCACTGTAGAAGCTGAGAAAACAGGGTGTTCGAAGAGTCATTATTGGCTCTTCTGTCTTAATTTTTATATATAGGGTTTTGACCTTAACATGGTGTCAGTTAGAAAGATTTCATCTTCTACTGATGCTCATGAGGTTCGTTTTTTGACACAGTTTATGATTGTAATTTAAACACCTGTTCTATTTATTATTATTATTAGCAGTAGTAGAAACAGAGAAGGATTACAAACGCATCAATACGAAGTCGCATCGCACCGCATTTCATTCGTTTTTCTTTTCGGCTTTACTGCTTAAAAATCTTGAGTTTAAAAAGAAAACGGGTGAGTTCTGCTGGTCTCAAGAAGCCAGCTCCCTGCTACTGGCTGGAAAAAACGGCGCAGAGAGAAGTACGGAGAACATACCTAACTCTACAAACCAACCTGAGCAGAAGCTGCGGCCAGCTGCAACATCCCTTGCGGAAAACGTATTTGAGACAGCCCTTTCGTGAGTGAAGCTGCATACATATTATAACAGGGGAAGGACCCACGCACCCTCAGAACCAAGGACGTAGGTTTCACAGAGAAGCATCAGGATGCACGTAGGTGTTTCACAGAGAAGCATCAGGATGCATGTAGGTATTTCACAGAGAAGCATCAGGATGCACGTAGGTGTTTCACAGAGAAGCATCAGGTTGCACGTAGGTGTTTCACAGAGAAGCATCAGGTTGCACGTAGGTGTTTCACAGAGAAGCATCAGG
>LQNS02278125.1:33003618-33025163 GCA_001587735.2 Parhyale hawaiensis
CGTAGGTGTTTCACAGAGAAGCATCAGGTTGCACGTAGGTGTTTCACAGATAAGCATCAGGTTGCACGTAGGTGTTTCACAGAGAAGCATCAGGATGCACGTAGGTGTTTCACAGAGAAGCATCAGGTTGCACGTAGGTGTTTCGCAGAGAAGCATCAGGTTGCACGTAGGTGTTTCACAGAGAAGCATCAGGATGCACGTAGGTGTTTCATGGCATAGTTAGGTGTGTCATCGCAACAGACAGAAAAACATATTTCAGTCAGAAATACATACTTCCGCAAAAAGAAAGTGAACAAAAGCTTTGTAGTTTTGATACACGTGCGAAACGAGATGCAGTGACTTACTAACACGCAGATCGCTAATGTGTTTCGAAATTTCGTCTTTTCAGGTGCATCAATTTTACCTGTTTATGGTGCATCATCGGTATCACAAAAACCGATACACATACGTGCTTCAACGTGACCCTAGGACCCTATATGCATCATCATGATGCACTTTCTCTTTCTGATGCACTTGCGAGTTTCGGTTTTAGGACAAAAATGCATGTAATTTTGATGAATTAAGTGCATAAAATTTTCTCTCAGTGTAGGCTTGATACTCTAGATAAAAGTGCAATTATTTTCCAAACATCCTGTGTGTATAGAAAGTTAGAACTAAATAAGTTTAAACACTGGCACTACTGTATAAGGCCTGAAAGTTGACGCTGATATATGTACCTAGACAATATTTCCGTCACTCTTTTCGACACGTTGCAGAAGTTTAGTTTCATTATTAGTTCAGTTTCATTATTATTGGAATATGGACATTAGAATGACTCTTTTGGTACCGGAAGTTAGCTTGAAGAATAATCAGAGATATAAACCGCAGCCCCTGACTATCTTTATAGATATGTATTAAGCTCAATGTACATATATACTTATCACGATTTTTTTTTCAATTTTAGAATAGCTCTCAAGGACAAAATGTACCTTCTTCAGCATAGACGAACATTAAAGCTGCAACATTAGTTATATACTTCGTTATGATGAACTAACTATTTTGAAGCTGAAGAAATGATTAAACTATATATCTCGTTATACATTTTTCAGTGAAAATTATACGAGTGTCTCGTATGGATCCATCAGGCTCGTGGATTTGTTTTGAGTCTCTGCTCGCCATACCAACTTGTGAAGTTCCTTGAGAACAGGCAGGTTTTTATTATTGCCACGAGGCGCTACTCGTACCAGAATCAACAATTAACGTCACCGCGTGTACTTAGAGCGTCATAAGCCGGATGAGCTTCATTGCAAAAAGAAAAAGATCAATTCAGCAATCCTCTCCGCGAGTGGTACAGCGCTTCGAGTGTATCACAAACGTAAAACAAAAAAATCCGTAAGCTTCTTTTAATATTTGCTTTGGCAAACTCTCCTTCTGTTTTGCCGGGTTGCAGTGGAAGCCCAGCTCTCAGTTAATTATTTTCAGTGGCAAAAACAATTAAGTTTTCAAACAACTCGCCCTAACAAGAGCAGGCCGGCGCTAACGATGCTTCTGCGACACAAGAAAGGCAAGAACAAACTTCTTACGGATGAGCTTCGGCTACACGGGAGCTCTTGACAAATTCAGCTGATCCCGGACTGAAATGTTTTCTAATGGAAAAAGCTCTAATTTTATTGGCC
Organism: Parhyale hawaiensis; assembly: GCA_001587735.2. Classification (NCBI taxonomy): domain Eukaryota; kingdom Metazoa; phylum Arthropoda; class Malacostraca; order Amphipoda; family Hyalidae; genus Parhyale; species Parhyale hawaiensis. The sequence continues at coordinate 33,005,274 of LQNS02278125.1, forward strand.
CGACGATGATGGTTGTGGGAAGTTGTGGGGCACCTGTGAAGAAAAAAAAAAAACAGAGACATAGACTGTCTTTGTGAGCCTGATAATTCAGACTTTAGACTATAACATATTAATATTATGTTATTATGTAAAATAATATAATTAATGTTATTAATTTGATCCTGTCGGCGAACTTAATCCAATATACACTTAAGACGCGCAAGCCAGGCCAATGAAGTATGAGTGAATGCTATAAGGCTGTTAAATGTATTCAGTTCAGCGACGCGAAGAGAATAGTGCAGTAATGAATGGCTAAGTCGAATACTTTACTGCTGATAACAAATTAATATATCGTGATATTCGAGAGCAGAGAAAAGTACAAACCATCATGAATTAAAATGAAGCGCTTATAATCTGTCGAAGTCATTAGCCAAAGTCTAATGCACTCATTCGCATAATGCAACATTTCATCAACTATATGTACAGCACAATTTGAAACAGCTAAATGCTTAATTAAGCAACATGTTAATGAAAGAGTACATTTTAGTTCACTGAAATAATACATTGAAATGAAGTGAACTTACATGCTTTGATGTTTTAGTTATTACATCAATAGTGCTTTAATATAGTCCACTGAAACCTCCGAATAGACTCAGTCTAATTGAGCTGCGATATTGACATCTATTCTAAAGGTAATCTCCGGACGGCGTTCGACAGATGGACCTGCTAACATAATTGCAGATAGCGACATATCCTCTGCCGTGTAAATACTCACTGGCTACCGGAAGTCTAGTACTACAGGAAACAAAAATAAATGCTCGCCGAATTGAGCTACAGTCCAGTTCTGAGAAAGGTAATATTCTGCGTCTACGCTATCATCTATTTTCGTAAACAACATTCTCTATGTGAACGTGAGAATTGTTCATCATGTGTTAAAGAATACTAAAAATTTATTAACGTGTAAGAAAGTTAAATCTTAGAGAACAGACGGTCTTACACAAATAGTGAAGCGTGCATTAATTTAGCTAAGAAAAGTGTTACCTAGTTTCTAATGAGCTAGGGCCGACAACTAGCTAGCCCCAAATGCACAAGCAGCTTCTAATAACAGATGAATGCAAATAATCGTCGCTGCATGGCAATTAAAATGTACACCAATATTTCATGTCATACAAATAAAACTATAGAAACCGGTTCAGACCATTAGCTAATTATGATACATCGTTAAAATATTTAACTGGTGCTCAGAATTATACCTCTTCGCAAAGGTGACGGTGAGCATGTTTCCTGCGACAGAGTTCTCCAAGAAATGACAGGAGCAGTTCGCCTGTCATAGAAGTCTCCGATCGAGCATAGCTATTGTCAGCGAACGTACATCCTCTAAACCATAAGAGCATGTCCGTGAGCATAGAAATGTCATATTTGGATCTATATGTCATAATCATGGAAGCCCTTACGACCCTTTTTGTCGTGCCACAAATTTTCTGCATCAACACTTGTTGGATAAAGTCATTTTCCCATGCGGAAGTCATCCATCTTATTGAAGTTCGCATGTGCACACGATTGCGCCGTATTGCAGAGTCTGAAGATTAGCTTGGTAGCAGTAAGACGGGGCCCAGAGACTAGCGACTGGTGATGCAACCCCATCTTCACCATTAAGGTTACTCCAACAGTAGCAATTTTCTTGCTTCCTCTCAGCATGCGGTGGGCAAAACCGGATGTAACGCCGTGTTAAAACTTTAGCGCCACCCACCGTGAATTTGGAATATTACTGGGTAACCACACGTAATGCCTCCTGGAAATAACTTCATAAGTGAAGCAGATTATGTCAGTCGCAACCACAGTTTTGCTGAGGACTTGTTGCCACACACATCATCAAATTAAGACCTTGCCTTGGTGCATCACGTTCTGATAATCAGGGTGTTTTTGATAGCTCTTCATTTGCATTTGAACATAGTTCATGTGTTCCTCTAGAGCTCGCTTCGTATCAGCCATGACTTGTTGCTGCGTCTATAAAGCCAGGAACCATTGAGTGCTCCTGGAAGACTGGAAGATACGGCGAGCATTTTTTTCGCGGCTTGGACCACCGGAGTTGCTGTTTCCTCTCTGTTAGAGAAGTGAGGACGTCGCAAACAGTGATAAAACTCAATGTATGAGGACAGCTGACTTACCGCCCAACTGCCGTGCGATTAAACCTTCACCTTTGAGGTCACCATGTGCGGAGAAAACTTGCTTTATTATCAAGTTGCGAGGATGACAGGAGCTGTCTAAAACTTTTATTGACATTGAATGATTTGATTAAAGCAACTGATGTGGACTGTGATAGGTAAATTTTATTCTGAGTTTGACCGCTCTAGTGAGATAGTCTGTAATCATTTTAATCTGAAATGCGCGTGACAAGCTGACTATATTTCGGTTTATGGAATTGGTTAGAGAGTGAATAAAAAATTAGAACAAATTGGTATATCAACTAAAGAGTGATTTTCCACTAAAGGTCACAACTCGATGTTGCAAAAAATATTGATGTATTTAGATAGTATGAACCATTCTAAGACATTTTTTATGAATGACGTTTCCGTCGCAAATGCTTAGTTTCCGAGATATTTAACTTTGAAGTTCCCATTGTGTTCCTATGGGAAAAAAACAACCGGTGAGTCGATAGGGACTTGAACCTTACTTAACCTAACCTTATCTAACCTTACCTTACCTAACCTTACTTAACCTTACCTAACATTACCTACCCTACCTAACCTTACCTAACCTTTCCTAACCTTGCCTAACTTAACCTTACCTAACCTTTCTTTCCCCATAGAAAGACAATGGAAACTTCTAAGTCAAATATCTCAGAAGCTATGCATTTCCGACGAAAATGTCATTCCTGAAGAAGTCTTAGAATGCTTCTGTCTACATAAATACGCAAAAAAATTTTTGAATATCGAGTTGTGACCTTTAGTACAAAAATGCCTCCTACATAAAGCGAGCTCATGTGAAATGATTTGAGTTACATGACGAATGCAGAATCTAATATCACTATTTTGGTGTCGTATTCATTATGCCTACCTCCATCACTATCTGCGACAAAGGACATACACTAATAAATTTTGTGAGTTTTGTTCTAAGAATTTCAGCAACGTCAAACATTTATACATATATATGAACTGAACAAGCAATAAATTCGGCCACAGCAGATTCATCATTATATAAGTATCCATGTACGAATTAATATGATTAACGATGATTCACGGTAACAACAGATGGAACAAATTTGTATTTTTATCATTCCAGCTATGTCTTAAACACTTTATCAGCATCGAAAGAACACGTCATTTATCAGCATAGGAAGTTATGCCATTTTCTTGGCAAAAAAAAGATTTAGTTGGTACACCACATCATTGACAAGTGAATAATGTGCGCTAATGGATTGTTAATTTGGTTTGGACTTTGGATAGCTAGTGTCTGCTCGCCTCATAGACGTCTCCAATAAAAAAACTTTATATTATTTTACATTATTGCATAATTTTGGGCACTACAATAATTACGAAGAAACGAAGACGTTTTATACCTTCTTTTCTAAGTTGGTCCATTTCTGTCTGGAATTCACTCCCCGGATTCGTGTTCAGTCGTGTGGATCAGTAAGCGTTCTAGTCAGCGATTAATGGCTTTGTGCTGTTTTTTTAGCAGCATGTTCGGGCTACTTGGTGTTCATAGTTTAATTTAGATTTCAATACATGTCCGTCGAGGCCTGGACGTGTAGTTAAATAATAACAATAGCACTGAAAAGCTCAGGGTTAGAGCAAGTGAGATACAGAAATGGACATTAGCTACGATAGAAAGTCATTGATGAAATGTAGGTCAATTTTTAGAGTAAGTTGGAGTTAGAAAGAGTTTGAGTTTGACCAGTAAGTCACATTTGTATGTCAAGGCTAGAGGAACTAGGAAAATGTTCTGCAGAAAAGTGGGCCTCTTCTAAGTGTGTAGCGTTTAAAGGTAAAGTCAAATTTGACTGCCTCCTCCACTGGGAAATCCACACGCACTGGTTCGTTCGGCAGATATAGGCCAACTGGCCCCAATGGAGTAAGTGCAGCTGCAGCCGACGAAGGAGTGCTATGAATTATGGAGCCGAAACGGAAGGTTCAACGACCCACCACCCCCTATTCTAAGGTAGGTACCTCTAACCCATAGTTATGCGCACAAGCAAATATGGAGATTCAGCACGCCGAGGCCATGACAAAGACTGCGCCTGGCCTGGTGATCGTTCTCGGAACTCTCAGCACAACGGTACAGTACGCAACTTCCGCTGATACCGTGGGTATCATGCGTCATATGAGCATCATGCGATGTTAAGTTAACGAGCCGCAGGGCATCCAAATACAACTAGAATGATAGAAAGGAAGAGCAAAAATTTTACAACATCGAGGCTCTAATTACCGCTGAGCAGCCAACAGTGGAGTCATCGCTACTACTAATGCCTTCTAGAGCAATAAATATACATAGCTAGCAATAATACGAAGTTTGAGAGATGAGATTACGTCTAGCATTAGCATTGAGATCGCACAGACTGTGCCATAACTTGACGAACTGATATTAACCAAAAGGCGTGGTGATTTTTAGAGCAGCAGCACTAAGGAAACAATCTCAACAAAGTTAATACCTGGCACACACGTCTCGTCAAGGGATAAAATACCACCCAAAAACCCATAAATGCCATAAGATAGTCAGGAAAGTACGGGTGTATGTTTCAAGGATACTCGGATATTAATAACACTATGAATTTTCAACTTCATGGCTGATTCATAAAGAAACTCTTTAGGCTGGTCAGCTATTCCCACAAGCCAACCAATTCTGCCAAGCTCATTTCTTTACGAGCAAGCCGCTCCTAATTTCTCAGGGAAACGCTTCTTTGACTTTCTTATTTTCCTAGCAATATTACACGCGCTCTGGAGTGCAGATGTTAAATGGAAAAGTTTGTCGGGTAATATTTCGGGCGGTCGTCTCATATCCATTTTTATGAAGGTCTTAGCAAGGGAGTAAAGACACGTTTTGAGGCAAATTAGAATTTAAATAGGAATAGATACAGCGATCATGGATGCGAATAAAAACTAGAAAATCTACGTTCAATATCTAGTCATATTATGAACAAATTCACAGTAACCCGTTGAAAATAAAAGTTATCATGGTTTCTGTGAAATCAACATCCAAACGCAATGTAAAAAAAACAGCCCATATTTTAGAGAACAATTGTTAGCTCCACCGTAAGCTACTTTTTCTCGCTTTGATGGCAGCAGCTTTGCAAGATCAGGCTTATTCAAAGAGAGGATTAACGTAAGTAGAGAACATTGACTAATGCGTACGTAGAACAGCTGCAGGGAGCTCTCTGGTTGACTGTTTTCAAGGTTTAAATATCTGTGCTTAACGGCTGGTTTTCAAGGTAAAAACCTGACCTATCTATTATGTATTATAAGAGCCATCAGTGTGCTTTTACCTCCAGCTCATCGATCTACATTCTTTGAATAAAAAATAGTTTAAGCTCATATTGAAGCATACCTCTCGGCCCTACTCATTGATACTATACATATACGGTGTATAGTATATGTATTATTACTGAACTCACTGAATTATGTGGGAGATGAAAAAAGTATTTTCACTTCTGTAAGATAACATGCACGTAAAACTGCTAATACATCGAATAACTCAACCGGAAATATTTTAATTTTTTAGGCCACTAGGATCTGCTTATGCTCATTATGGTACTACGAATACCTATAGATACATTATTGGTTTTCACGATAAATATTTTTGACCGCTACATTATTGAAAATACAGAGGGAACCGTATGTACCTAAACTGATTTTTTTTTCTAGTTATCTGTTTCAAAAGCATTGTAAACCCAGCGTTCGTTAGAGATGCTGTAATCAAATGCATTTCGCCACACACATCTGGTGTTCACTATAAGACAATATGTAAGTACACTCACTCTTCAGTAATGGTAATGTTGTCAATTTTTGAAGCCTTTAACGTTTCGAGATAGGGTTGCTGAATTTAAAGTAACTTCGTGACAATAACACATGTGTTGACAGTTCGCTCGTTATCTTCCTACTATAGGTTCTATGATTAATTTTAGAACAAATGGTTTTGTATCGCTGTCTATTCTTGGTGTTGTTATTCTCTTACGGCCATATTAGCGTTGCTCTCTTTCGTGTCTACAGCTCATCGCAAAATAAACTATAATATTCTAAAATATAGGTTCCCAACCAATCGTCCTCTATCTGATTCTGAAATATGTTCCAGCTATTGTTTTTGGTTATTATTGTTTAATACTGGCAGCACACAGCAAATGACCTTCATTTCGAGGCCCGCGATTCTTCTCTAAATCATGCAAAAGTCTGAAGTTTTCTGATGCTTAGGATTGCAGCACAAGTATTTCAGATATGCATGCTACACTGCAAGGGCACCGACCTAACAAGTTTTGGCTACGGTTGAAGCGCATCTGTCACTAAGTCTTTTGTCTCTCTTGGGCTACGCACTACTTAAGATCCTAGAGGTTATTTATTTACAGCACGAACCTTTGACGGCAGAACTCCTAGTTGAGGTGCATGTGTGGCCAAGTCAACTGTGCCTTTGATTAAACTCATTGGTGACAAATCAAGCTGCTTTATGTCGTTTGGTCGGAGTATTTCAGGGTCAAAATATTATCATACTTAGGGGATGATAAAGCAAGCAAAGGATATTTATTAGAAATAGAAGCCTCCTACATCTCCTTTATGCGACCTGCTAAATACTTAACGTGATGTCTGTAATAGATTATCGTGCTAGGGAACGCCATCAATGAGTCGATGTTTGTCATGTTCATCCATCTGTAGGGAGACGACGTTTGTCTCTCGGCAACGAGGAGTAGCTCCGTAACTGGCTACTGACGTGGCCGTTTGTGGATCACAGTTTTAGCGATTTTAAGGGCACGATGTCAGGATAAATTTCAATTTGAAATTAAATAAACAATAAAATATAATGCAATGTTCATTGATATGTATCTCCACATTTTTTCTCAATACCATAAAAAATACACTAAATGCAATGTTTAAAGTGATTTTTTCAACTTAATTTTTTTGCGTATTACTTACTACGATCCATATGATACCAGTGGCAAAACTGCGATGGGCGAACAGTCCCCCGAGCGCGAATTACAGGGTCAGCCTGGCCTCGATTGCCCTCCGCCTACAGGTGGTGAACATGATAATCTACGCAGCAGTAAAACGCAGACAAGGCAATCGCTGCGCTGCTGGACGGCTTTGGTTAGAGTCTGGTGATGAGGCCTGTGTCCGAATTCGAGTGCGCATTTCCCTAGAAGTAACTTCAAGTATATACATTAATATAGGTCTTACTTTGAAAATCACAGTATATATCTTAAAATGGTCTTCATGCATCCCGTGTTGATATTTTCTTACACTAATAATTTATAAGAAAATTTTGACACATCCCTTTAAGGCAACTGCCAAATTAGTGACGGAATTCCCCTTGTCGAAGCTCATATAGTAGCACATCAAGTTAGTAAGAGTACTTGGGAGGAATAAACATGAGCAGTGAAAAACTATTTTGTCTCTCACGTATTTCCCAATGCGTATAGAATTGAAAACGTTACAATCAATGTTTTGTAAGCTACAATCGATTGGAAAAAGGATTTTCTACAAGGAATGCTTTCGATACGAAATTTCCTATCCCAGTTTGAGTCAACACGAATAAAGTCAACAGAAAAAAAGTGAACGGACTGAAAAAAATCACAACTAAACGGCAAAATGCGTGGCCATTAGTGAGCCGATATTTTTTATAAGGAAGCATAGTTCTCAAAACAACTAAGCAACTCAAATTAATGGGTATGAGCCATGATGCATATATATGACATACGAGCAAAGTAATGAATTGCTTCAAGAGCAGAGATAGACGAAGATTGTGAGCTTCATCGGTAGGGTATGCATGTGTCCATGGGGACAGACTGCTTCAGTGTTCTCGGCTTGAGTTCGCTTATTACTTGCGGAGGTGGCGTTGAAGTGGAAGCGTGTGAAGTAGAAGCTGCAGGGCGTCTCAAGAGCCATTGTCTTTAGTCTGAGGAGGGTGACTAGTGTTAATAAATTATAATCGTTATATTTACAAAGTGTAATAGAATTGTAAAAATTATGTATGAATCCTGGACTGGGTTGCTTCCATCATCTTCGTGAATTTACTGTTGCTGAGACATGTAATACGAGAGAAAAATAATGAAAAAACTTTAGATTTCGTGGCAGCATCGGCTCTGAAGTGTCTGCTGAGTGCGAACGGAGTGACGTGCAGGGTTAGACTGAGGAAAAATCGATGTCCAAAATTACCAGAGCTTTGCACAAACTGAGTATGATGGGGAACACAAAATTTTACACTTGCTTGGAAAAATGAGACAGAAAGCGCTTGCTTAGTGCGTTCGGAAAGGGAAGCAAGTACGTCATATACATCATTATACGGTGGTAAAGCAGAAGCCTGCTCACCTATGTAAGAGGTTTCACAGTTAAAGATACATAGAGGTTAATGCAATGAGACGGCTGAATGAGCAAATTACGGACTGGCTACGTAGAGAAAACTTGCTTATCTGATTGGCAAAGCTGTGACAGGTGCATTTGGATATGTGAATATCAGCAGGTACAATATAGGTGCTTTGTTTAGCCCTGATCTACAGGAATGAAAGAAGCTTTCTAAAAAAGATTATCGACATTTATTATAGAATTTACTTTATTACAATACGCTAACATTTATTTATTAATGATGACAAATGCACATTAAAAAATAAAAACAGCTCTTATAAGCTACATGTATCCTTGCTAAGAACGTGTAAATTTTAACATCCTGGATCCTGATATAATAAAGTGCTTCTTGTATTTATTTATATATCTCGTGTCCGCTTCATAACGAAATAGATAGGCGAAAAATAGGCCAGGTGCTGATGATCAGGTTGCAGAAGACGGCGAAATTGGTATTCGTATCCCTTTATCTGAATGCACTTCTTGCTTGAAGCACTTCTTGACATAAAATTAATAAAGATATTTCGAGCTTCTCTTAGCTATTTACTCTCAGTTCATGGCGGATAAATTTCAGAAGATGATCAACGAAGCGCACACGAAACGATAAATTTTCAAGGTGCGGTAGACACAATTATTTCTTACAGCTTGCTGTCTTTCTTTGACGGAGCAGTTTTCGCTTCAAGATAAAAACTTAGATGCACTGAAAACTAATACTTGGGTATCTAGGACACGCCGCGGAGAATTCACTAAATTCGACAATGTTTTGCTGCTTGCATGACAATAGAAGATTTTTTCTCATGTCACCTTAGGTGGGGGATGATTGCGCTGCTTAATAAATTAAATTTTAATCGGCTGTTGCAGCGTATCCTTCAGAAACATAACAAGAGCACGTTAAATGAAAAGGGTCTTCAGCAATTCCTCGCCGTCATTTTTGACAGCGCCGGTACTCTAGTTCAAAAATAAAACATGACTCGAAACTGAGCGATCGAAACCTTGTCAACCACACTATCGGCACACCAGAAAACTTATTAAAAGGTGTTTCGTAGACTTGACGGTCTAAAAGGAAGTAGATTCATCTGGTTGAGCTGATGAGACAACGCGATAACCTTCAGCCGCATGAGATATTCACCTCAATCAATGGATCAATTTTTCATAAGCAGCAACTTGACCTTTTCCGTGAAGGTCAGTGCACGTGCACTCGACGTTTTGACAGAATGAACATTTATCTGCGAGATTTTCCTAGAAAAGCAATGACACGGTCAAAATTTTAAGCTGAGACCTAAATTTAAGCTGAGCAAAGCGGGAGAAGGAAGAGATATGGCACGTAGCAAGCCAGTACGTAGGAAGAAATAATATTTTTGTCTCATTGATTATACCAATCGCTGTTTCTTATCATAATATAGTCGGTTTGATAAATCTTAAGTACTAAATAAAAACATTCATTTTTTTCATAGGTACTTATTTTCCTACTAATGCGTACTACGTATAGCCCTGCCTATGGATCAATAAGAGTGTTAGTCATGTACTTTTAAGAAATACGTTCATCACGGAAAAAATCTCGGCTGTGCTGTGAAATTTATTTCTTCTGTATACATAGTCCGAAATGACAGCCGCCTCTCGAACGTACATACGCACATAATCATATCTATACATATACTGACGTCTGAATTTATTCTAGCGTAATTCCTGTAAAGCAGTTACTACGAGCAAAACAGTGGGTTTAATTCATGCAGCAGACGGAAAGAAATTTGCAGCGAAATAATGTACAGAGCTGCTTTAAAAAATCAACAACTGAAGAATCTAGAATACATGGGTAGCAAAATCTCAAGAAGTGTGTATATAGTTGATTCTTGATTACGTGCGCATTCGCTTCCCGTGTCACATTTAGCAAATCTATCACATCACATCATTGTTTCGCTACCATGAATATGCAGTTTACTCTGGTTAAAGGTACCGAATCAGATCGAGACATAAAAACTCATCACCCGCGTTCATTACACAAAATGACACAAGTTACCATCATGCATTACTGTCAGGCCCGAATGCTTCGTATTGCGCTGTGAATATACACGGTAGCTAATAAATCAGAATGATATTGCCTACAGCGGCAATAACTTGAACACCATCAATATAAACCTAGTTTTAGGAAGGAAAATTGCTTAGCGAATGCAATATGTCATTATTCAGGTTAGATGAAAGCCATCAAAGAAATGGCTGACAGCGATCTCGCTGCTCATCATATACACGGGTTACAAGTTTGCCAATCACTCAAACTATATACAAGATTTATGTTAGAACCAGTAGGTGCGCGGCGCTACAGCGACAGCACTCTGGTCTGATAATAGAAATACTTTGTACGCCGGCACGCCTAACCACAAAGATTCCTGCTTCAAGAGTTCATAGTATACTTTGAATTTCTCTCAAAAAAGGTAGCAGCAAGGGCGATTTATTCCTGAAACTCGGCTGATCCAGACAAAACATCCAACAAGTATAGCCAGTTACGCATGCGCTTCTTATCTATAAGAATTAAATCTCTCTTGATACATTACTGTGCTCTTGTGCCATCATTCCTCTTGATTAATGCCTGTAGAGTTTTGATATTGAGGCACCATGCAACGCGAATCGCCATAGACACGAACCTGCCCGACGTGTGTCCAATTATCTGAAGTAGCATCGGCATGCAGTAACTCTTAACTTCAATGGTTCACAAATCACACACTGTACGTAGCCATCCACGGCCGCAATTCAAAGATGGCCCCAAATGAGAGTTGGATGGTGAAGAGTACATGTGTCTCCCGGGCACTGACGTCTTGATTATATTGACTAATTGCTTGCTGTACCAGGAAACCATCCATTGGCTGTGACGGGCATTGGATCGTGCCTCAGCATTTGCCTGTCCACGGTAGCCGTTGGAACGTTCTTCTTAATTCTTCTCCTCCTCGGTGTTCTTCAATTTCTGCCTCGTCGCACGCCAGAGTGCGGCGCATGCGGAACGAATTACCCGTTCAGCTATTGAGAATTTTCGAAGTATGACAAACACAACTTAAAACCTAAAGTCATCAGCTCTGTTTGTTGAAGAACTGTTGTGGTCTAGTAGACTGTAACAGAATATCAAGGCCTGAACTTTCGCAATGATCGGCGTAGTATTTTATTAGCAAGAACTTTTTTCTAAACATGTTAAGGTGGCGGCTTCTTTGATGCCACGCACAAAGTGACGGAATTATCTAGCATGACTAAGACATCATGGCGAGCCCTGCGCTTCTAGTCACCTACTATTTTCTAAGCCTTCTGAGGATGTTTTCTTGAGGCCTGTTTCATTACACAGACACCCTTCTTTATCAAGGGCACATAAAGGAGACAAAGCTGCACAAACGCTATAATGGCTATCACTGAGAGCCCTACACTGAAGACGATCAGCTTGCTTTATTAAGTCTTTAAAACTTAGACGGAATTATTCAGCGGCTGCTCCAGAGATGGAAGACTTTCTCCGCGGCTATTCTTGAAGTAATTATTGTACTCAGGAACATCTCAAGTATTCGCTTTAGTTTTTTGGATTCACTTTGAGTTGCATCTTTGGTTGTTAAAGGCAGTTCTGAGCAGAGTATGTTTAGAAATAGAGGTAAACCTATTTGACATGCAAACCGTGCTGACTCTATATAGCATTTCAGGTGTAAACTGTTTCCCCTGTTAACCGTGCAGAACACTATTAAAACTGAAAGTTTGTAAGCGTACTATTTGGAACTTAACCGTTCCACATGGAACTCAAAGCTTCATTGCTGGATTGACAGGTGTTAAAAGGATCTTCAAGGTTCTATATATTTAGATTTGGAATTAAAGGTTCATTTTCAGGACCCAAACTTTCCGTTGTGAAAAAGTTTAGAGATTCAATTGGAGGAAATTAAGAAAGGTCCTTAAAATTGCAAGAAAGTTGGAACCTCTGCACAGGGGTGTTACCCACTGGATCAGTACGCATTAGTGCAACAAGTTAACAAAGAAGAGGAAGAACAGAACAAAGATTGTCAGTGGAATTCAGCACACGTTACAAGTGAGCGTAGTGAATGGGCACGGAATAAAGAGGTACTGAAGGTCTATCTGAAGCTATGGTGACTTAATGGATCGGGCAGCTTTCTCTACAACAAAGAGTGAACATAAAATATCTTTGCAAAATTGATCTCAATGCTCAAATGCGGAAAAATTCTAAATTTGAGGGGAACGCATTACAAAAATGTGATGTTTTACCCATAAAACTTCGCAAATTACATTTTGTGATATGGTAATTAACTGAAGTGGCAAAATATGCCTGTCATCCATGCCTTGTCACAAATATTGTAAATTTTTTAAATATTACTGTGAAAGTTCTATTTTACAGTGCATTTACACGATTTGTTACTGCAAATATGTGTCTATAACAGTGTAGAAAAATGTGTAGGATGCACTCAGTTAACCCGGTGCATCGATATTCGCAGAAAACATTTTAATTGCTTTCTCGTGTTATTATTGGTACAACCCAAGTCCATTTACACTTATTAGCGAGCTCTATCTGAAGAAACGTCAGAAATTCTTGAGAAATATCTTTTTATCTTGGATATCAATGCTATTCAATACTTTAGAATACTGCAACGTATTTTGGAGAAATTGGAAAAACGTTTGCCTAGTCCTCGATTAACCTGTCATTTGGTTAAAGAACTCTTTATGTTAATGGTCCAAAGTTTAATGCGCTTTTAACTGATTTTTTATTTAGCAGCTGAATATCACTGACTTATCCGATGACGATTTTTTTTTTCAGTTTATCAACAGCTCTATCTCAGGGCTCTAGTCATACGGATGTAACAAACTTTTTAAATTTCCTGTTGCAATCAAATGATAATCAATGACTGTATTAGGACATCCTTCTCTCGTCACTCGCCGTCAGTGTTGTTATTTAATAACAAAGTTCAGTATGGTGCAAATAATTATGCTTCTTGAGAGCTTCATTCTTCGCAATGTCCAGAAGCTTGATTTTCATATTCATACGGTACGTTTTTTCTCTTCATTTCATTGTGTTTTCCATCATAGATCTATGCTCTTCAAAGGAGCTAATTTGTAGTACACTCATTCATGCCACTGCGACATTCCAAAATTGCCTTGGTTCAGAAGTTGGGGTCTGTGCTGAGGTCTTCATCCCAATTTCCTGGTGGCTTGCAATGACTCCTGAATTTATGAAGACATCCTTCTTAGTCTACCCTTAAGGCGCCGTGCACGGGTCGACGAACGTACAATGGCATCTTTGTGTAGTAATCGCAACCCATCAAACTTCAATGAGAAATTTTATGACTTTTTCTGAGAGTCCCACAGACAGTCGCTGCCGAAAGCTCTTCATTAATCAAGGCCTAACTGGAGTGGGAAAAATGCCTTCCCTCTGTTGACTTGTGTGAGGGAGCGACAATCGGTCCAGCAACACTTCACCACAAGAGCGTCTCTAGTCAAATTAGAACATTTGTGCTGTAAACCTGAGAGTCATGCCTTTATTTACCACCACTGAATTTAATTAACCCCAATGGTAGTAATAGCTTGGTGAAAAGATATTATCAGTATATCTCGAGTCCAATATACAGGCATCTGAACCGAGATATACCACGCATTAATAACTGGTCATGTGTACGGTGTAGGAGAATGCATGAAAACAGAAGTATTGATGGGCCTTCACAAGATAGCACTTATGTTTACTGAAAGAACGTTATGTGATTTCGCTAGCAAAAGTACGGTTTAAATATTTGAAAGAAATGGTGATGGCTCGAAGCACTAAGCAAAGAAGCTTGTACTGTCATGACTGACTAGTCACGTGGTCGATTCTTTTTTTTTTCGGTGTAAATTTATTATAGTCTCAGCTGCTAACTCGGTCGTTAACGTGCATAAGTCAGTTTGCGTAGATAAATGATCGCAGTCTCATGTTAAGAATATAAGCATGCTGTTCAGGCGCTATTTTCTTTATTTTTGATGGCATTCATATGAAAAGTACAGCTATTGGTAATATCCAAACCTCGATTTGTAAAACAATGCCATCTATAACTTTGAACACATATTTCTATAATGATTTCCTTTAACGAATAAAATTTATGCACCAGACCATGCCTACCAAGTCATTGGTAGCTGAATGAGAAACACATCTGGTACATAAATAATCAGCAATATATATTTCATTTGGTAAAAATGTTACTCGGTCAACAGATAAATATCATCTCCTATAGAATTATTAACGTAAAACTATAATAGATGCGAAATTGTGAAGTTTCAGACTACATTTCAGCAGCACATGTATAAAACGAGCACAAAGAAAATATGCAAGAACAATGAAGAAAATTGGTTGGCATAAACGTTTTAAATTTTACAGGCAAATTGAACCCCATTTTTTGCTTGTTTTCTAGAAATAATTTAAATTTTCAATAGTTTTAGTAATTAATAGAAATTCCTATTATGCTGCTGAAGTGCAATCGAACACATGCAACTAACTACGCGAGTTACGCACTGTTTTCACTGGACAGACATCAAGCATTAATTCCTTCTTAAAAAGTTATCCCTTAGCCTTAAACATATTCTTTTTCTACCCTTACTGAATAAGAAAGTCACTAAGGATTCCTTGAGTCACGGAACACCGTTCAGGAACTTGGATTTTCAAGCTTCCTGGACGATAAAATACAGGATGGACTCCCGACGACACGCTGATGGGCAGCTTAATGAGCAATCGGAGACAGTTTGGATTGCAAATGAGTTTTCCTAATGGAGGCGGTGCTTCAGTTAATGCACCTTTGGCAAACGAACTTCTTGCCCCTGCTGAGTGACTTACGACGGTCGTTTAGCGTTCACAAAATATGCCACAGGTGTGTACTGTATAGTTAAGAGACACGCAGTGAAGATGTATGGCAGAGGTGAAATTGGCTCCTTTATTTATTCACTTTGTTTTTGCCTAGCCAGTGAACAACAAAAACTTGGCGACCTCGTACTGAAAATGAAGATAAAATACATATATAGCTCGTGTAGGATGGAAACTTTAGTTTTGGCAGCAACGCTAAATACTAACCTCGGAGGATGTAAACTTTAATAGGCAGCTTAGAAAAGCTTCCAAGATTAAAATCGCTGCCATTGCGGTGTCTATGAATAGAACTTAAGTACAAGCAGCTTACGCAAAAGTATGAACTACGAGCTTTACAATAACTTCTATTACTTTTATTACCTAGCATCTTGTTAACTTTTAGGTTCAAGTGATCGCACAATATCTTAAACCAATGTAATGTAAACCAAACTACATCTCCTCTAACCATATTTTAAAAAGAGACGTATTTAGACCTAGCTACAAAAACAAAAGCTATATATTGGCCTGCGTTCAGCTTGGAATATAATACTAAAACTAACAGTAATAATATTACCATTCTGCGCAGTTGTTGCTTGTATTCAGATCAGGAGTAAGAGCGGACACTACCATAAACGAAATTAATAGTGAGAGAGTATCTCTCGAGTGCATTCCTCTTAGGGCAGTATCACATAGTATACGTGTTTCCAACTTAGTTTCGAAAGGCTTCATCTCTCCAGGATTTGACATTCAATTTCGTAGGGTTTGTGCAGGCAAATTAGACCGCCTAAGTTTGGGAGGCTTCATCAGCGAGTCGATAGGTGCGAGATCTGAGCATCTTCATTACAATTCTGATTGAGAACTTGTCACGAGATCGCAGTCTCATTAGCAACCAAATGACTGCGATTTAACCATTAGGAAATCTGCAACAAGATGACTTCTGGGCGCTCTAATTTTGGACACTCGCGATGCGGCTTTCCAAGTTGTTCGGTTAGTGAGATGAGGGTTAAAAAGAGAACTATTGCCATCGAATTTTTTTTTATGTTAGGCACATGATAAAAGAAACGATCGGACTGAGGGCACGACTCGTACTGGAACACTTAACGTCACAGTTGATGACTCGGCTCTGCCGCCTGTTAATGCACAAAAACCGTGCATTATAGGGTTGAGACTCATATGTGTCGCAGCAGTGTAGCATATGGTAAACCGAGCACGGGCAAGCGTTTTAATATTTACTAAATCATGTGAAAGAGATGCCAATTGGTATAATATGGTACTTCCGTGCCTGCCAAGGCCAAATTTTACTTAAGCGTTGTGGTATGCAAAATATGAACAACTCAAGTTTTGTAGCACAAAAAGCATGGGAATTAAGGTAGATATCTAAAATAAACAATTACTTCAAACTGTCATCCCAGCTGCAACAAAGGAAAGCCAAGAATGTTCTCATATACGAGGACTGGAGGACCATCGACAATGCAGTAAGCTTATACATATTAGCAATTTGCAATCTGGCATGATATTCGGTTTTGTATTTCAATGTAGACAGATCCGCAGACAGGCCTATAGTCTGTTGAATTTCATTTTCTGACCAGTGTAAGAGAACAGTGCAAAAGTTATTGAGCGACAAGCTGTGAAGGGGGAATAAATTAAATAACTACATATTGCTGATGACGTGGACCCAGAATTAATTCATAGCATCTGCAATTCTATTGATTGTTTTGTAAAACTACAGGAGATAAGAATAAAACCTAGTATGTCAGGATGTCTAAACTTGTGAACGAGACGCGAAAGCAGCAACAAATCTGAAAATCTTGAAAAAGATTTCCAGGTTTTAAAAATGATATCGGTGAAGGAAGAAAACTTGGTGTACTGGGCAGCCTCGGGCGGTAGACGTGGCAGAGCTTTCTGAATATAGTGAGGCCTCCAACAGGCTCGTGCAGCTCAAATACGCATTTTATTTTAAAATTTTTATAAAACTGCAAAGCAAAAAACATAAAGCGTGAGCCTTGGGCAGTATTGTGCAGCGGACGTGGAGTCCTGGAACAGTCCTGGAGACCTGGAACAGGCCTGGAGTCCTGATTCCATCAGAGGGACAAACAAACGTCATGTTGATCCAACACAATCACTGCCATGCTCCGGGCAATGCATGCTTGCATAGGGAATTTGCATGGGGTAGCTGTATAGGCGGTTACTCACCCGCGAGTCCGACTGCGAGTAAATGATGCCCGGGCTTGGCTCCCTTGCAACACACCGACGATTCCATACCGACTTTCCATGGAATATGTATACTACTACGACTCATAGAAACACCCGCGAAGGTGTAACTTCAGGGAATCTAACTAGAATCAGCCAACGGAGTTTCTAATCATCAGGCAGTGTCGCATTGACGATCTCACTGTCTGCGGACTCTATGTAAGCCGCTGTCTTAAGTAAAGAACCACAATATTTATCGAAGAGATGCAATGGACTTACTATCGTCGGTGCCTGACTCCGCTTTCAGTTGGCTTGCTTGCTGAAGATGAATATATTTTAAGCTGTGTAATTTTTACAGAGGTGAGATATCACAGTTAGGAAACTTTCTATCAAGCAAATGCAAAAAGATGCTTGGAACGAAAATAGAAAATCGTGCAGTTGCTTATCACGAAGAGCAAAATTTGCACTATCTTATACTTTATTGAACATATAGTGAACAATTATTTGTACTGTCCTCCACATTAGGCCGGCAAATACACATGTAACATCAAATATAAAGCAGACCCTTCCAATTCGAGGGGTCATAAATCGCACCGCAATCGGGCGAATTGAGAACCTACACAACACAGTGAGCGTACGTGCCAATAGTTAATCAGCGCCTAAACAGATGTTTTTAAAGATCCATGGCAAAGATAAAGGCCAGTTAATAGGGATAATTTGTGCTGGTAAAACTCTTGGGACCTGTTTACTTGGAGAAAATAAGTTGTGTATATATATATTAAGTACTTCACTGAATAAATAACAATGCTTAATCATTTTGTATCTTCACCATTGCTCTTAATGACCTCTCTGATTCTTTCGGGCATGCTTGTAGGTTTTGGAATACTGACTAGCATGTTGTAATCATAATTTAAGGGTTACGGTGCTACACCGGTGACCTAGCCACTGATTATCGTGTTGCGATAACAACCCGAAAATTTGTAACACTTATTGTGGCGGAGGTTAGTGGGACGGTAATATAACCATTCAGAAACATCCTTTTCAACTAAAAGAAAGCACAAAATATGTAAACGAACTCGGAGCAAACTCGGTAGCAAAGTAAGAAGGCATACTTACGCCGTGCCATGTTAGTGAAATTACAATTTAACATAGAATTTCATCATTGTTCACCTTGGAGAACTCATCAATAGATGTTGCTCCCGCTACCGCATTTCGGGAAACGGTTACCATTTTTTCCGCTGCTGTAGCCCAACTCTAAGGTGATTACAAGTTTCAAGTTTGAATGCGTTCCGGTTATTTTAGCTTTGTCATGAGCTTCCAGGTCGAACAGCAATTCTTCTGAAAAAGTTTGTTTCTGAGGAGGTTCCAGAAAATTGCTAAGTAGTTGACATCGGTCGATAATTATTTCCCAAACCTAATGTTGGGCGTCGACAAGTGAACAACATTCAAAGCTGAAAGTGAAAAATTATTTGAAAACCTCCTTATTATTGTCTGAAATTTCATAATTTTAATGGCAAATCCTTATATGAGTCTCACCCAGCCTCCAGTGAAAATGGTTGCATGCATGTGACAATATTGTAAATGAGTAGACATTTCTGTGAACTTTCGTTCCTGAGAGAAGGTACAGGAACAAAATAATATAGAGTTTTCCAATTCATTATGTTGCTCTACACGTAGAGCTGGCCATTGCGTCCCGTATATATAGTGCGCCCCTTGCGTCCATGTGCTCCGGGCGCACTACACCCTCTTTGGAGGTGGACCGGCGCGAGGTGCAAAGTTTTTGAAAGAGTCGTATCGAGGATTAACACTTTACAATTCTATCGTGTCCCTCAATTCAAAAACGAAAAAATAACATTCGCACCGGCTAGATCCCAACATCTTAGGATGTTCCCATTTTCCTTCGAATCCCCCCTATGGGAATTGATTGAATATTGTCGATGCGATATGTAAAAGTACATTTTTATTCAATGTGAACACTGAGATAAGGAATAACAATAAGTAGAGACCTTGCTTTTACCGAACATCTAACATACGTATTGAATATTTCATCACTTTCTAGTATGCTGCATAGATCTGAATCTTCCGTCAACGCTTCATGAATGTTCGTTAGTCGGTTCATGTCGAGTCCTCTGGCCCTTAATACAGCACTTCGTGTAAGGTCAGTATTAAAAAAAAAATCACGGAAAAAAGTAAGCAAAAAGTACATAAGGCCGTGATTAAACTAAAACAGGAATAACTAGTTATTATTATTATTATTATTAAATCACACCAGGCTGGCGACGTAGGAACGGAGAAACTCCATGAGGTTAACAAACCCCCACGCAACCAACCCAGCGGGTGGAGAAAACAAAAGAA
>LQNS02278125.1:33027962-33048403 GCA_001587735.2 Parhyale hawaiensis
CGGCAGGAGCGAGACCCAAAACCACGAGGACCGGGGTTCTCCTCCACGTCCGGATATCTAGTTATCAGGCACGCAAAGAACAATAAATAAACATACACCATAAGAAAAGGGAATCATCAAAAAATTACAAAAAAGCAGATCGACAGTCGTGATAGCAACGAGAGCGGCCAGCTATCCACGCGCCCCAGACCCTACCATCACCAGTACGGGTTTTGGCCGAAAAGAGGAAGAAGAGAGAGGAAAGGAAAAGAGCATCAGGTGGTACTACCCGAGGGAAGGAAGAGAGGAACAGACTGCGGAAGACTGAGTACCCAGCTCTGGCACCAGCCTGTTCACCTCCTCTCAGGGATGCCGTTGGACCAAAAAGGTCTCATCCGCCTTTAGAGTGTCATTTCCTCTAACTCAGGGGCTACCCAGAGCCCCGAACCAAAAGCCAGCTCATACAAACAAAGTGGCGTCCGGTGGCCGGACATTGGGGGCGGCCTGATAACGCGCAGGCCACGCGTAATGAATGTAAGTATACAGCTTAATTTACATTTCCTCAATATGATGTTAACTCCAATGGGCGCAGTTCTCAGGAAAGCTATCGACCGACTACATGTAGACGTGCAAGCGTCTTCAACTTAGGAGGAAATGTGTTTTCAGTACCTGGAGCCTTGTTGTGGAACGATTTACAGAATGAGCTGAAACCCGGATGTCACCTAATATTACCACTTATACAGATAGTTGCTTACGACATTTTTTTTTATTAAAGTAAACGCTACGTCACATGCGTCTGCTAATTCGCGTATTAGTCTTTAATATCGTAGAGTGTCAGGAAATAATCAGTACAGTTCACAACCTTGTATCTGCGTGCTCAATAGAGTTGAAGGATATTCCAACGTGTCAGCAGACTCATTAATCTCAAGGGATATTTAATTGGTTGGTTTAATTTATAAAATGATATTTCCTATGTAAATAAATGAATGTGTGCATCTGACTGTTCAGAAACTTTTTTTTTCTCGTTTCGTATGCTGTGGAATTATGTAGTAGGTTGCGTTTGCCAGTAAGACGTTACATTCTATGGCCATGCGAAGTGTATCTTCAACATTTTATGGTTTCTAGACATAAGTCGGACATTGTACGATGCAATATATCGGTGAGCTTATAGGGGGGCTATTATTAATTTCATCATTAATAGCCTCTAAGTTATGTAATATTATTAGCAGTTAGCTCATAAAACTTTCACTGTTCACAGATAAAGATAGAATCATGCATTTCTCCTCGCAGTGAAGGTTCACAAACTGTTCACATCTTCCCACCGTCTGTCTATGCTATAAAGACTCTCTTGGACTAGCACGCAATAATGACGTAGGCCCTCCTCCTAGGGTACCAAAAGAGGTTTACCTACCTCGCAATGGCAGCGTTAAGAATTTGGCAGAGGAAGGCTGAAAAGGGACTCAAGTAAAATGTGGAGGGGCTGATGTTGCCAAGAGAAATACTAGCGCATGTATGTTGGGTACATGGTATAGTATTAGAGGCTGAGTAAGGAGTTGGCGAGGCTCAAGCCATTGGCGTCCACACTACCACTTCATTGACGGCAGCATCGTCCTGATGGCGCCTGGCCTCCATCCTAACTGTACCCCATATCTGCCGCCGAGGATTACCCCTCAGCAGATAGACGTCATCAAGACCACGATCGTTAAGGAGCTGCAGAACATGATTATGCCAGGGGAGGAGGGTCAGTAATAGCCTGCCTAGCCTCAACACAAGGGGACCAAGCTCAAGAACATGATGCTCTTTGGTGTACTGCAGGCCAGCCGGGAGCTACGGTTGTTAATGTCCTGAGGAAGGTCATGGACGACGGAAAGCTCACCTGTCCTGGGTGCTGTTCCCTTCAGTGCAAAGAGTGGCTTGCATGGATCTTTTTACCTCCGCCAATTAAGGAGGTTATGTTTTTGTCGAGTTTGTCTATTTGTTTATCTGTTAGACTGTTTGTCTGTCACCAAGATAACTCAAAAAGTTACGGACGGATTTTAACGAAATTTAGCGGTATTGTTAAGTATGTGTTAAGAGAAAAATGAAAGCAAAAGAGGGGAAGGGGAAGAGAAGAAGGGAAACGAGGAAGAAAAAGAAGAAAAAGAGGGAAAAAAAGAAAAAAAGTAGAAGACGAGAACGGAGAAAGAAGACTATAGCAGAACTTCAGTTCTTTGTGTACTGTTTTCTATTCATATTTGCAATAGCAGTATACAAATTTTTGCCTCTTTTTTGTACTGCTTTTGAGTTAGTTGAAACTATTTTTATTCTAGACACACGGAGAAATTTTCAGGGGCGCATCAAAATTAATCAGGGGCACTGGGATAGGTAGTGTCGCTGGAGCAGGGGAGCAGGCGCAGTGAGGGAGGAGAAAATTGGGGCGAAGGGGCGCAGGCGCACTGGTGAAAAAAAAACAGAAGCGCCTACCTCGGTTAATTGATGCCTTACCAGGATCATTGAGCAACTCATAAATAATTGTCTCAGTAATTACGAGGCTAAAGGAGCGCATTCCAAAGCAGTCAAATCTTGTATTATAGGAAATTACAGTGAGTGTATATGAAGTGTATATAGTAGCTAGTTTACTTTGAAATATTCAGCGCACTTCTGCAGCGTTGGTTTGCTAACATCATGTAATCTCATGACTGTTCAGATGACATGCAGATGTTCAGATGGTGTTTGGGTTAATCGTCCACATGTTTGCATGTTGAGTCTTTAGCAAAAGATTTACTAACATTTTTGCCCTAGAGTCGACTGCTTAGCAACAGTCGATCGTAACGCTTAGGATATCTCTTCAAATTTTCGATGAAATAAAAATTCAGTTGGCTGTATACATTTTTGCTGTTTAAGTAAGCACCGCAACGTTTTCGGACTCTGTGAAGTACAAATGTAGGAAAAAGCATACGATGTGAAGCAAAAAATAATAATAAAATAGATGAGATGAGCATCATTCCAACTGTAAGATGCTGCAAGGCACCATAATTATTGTCAGTCTAGAGATTAGAACCCTAAACGTCAAGTGAACAGAAAACATGGGAGATGAGTGTGTTCTCCTGTTACTAACGCAAAGCCATGCATAACGTCACAGTCTGCAACATCCAATCGCGGCTTCTGCAGGTTCGCCACCACGAGTGGGGCGACTCAAAGTGCTGCTTATAATGGCTACTGTACTTGCAAAGTTAGTTCTGCAATTCAACATGAGCACATACACCATGTTTGCACGAGAAGAGCGCGCTGGTAGCAATCGAGGTCTAAAAGCCAGTTCCTACTCGCTGGGCTGGAAGCCAAAAATGTGGCTGGCAGCCAGTCTCCACGCCTAGCTTGCAAGCATACCTGATCGGCTTACAAGCTTGGCTCGCAAGCCAGTTGTGGTTATGCCTGCATCTCAGTTCCCAGTTGACTGTATGGATGATGGTGAACCGCAGGAAACTTGCTGCTGCCAGGCTATTGCTCAGGCGAAGGCGCCAAAAACGAAAAGTGTGGATGCAGCCGCTGCTTGCGCGAAGGGCAGAGAGAGGAGACTAGGTACCGGTCACTAGTGCAAAACATCACTGGGGGGATGAAGAATTTTTCCAGACCTACATGAGGATGAGGAAGGATACCTTCCACCACTTCACACAGGTGTTCAAACTTTTTTGCAGTCAACTACCACTTTTGGCGCCATTTTACATGAGAAATAACACTGTAATAATATATAATATGTCACCTGAACTTCAACAAAATTGATGTGGCTGCCAGCAAAAAATAAAACGATTTATTCTTTTGCTGGCTACTAGCTGAAGGGTACAAGCACAAAGCAAGGAATAAAATTTTTGGCTGAGAGCGCGTCGATGATCGGCTACCAGCCTATAATACGAGCTGCCAGCACAATTTTGAGCTGCAACCGTGTTTATTAGCTGCCAGCTACATTTCTGGCCTCCAGATCATCAAGTGGGAACCGGCCATAAACTGACGAGTTCGTTAATCTCATAAATTTGATCAAATGAATCACCTTCATTTTACTATTAGTTACTGCACTTCAGTATAGTTAATATTCCAATTATGCAATAGGTACACTTCCATGATTCTGCTCCAACGTGTTTTGTATTCGCAATATTATTGTACCCACATTTAGTTCAGTTTACTCATTTCAATTTCATTTTACGCTTACAAATTTTATGAGATCAAATGCGTATATATTGCATCCAAAAAGTAGGACAGTTTATAAATTTAGAAGAGTTTACAGGAAGCGGGGAGACCTTCAAAGCCCTCAAATATGTCAAAATGCTATTAAATTTTTTTTTCTATGGAGTACGAGTCTCAACCCTGCGCACAACTGTTTCTCTGTGATTAACAGAGGATTACTGCATTGACATAGTTATGTCATGCCGTCGCGTTAGGCAGATAACTCCAATTAAGAGATGACTATGATTGCATATATTTGAAGTCAGAAGTAAATATTTTACCTAAACATACCAGCAGTGGCAGCTTAGAAAATGACAACTTGGCTCCTGTTCTTCCCAACTAAGTTGGTACCAAGATGCCCCAATGTTCTCCTATCTAGAACTGAGAGCGTAACGATCGTATACCTAACACACGAACTAGGCAACGTAGGGAGCAACAAGCAGCATTATAATGTGATTCCCTTGGTCATGATTCTCCCACTGGCGCTGCAGTAAAACCGCCTCCTTAATCATCAACGTTGATAGTTATCGGTTTATTTACTGTTAAATTGAAGCATTTTCATAAACAACAGACATTTTCAATCCATCCGTGTCTTTGATACAGTTGGTTGGTGTAGCGGGTATTTATTGAAGACAATTCCTTGTAATTTAGTCAACCTCTAATGAATACCAATGCATATTTTTTATTCATATGTTCATATACCTAATTATAGATTGCCTGTTCCCTTCCTGTATGGAGGTAAGATACGCTGATAACAACCCTCGAATTAATAAATGTTAATGTTGACAGAATAAGCGGTGAGTAGAACCCAATCGCGGTTCATCCAATGATAACTAGCCATCAATTTAAGCTTCCTCTTGATGCAGGCGATGAAGGCATTTGGCTATCCGGTAACATCTAATGACACACAATTAAAAGGCTTGGTCTCTTGTAATAACACGGCTTTCAGTCGGGGCTCCCTCACTGTAGTAGATTTTATTTTTAGCTGCCCTTCAATCTTTTTGATAGATCATATTGATGAGGAGTCAGTCTTACCTTTAGTTGCGATTTTCGATTTTGGCAGGTTTGAAAAAGGTACTGCTTTCCTTGGAATTAAGAGAATTGGCAACCGATGGTATTTCAGGTACATAACGAGAATATTGACTATAAATTTCGGGCAGAACGGGCAGCCAATTTAATTGTGAAAACTGAGATTTCAAAATTTGCTTCTACTTTTTTAACAACAACATGAAGAGGACGATAATCAAGCTCGTACTCAGCCTCGTTGGCATTGGTAGCCACAAAAGCCTTCGACATAGTAGACGAAATATGAAGTAGTCAGACCTATTTCATGTTCTATATCAGACTCACCATCTTGAGCATGAATAACGCGAGGGCAAGGGAAACGGTCAAATACAATTTTACCGCCCACCCCAATCGGGACACCCACATGCACTGGTTCGTGCTGCGGACGCATTTACCCCAGGCCTGTTAAGTTATTTTCCACGGCTGTAACTAACCACAGACTTTTTTTTAACTATAGCATCAGGTGAAGGAAGGATTCATGCGAGCTACGGTCTCGTGACTGATCGGGTTATGTGTTAAGTCAGTTCCCTCGCCATGGACTGACTTTCAGAAACTTATTCTTTGGCTAGGAGGTGAATATGAGATTTAAAGACAGTAAGCACAGCCCCCTAACGCACTTCATTTGTCGACGCAATGTTTAAGGAGCCACGTTACATTTACTTTTTGGCAGCACTACAAAGAGAAAGGTAACGCAAAATGGGATAGGCCTCATTCACCTAATGCAATTCTTTATTCAAAACTTAAGTATGTATGTTTAGTGTTTCTGCCACGGCATGAATCACATTCCCGAGCAAAAGCAATGGAGGATTTTCAATGCAAACAGCTCTGGCGTAGTGTTTCATGGTCGGGTTCACTAGCAGAACTTGACACACATGGAATTACTAGACACTATGCATTTGACGGCAGTAACAAGCTTTTCAGTTTAGTAATTAAACACTATGTGGCTACTGCCCGAACATACTGAGGGTCTGCGGGCAAGGGGTCGTCCTGTTGGATGATGACGAGAGCTTAAATCCACGGATGGAAAGATTTTCGTCTACAAAAACTTATGAAAAGAGCTATCGCAATCACGAATACTCATTACTTATTAACAACAAACAAAACATGGGAGTATAACTGGTGTACAGGACAACAACGATAAAGCATAAATGCTCAGTAACACAAGACTGAAATTTTACATAAGTGTATTCATAATCGAGCGCTGTGAAGCACACCTACAACCTAGCTAGTGCAGCCTGTTGCATCACATTCATTAGCTTAATAGATAAGTACGTAGCCGATGCTTCAGACGGATTACTCCAAGCGACAATCTTTCACTTCGTATAACTCCAATAAATTGTTACGAAGTTCTCCTACCTCTCTCCCAACGATGATCCGTCACTTCAATTAACTATAGCAATTTTTCAAGCTCTCCATCATACTTTACTTACAAATTTCACATTATGATCATGCAAACCATATTCGATCATGCATATCCACCACCAACCTGTTCCGTCATGCGCAATCAGCCCGAGAAGCCAAGTTTGCCCGAGTTACCCAATTTCTCCAATTGGCTTCTTCCTGCAGAAGCTCGTCATTTCAATACACCCGTCTTCCTCAATAAACTATTGACTATCATCTAAACTACTCATTACCATAAAAGAATCGTGGAGTTATTGCATAATTACTCTTTACGAGATTTATGGCAAGGCTCAGGGAAATAATTGACAGTGCTGGGTTTTCTTCGAGCTTCTGTCTCGGAATTTTGAAGCGCGGTTCGCGGTTATAAATTACTGGAAGGGCTGCCCACGAAATCGGTACATGTGATACCATCTACTGAATTTAACGTCAATTCGTTCTCTTGACTCAGAAATGTATTTGCAAGTGTTGAAAAACGGCGTCATTTTTAAAACCGTGGCATTTTAATTTCACAATTTGGTAGTTATTCTAGAATTTATTCGGAAGAATACCGGTAAAGGAATGCATTTTACAGTACATATGCAAAAATTAGTGGAAAATAACTTTTATGTTCTGCGTGATTCCAAATAAGAAGCTAAGTGATACACTGTTCACTGTAGCATGGTTTTAAATGGCATGAGTAGAGCACGCTGAGAGCGCATACCTCCGCCAAGCAAGGCAACAGTTACGAAAAATTAAAATTGGTTCTGAGACTATGATTTTCTCTGTATCAACACCAAAATCTAATCATTTGTACCCTTCAATAGTGTTAACAGCTTCAATGATTTTTTGAAGATCCGTTCATAACATTTTGAGTTTTACTGCTAACAAGCATAATGACAAACATGAGCCAAACATACAAACGAACAAACCGATTTCATAAAGACCCGTTCATCATTTTTTGAGTTATTGCGCTAACAAGCATAAAACTAAAGGCAGCAATAAGCGAACGAACAAACAAACGGATCGTTACAAAAAATTTGGTCATTTTCTTTTCAAAATATGCCTAACAACTCATATAAATTTCATAAAAATCCGTTTATAACTTTTTGAGTTAGAGCATTTAGAAAAATGAGGCAGACAAACAAACGGATAGACGGATCTTCACCAAAATTTAATCATCTGTTCCTCCTAACATACCCAACAATTCCTCTAAATTTCGTCAATATCGGCCCATAACTTTTCGAGTTTTCTTAATGACAGACCGACAGACAGAAAGACAGACAAACACGACGAAAATATAACCTTCTTGGCGGTGGTAACAAATATTTTAGGTGGGTCGAACATGACGGTTCAAACGGACCGAAATGTCATGTTGACCCATAAAGGGTTAAATTAACACGTGCGCAGAGTATTACAAGCTATATGCAGTAGTAGTGGGCCATCCTTTAAGTTTAATTTATGTTTTACCCTTGCCTCTAAGGGAGCGCTCGTACTACCACTTATAAAAAAGTTTTACAATCATGCCGTGTATAAAATTAACTAAATTTATGTAAGTGCGTCGTCAGAACTGTCATATTTTATTGCCTACTATTATTTAACATCTACTTGCTGTATAGCCGTGTAGTTGTAAGAATATGCATTAAGTAGTTGGAATTACGACATATTTCTACAGGAAATAATTTAACTACACAGCCACGTTGGCCGGATCTTCTCATAAATAAATGACTATTTCAGGTTACTGGTCCAGCAGATTTTACGTTCATAGCTAAAAAAGTTTTATATTGAAATCAAGTACAATAATTAGGTGAAGTAAAAACAGCTTGAATTTCCCTCCAGGCACGTGCATGTAGCCCGATATAATCTCATGGTTTACTGAGAGAATGATGCCGAGAAGTCAATCAAACACATGGCGGAATAATAACTGCTGTAACGCAGCAGCTCGCACTTTTCGAAATTTCCTGGAATTTCTTTCGTTTTTTGATACAGCTATGGAGCCTCTGATCAGCTCTCCCAACACTCGTTAAACTTTTACCTTTCAGTCGCTGATAAGCTCATTCTTGCTATCTAATTCCTTCTCAGCAATTTTCCATTAAAAAGTGTTATCAGATCAAGGTAGATCCCAACGAGGTAGAAAAAAAATTGGAGCAGCCTAGCCATTGAAGCGAACCAGATTTAAGCCGATGTGACATCGATTCAAAAAAGAATGAGTCGGCTCGAGCCACTCAGAATTATTTGAAAAATTTTCCTCGGTGACTGTTCGCATACATCGCTTCGAGATGAGTAGGTAATTCACGAACATGGATGGGAATTCGTGGCGAAGGCAAGGTTTTGATAAGAGTGGCGGCGACGTTGGAGATTTGCAGCTCGCATAACAGGTGGAAGATCAGCAAACGGGCAATTAAACCCAACCATGACAGATGATCGTCTGATCAGACCAGGGATAAATAAATAGCCTATAGTACGTGAAGTCCCGAAATTCGTACAGAAGTCGTTTCGAAAGTTCGTGTGGAGCTTTTTTTCTTAAAAAATAATAAAAGCTTATCATGACCGAAAATTTGTTATTTCATAAAAAAAATATCTGAAGTGTTATTCAAAGTCAGAGAAAATATGATATTGAATTTAAAATGCTAACATGAATTTCTACGGAACCAGCGTCATACGGGGTCTCGTGTTCCACTGGACTTATATCGTTGATCAATGGAACAATTCTACTGAAAATCTTTCTTTAAGATGAGGATAATTATAATTTCATGAGCAGTCAAATAACTAACTAACTGGAGAAATAATCCGAAAACGCAGACCTTTGCAAAGCAATGTGATGCTAACAAAAACTTAATATTGGTACTGAATCCAGGATTTTTGTTTTATCATCACTAAAACTAAATCATTTGTTCCTTGTAACGCTTCCAAAAGTTTCTTTAAATTATACGAAGATCAGTTGATAACTTTATGGAGTTATGTTCGGACAAGTAACACAGAGACAAAGAGACTAACGCACGAACGGATCATCACGAAAATTGGTTCATTCTCATCTCGTAACATATCTAACAGCTCCTGCTTCACGAATATCTGTCCATGACTATTTGAGTGATGTTGCTGATAGCAAAATAGAAAAACAGAGCGATGTAAACGATCAAATGGACCTGAAAATCATCACCAAAATTTAGTCTTTTTTTTTTGTATTATCTTAAGGAGTTCTTGCAATTTTCATGAAGATCCATTGCTAACTTTTTAGGTTATGGAACCAAGATAAACAGACGAACAGTCGGATGGATTATTACCAAAAATTAATTATCTGTTGCTCGTAATATACCTAACAATCAGTCTAAGTTTCATGATGATCGGTGAATAACTTGTTGAGTTGTCTTGATGACAGACAAACTCGGACAAAAATATAACTTTATTGGCAGAGGCAAATACAGTAGATAGCAGGGTGGAAAAAGCAAAGAATATAGTGTCGATGGTTGTTTTCTTTCCCAATAAACTAATTTGTGTAAAAAAATGAATATTTATTACCTCCGGCAAGGAAGTCAAATTTTTGCCTCCGTTCGTCAGTGGAGGTGTTTTTCTGTCTAATATTTTGTCTGCTAGCAGCAAACCCCACAAAGTTATGAACGGATCATCATGAAACTAACAGGGACTGTTAGGTGTGTCATGAGCAACAGATGATTGACATTAGGCAACGAATCGTTCAGCCGCTTGTTTGTTTATGTTATCTGTATTTTTTGCCGATATAACTCAAAAAGTTTCAAAGGGATCTTCATAAACTTACAGGAAGTTTAAGTAATGTTATGAAGAACAATTGACCAAATTTTGATGATGATTTGCTTGTCCGTTCATTTGTTTCTCTCTGCTTGTTCTTTGTTCGTCAGTAACATAGCTTAAAAAGTTATGGACGGACCTTCAAAAAATTTATGAGAACTATTTGAAACGTTACGAGGAACACAGTACATATCTAATTTCAGTGATGATCTGCAAGACCGTTTGTTTCTTTGTCTTTCTGTTTGCCTTTCTGTTTATTTGAACATAACTCAGAAAGTTAGAGATGGATTCGTGACATTTGCGGGGCCAGCAGAGGCACGTCATATGGAATAGAAGATTCAGTTTTGATTATCATCGAAAACAAGTCCACGATTCGGGACCAATTTGAATTTTTTGTTAGCACTGCGTAGTTTGACGGAAGTCTGCGCTCTCGACGTATTTCTTTAGCTTGTTCTAGTTTATGGTTAGCACGTGGGAGATCTCATTTGCATATTGTTCATTGCCAGCGTAAGCTGAATTTCCCTTTGCAATAAAGCGCAGCATAACACGGAATGTGTTGTATTCTCCTATATTTTGACTACAGTAAGCTCCAATCCACTTCAGCATGGAGCACAGTAGGTTGTAGACGAAGAGCCAGCAGCGGAACTGGATGTAATAGTGCGATCATTGAAGCGCGCTTCCTGGCTCAGAACTCCACCGTTTGTGATGATTGCTGCAGAAAAGTCTAACCATTTAATCATTCTTCTTCTAGGCTTTCTCGAGACAAAAAGCTGTTTTGCTACAGCAGACACGAAGTATTGCAACCGCGTGCAGAAGTATATTGAGCATGAACTGAGATTGTCATACGAGTCTGTTGCTTCGTATGATTATTTTTTTCTCTTTTTCATTTCGCGATCGGGAATTAATTACTGAATGGGAATCATGAGAATTTTGTTCAAGGAATCGGATTTCCCAAAACCGTGTCATAGCTTGCCGTAACATCAATAGATGTATTTGCAGCGTTTTAGGGCCCGAGGGCTTTCGAGGCATGATTTTGACTACTGTATAATAAATTCTGATTGGAAGGAGAAAGTTAACCCGTTTGTATTACTAAAAGCACACCATTATTAAATAAAAAATCGTTACAAAGGTCAAGACTTAAGCCACTTCACAAACGATAATGGATTGTACAACGTCGCTTGTCACGAATACTGCAAAAGAAACTTTCCTCACGAACCGATATTCAACTGAAGATGGGAGGAGGCGGCAAGGCGTTAGTTCGTAGTTTCGATTCTCCGGCAGCATTGAATGTTCACCGCCAGTTGAAAAAATATGAATCTTCTTCTCTAACATTAGGTACCACCAGCCCTTGACGTATCTCTCCCCACTCGTCAGCTTCAGGGCGTCGCGAGTTTCGATGGACTTCGTCACAAACATCTCATAGGTTGATGGATACTTATAGCAAAAGTATCATCTCTACTCCAGACCGTGTGGTCCAGCGCTGGAGTCAGCACCGCAGTTCTACGTACCTCTATTCTCTCTAGTTTAGCAATTATCAGAGACTTCTCCGCTTACATAGCGGCTACATTGAGCACCAGTGAACATATACGCACAGCACCGATATTAATTTATTTATTTATCATTTCTCTCTCCACAGGCGAAAGGTGTTCCTGGATTGTTAAATTATATTTTATATTAAAAATTTCTTGTAGATTCATTTCTTAGCAATTGTACAGCTATGAATCTACAACCTAATCAACAAGACTCCGTGAAATCACATACCAAACCAGTTAACTGAACTGGCACCGCAATAGTACTACCTTACGGTCACCTTCTCACGAGGAGCAAAATAATGTGTAATTTTGTTTCTGCTAATGTTACAGCTTGTTCCATTAAAGTAAATAAATGGGAAATGCAGTTCTTTTTCCCCGAAAAGAGATCTGCATGGCTTAACACTATTTCACTTGATTGACTAAATACTATTGCATACAATATCATCCAGAAGGTATGGCAGTACCATACAGCACGACCTACAGTACAAACATGTAAATTTGAAATTATGTATTTATATCTTATAATAGGACGGCTTTTATCAAGTGAAATATTATTTCTGTTAAAGTTTGGATCTTATTGGGATTTTGAGTGATGCGGTAATGGTCATATTTATGAAACTGTGCAGATGCTTTATCCGATATTTTTGTACAGTTCCCACTTTGACAACGACATTTGCTAAGCATGTCGAAAGTTTGGTTAAATAAAATTTGTGATCCAGAAGAAGTATTATTTTATGTTAACTGAAAAATTGATAGCTGTACAAAATTGTCCGATACGAAAGTGTTTAAAAACAGAAAGTAATTGTAACGGGCCACACGTGGGCAATGAAGTTCAATAATTTGATGTTGCAAAGCTGACAATAGCTTTTGTATCGACAACTTTATAATATTTAACTCTAAAAGACGCGTACTCTAACTCTAAATCTCTAAAAGACCAGTACTCAAGATCTGAAAATTATTTAGCATATTTCTAACGTTCTTTACATTTTATGATAGGCATTTTATTTGGCGTTCGGTAAGTATTGCTCTTTCGCACTCCAGAAATCAACATAAAAAATGTTTAAAAATAGCTGCATGCAGTTTTGATAAATTTGGAGGTTTTCGCTGCAAGACCATTTTTGCTAATCACTTACTCACTTCTCCCTTCCAAGGTTACAACCGTGTTACAGGAAACTATAATACGAGGGTCGCTCCAAAAGTAATGCCTCCTATTTTTTTCTCAAACCTTGCAGTGCTACGAAGACTGAAGCGGCATCATTAAAACGAAAGACCTTTTGTGTTCCAAAATTTATTTTTCTATGTACTCACCACCATTCTCAATGCACTTTTGTCAGCGATGAACGAGAATCCTGAGTAATTTTGTTCCAGTTGAGCGTTCGTGGAATTCACCGAGCTCACACTCTGCTGTATCCTATGGATGACAACATCGTTTCCAGTGCACTAACATCCACATGCAACTCTACACGCACTTCATTCACCGTTATCCGTCGATATGTGAAGATGAGTTGATCGATCTTCATTTTCCAGAGTAATGGCTGTATATGGGCGTTCGAAGTGTACTTTGTCACTGATATCTCTGTCGCCACTCTGAAATCGAAGAACCCAGCTCTTAACTGTGCTGACGTCAACTGTATCGGCTTCGTAAGCGTTCACCTGGCACCGGTGAGCGTTGATTGGTTCATTTTTTTCAGCATGAAGGAATTCAGTGACGCATCTCTGCCTCTGACGCATGTCCATAACTGGGATTGCTTTCTTAAAGTGTCACACCATCAATATCTGCAGCAGAGAGATGAAACTTTTGAGGCATACATAAGTTCAATCATCATAACAATATAATTTGGAATCCCCTCGGATCCTTTCGGGGCCGCGGAATAAAAAATGGGAGGCATTACTCTTGGAACGACTCTTCTATGTGTGCATCCCAATACGCGATGACCTATCATTCGTGATTTTTTTTTTGCACATGCTGTCGTACATTAGATCGTAGGAATAATTATTGGCATATATTTTACCGGTGTATCTGAATATTTGAAACAACAGAACTAAACTGTCAGCATCCAAGTGAGATGCCTCGGCGTCTTTCCGTGTTCAGCATCGTAATATTCGGAAGCATTGATCAAATTGAAAATATTTAATTGTTTCTAGTCTCAACTAGTTGAAATAAAGTTTTTTTTGTTCAACACACACCACTCATGATGCCAAATAGGTTCTATAGCTAAAAGCTGGAACTTAAATTAAATGTTTTCTACTTGATATACGGACCTAAGACAAGAAGCAAGCCGTTTGTGGTAAAGCAAGGAAGGGGTTTACCAGCAAGAACTACAATACCGTCAACCAGGTCATTAGTGGGCAATAATCATTAAATTTAAAGACACCCAAATGACCTAAAATCGATTGAAATTCATTTTGCTCACTACCGGTTGCAAGGGCTGAAAACCTCGTGTTTTTCTGTATTAAATGCATTCCGTGCGTCATCACGAAGAACTTCTTTTCTGTTTGAAGTCACATTGAAGCAGACTGTATCATATCAAAATTTCATCTATCAGCCGTAGTACCTATTTGGCAAGAGTGAGCCGTCAAGGAGTACATCCAAATCAACCCATCCGCAACATTCAACAAGATTTGGTAATTAACGAACTACACACTAACATTTTGGATAATTTTTAGTTGATTACCTTTATATTTTTTTTGCAGAATAGTTTATCCAGAAAATTCTAAGAAAAACGAGGATAAGTGTGCGACAGGAAAAATAATATTATTTTCTGCCAACTAAACCTCCCCTCCCACTGGTTGAGTGGTTAATAGAGCTGACTTCCTCGCTATCTGCAGGTAAAATGTTCTAATCCAATGCCAGGGAGGAAAGCTTTGATGCTAGAGAATGCAGCATCATCGTTTCTTTCATTCGTAGTCACTGGAAGGAAGCGACAATTTAGTGACGGATGGAGAGAGTGCAGTTATCATCTACCTTATGTATCTATTTTGAGTAGCTACTTGGAAAGTCTTCGAACGAAGTCCAGGTGACGCTACGCACAGCACCTTACGTGTGTGGAGTCACGATGCTGGGTATCTTTATGTTGGGGTCCTAGTTAGTGACGAAAGAGAGAGAGAGAGTGTGGGCCAGCAGCGAGCTTTCCTTCAACGATGCCCATTCGGGCAATCTGCCGTCATTTGCAGCCGTACCCTCCTCTGGGCTCTTGTACTGTACTAATCAGTGCATGTGGGTTTCCTATGGTGCGGGTGTGCGGTCAAGGAGACTTTATCTTTCCCAAGTGCAATCAATAGTCCTTTCATTAAACATAGTCGTATACAGAGTATTCAGAGTTTTGCATTTAGCTCTAGGCTTCCAGCTTATTGCATGGGGTTACTCTTCATAGCTTCTAAATTCCTAAGATTGAGCACAGTCGTAAGTATAAACGCCTCAGCAATTGAAACAAACTTATACAACGCATATAACACAGGAGTCAAGCGTAATTCAAGGCCAGCCTTCCTGCTACTCTGGGTCACTCACACTTGAGCTTTGGTATTATTAAGGAATGTAGCTCTATCATGATCCATTATATTGGTAACATATCTGAGCAGAACCTCGTCACCTCAGGTGTCAATTGTAGATCCTCATCGATGAGTCCAACCATTACTTTGGTCCCTTTACTGGACCTAACACTTGTTGATGGACTTCTGATCGACGCCGACGTAATAATATTCATCACGGAGCTTCCTGTTCAAGGCATATTTTACACTTTTTTCAGGTTCAAGAGCAAGAGTTTTTTTAGCGAAGAAGCACAGGTACGCTCTCCGGCTGTCGGCCAGCAGGACCGATATCAAGACGTTCCATCATGCGAGACCTGTCATTATTATGGCCATCCTGGGATCGCTCCAGCGGACCTCTGCTCCGCAACCTTTTGTTGGGCCTGATTGAAACATTAGATTGTCTTACGGGTGAACAAATTGTCTTCCAGCACGCGTTCAAGGTAATACAGTGGAAGATATTGGACACTGCAGAGATACCTGTATAAGGAAACTAGTAAATTTATGGATAGAAGTATCACATTGTTTTACAGGTAACCGAATTGTTTCACAACGTGCTTTTTCATCCATACAGTGAAGCCCCTTATAGCTATACAATAGCGTAACACGTTTAAAAAGCATTGTCTCAAAGATATGCAGGTATTCTCAAGTCTACATTTACTTATTTTTAAGTAAAGAATTTACTTTTCGGTAATGACAGGGACTCAATCAGGAAGTGTATTTTTAAATGATGATTGTAAATTAATAAAATTGAAGTTATACCACAAAAAATATTAGTTTGTAAGAATAAAAAAATTGGAGTAACTCGTCATTAAAACACTTAATCAGTTAGCGAATGATCGCTCAAGATGCATTAAGAAAAAAATATGGTAAAGTTACAAAGAGTACTAGCGGTTTATAGGATATTTGAAAAATGTTTTGCAATAGTGGGAATAAAAAACTACACATTCTGGTCCAATAATATTGTAAAATGGGATAAGCAACAAGCTAGAAACATAAAAGTAAAATCAGTGTATGGCTAACAGAAGACCATTGGGCGCCTACGTGTGGCTTATAATGACATATTTCGCCGGCTTATGAATGTACCTAGGTCGTATAGTGCTAGTGTGATATTTGCTCATAAGTATACTGACTGTCTGAAGGTCAGAACAAGGAAATATGCTCACAGTCTCCAATACAGGATAGAAAAATTAGCTAATTCGCTGATAAACGTAGTCTGCGATGGCCCTTGCTACAGACTGTCAAATATGTATAGCCGATGGCAGCGCAAACTCTTACCAAACAGAGGCCAAACAATGAGCCGGAATGCGGTGTAACGTGTACTAATGCTATCAAGCGCTCTCTGTATTTAATTTAAGTCTGGTGATAAGCTATATTTAACAGAACTATAGTACCACCCTGTGAGTACCTAATAAAGTTGATTGATTGATTAATCTCAAAGGATGCATCGCTAAAGGAAAGCTAGAGTTCGACCCACACCGATAACTGAAATACTTAGAATATTTGTTTAATAAAAATGCACGTCATCCCCTCAGTGAAAACTCGCAGTTATTATAAAATTGTCTGATTGCTACAGCGCTCGTACGCTTCAAAAGGGTGAGACTAGGGAGCATTTTAATTGAAATATTCCGAAACGATAAGAAAAAAGATTGAAAAGCATGCGATGTGCTACTTTCAAACTGTTTTAGACATCCTTGTAGTATCATGCGCCCTGAAACTGTTCCCATTTAGTGTTTTTATCAAGTTTTGATAGTATAAATTTCGGTAAAATATATCACAAGTTAGTTATTCCTCTGTTTTCTTCTACTGCAAGTACGCATTGACAAGTACTTCGGCTGTCCCTCCAAATACAATTTGTAAAGAAAAAAATATATATACCTATTCTACAACGTCCTACCAGTCGACGAGTTTGTTAGAGCTGGTAGTATAGGTGCATACGAATATGTTACATTTGGATCTGCAGTGGAGTATAAACAATTTTATGAAAAGAATGTCAAAATACCATCCGTTGCTGGAACATCCTCTATCCAGCCACACTACGTACTTCCCTAACCTCGCAGGTCAGCTGCATCCGTAAATCCTAATCTACCCGTAATTTTCTAGCTAAAGAAACACACATTCCTGCACCTGGACCTTGTACTTGACAGTCTTATATCACTGTAGCCCCGCTCCAGGAATATCCTCCTTCTGTGTCTGGTCTGCCGAGCAGCAATGTCGTGGCAATTATGACATACGCGTGCGCCATGTGTTCAATCCTAAGGCAAAGAAGTACGAAATAGCTACAGCCCGGGGCTTAATAACTACAAGATAGCAATAAAGACGCTCCTGCAGGACACATGAGCTCTACAGTGGCGCTGGGCTTATTAAGACTCTCCATTTCTTGGCTTTAGCACAACATATATGGGATTTGATTTTCTGGCAAGCATGAGGTTTGCTCGTTACGCCGTTGCGAAGAATTGCAGTAAAAGCGAATCTGTATGAATATAGTATGCGAGGCAGTCTGATTCATGATTCTTTTGAGATCAATAAAAAAAAAAAGGAATAACAGCGTCGGGTGAATGAGACAGTGCATTCTATGATACAAACTAATCGTTTAATACCAAAATCCGTCCATATGGTTAAGACATCACAAAGTTAGCACTGATGATGGAACTTCGAGGAATGAAAAATTCTCACGCTGGTAACTGAGTAAGATATACCGAGTACTGCTATTTCGCTTCATCCGAAACTGATACCGCAAACATTACTGTGTGCTATAATACATCAAGCGAGTTGCGTATCCACATATCCACGACATATCAAGGATATAACAGCAAACCTAAAGAAAGAGCAAACAGTTTTATGTTTTAAATACAGTATATAAACTGTATAAAAGTTTCTGCTCAAGCGCTCACTTTCTCCATAGTAAAACGTATAAACAACCGAAGAAAAGTAGGGTACAACCGTCCTTCTCTTGAATTCCCGATGCAACTAGCGCCCATATAGCTATCACGCTATACAACCATGCATGTAAAA
This sequence comes from Parhyale hawaiensis, assembly GCA_001587735.2. Lineage (NCBI taxonomy): Eukaryota > Metazoa > Arthropoda > Malacostraca > Amphipoda > Hyalidae > Parhyale > Parhyale hawaiensis. The sequence goes on from LQNS02278125.1 coordinate 33,046,418, forward strand.
TATGTTAAAGATTTTCAAAAACGCTTCCCATTGCATTCATGTCAGAGGATCAACCATATGAGTCCTAACGAAAGTAACTCACTGATTCTGTTGATGGAAGAATGGGCGCAACATTAATTTTGAAATTAAGTTTCCTAGCTCAGTGACGTTCGAAATGTTCTTTACCTCCACTCCAGCCCTCCCGAATGATAACGCACGAGGAAAAGGCCCTAGAAATGACAATTTTTTTCAAGTCACCCACAGTGTGGATGTAGTTAGGTGCTGACGCAGCAAATTTTGTACATCTCTACAGTGGAATAAAGGCTATCGATTGTGCACACGGCGCCTACTGCGAGCTATAGTTAATACTTCCTTGGACTAAGAGAATATGTGCTATCAATTCAAAATATAGGAATCAGCATAGACAAAGCATCACGTTAAAGCAGCAGTGAACTTCGAAAATCTATAGACAAAAATACACTTCTGTTGATCACGGCACACGCTTCTCTCTCAATAACATAAATTTATACATTTCGCCGAGGTGATGGCGGAAACCTTGCACTAAGGGAAAGTGCGGCCAGAACAGAAGTAAGGTTCGGTAAGGTTACTTTTTACGAGGTGCAGTCCAACAGGCGCACATGTTAACAACACCTTACCATCTGTGCGAGGAGACACATAACAGCCGGTATGGTTGCAAAGTATGAAAGTTATTTTTCTAATTCACTCGAGCAAGGCAATGCGATCCAAAGCGAGGAACAGAAAGGAACACGCAGAACGCCGCAAAAGAGGAACGCCTGACGCACCCACAAGGGTACGCTCACGATGACTGTCGTGCACAGGTACGTGAAGGAAGAACAAGATTGAAAGAAATAGTGAAAACGCGATAGTCGAAGGAAACAAGAGAGACAGTAAGGGAAGACCTCCCGGAAGCCCACCTAAAGCAACCCGCGGGATCCCCTAAGGGCGCAACTTCCCATAACAAAGTATGGGTGAGCCTAACTTAGAGTTCCTCGAGTGGAATATTGGGATTGAACTGCAGAAATTAGGGGTGTCAAATATCCTGAAAAGACAACGCTTGTATTCATTTCATGTGTACAAGTCAATATCGTGACCGATAGTAGCAGTCTCAACAAACCACAAGACAACAAACCGCCATAATTTAATAATTTATATCCTTTAACATTACTAAAAACTCCTGTAAATTCCATAAAGATGCATTCAAACTTTTTGAGTTATTGCGTAATAAACATTATGACAAATATAACTAAAACATAGAAACGAATCAACCGATCTGCGCCAAAATTTAATCATTCAAGTCTTCTAACATTACTAACAATTTCTGTAAGTTCCAGGAAGATTCACTCAAAACTTTTGAGTTATTGCGCTAATAAACATAAAATCAAACACAGCAACACGCATACGAACGAACAAACAGATCATCACAAAAATTCGCTCATTTATTCTTTGTGATATACCTAACAACTCGTGTAAATTTCATAAAAATCCGTCCATAACTTTTTGAGTTACGGCGTTGAGAAAATGAGGCAGACAAACGGATGGACGGATCTTCACAAAAAGTTAATCACCTGTTTCTCTTAACACACCTAACAATCCCTGTACAAGATTCCAAGGTACCCAACTTTTTTTTCGCCTTTTGAAATCTGAATTTTCTCCTATCTTATTAGTTCTATTTTTCCCCCATCTAATACTGAAGAAAAAGATTGCAAGGTTCCCAACTTTTTTTTCGCCGAAGAAAAATATTGCAAGGTAAACCACTTTTTTTTACATTTTGAAATCTGAATTTTCTCCTATCTTATTCCCATAGAGCGTGACAAGAAAGATATAAATATATAAATAAATAAAAATACGACGTGAATTATTATATCCGTGGTATCCGTGGAAAATGCCTTCGGTGGCTTGAAGCATTCCTGTCAAATAGAACGCAGAGCGTAATTGTCAATAACAAAGTTTCATCCAGACAGCCGGTACTCAGTGGAGTTCCACAAG
>LQNS02278125.1:33056838-33085604 GCA_001587735.2 Parhyale hawaiensis
CGCGTAATTTGATGCATAAGAGAAGAAGTACTTACTGTTTTCTCTTATCTTCTTGATGGCTTGCAGTTCTTTTTCCTGTTTCTCTTCATCATGTGATTTTGCAAGTTTATGTTCAATCTCTTCCAGTTTTCGCCGGCATTCAGTTTTTCGCTGTAATACACACGATGACTTTTGGCATTTGATCAATTTTGCTCTTTTCTTTAATAAGCTTTTGCGGAATTTATGGTGGCGCTTTTTAGGACACTTCCTTCTAGCCGGTGGTAGGTATTTCACGGACTTTTCCAACAGGTGGACTACGTTATACGCGTAATCTATTGTACTACGGATCAATATTTTACTAAACTCTATAGCTAGAGAAAAACAGCTTCTCTTATATTGTAGAGGATGTTTCCAAATAGGACTGTGTTGCACATGCACCAAAGGCTAAATCTTGAAGGTTTTCATCCTTTACGTTAAAAGGCATCACAACTAGGGTTTTCATCCCTGAATCTCGGTCGATTGTGGACCAATTTTAAATCACGGGAAATGAAAATGATTCCGGGAAATGCCCGTCAATTTTAGTCTTCCCAAATATAGGCTACCACAGAAACTCATACTGATACTTCATTTACCGGCAGTGTAGCTGTTCAAGCACAATTAACTAGTCACGGGGAGAGCAGTTAAGGTTGCAATGTTATCTTTTAGCGAAAAAGTCGCTATGCCTCGCTTTCTCGTGTGTCGTACTTAATGATATCCTAATAATTTCCTCCAATCAGTGACCTGGTGACTAGATTCATGAGTGTGTAGCTTAGTGTATTTTATCTTAAGCTTTACAATGTTTGCACTTCATTTCATCACTTATAAAACAGTCACCGGAACTTTTCTAACTTTAACTTTATTTTTCAGTTGAGAATTGGTAAAAAAAAATACACCAAATAGAATGGTTCATTGTGAGTGTGTGGTACAACGGAGAATATGGTGATGGTACCTTATCCTACACGCTGTAAATGTTGCAGTAGCTCCCTTAGCGGAAAACTATGTGATCGAACATCGCTATGTGCTTACGATGACACTTCAATTGTCTTCCAGTGAAGTACAGGTAGTGTCACGGACGCCTTTCAATGCAAATAAAGGTCCAAGGGTTAAACTTTGCGGCCAGCGTGAGGGCCGGCTGCTAGTTATTTCCAGTCTGCATGCGACTATTGAAAGTTAAACTTTTAAACACATGCCCTAATTGAGTCAACCGAGTACGAATAAAGATAGTTCTTCTAATTTCATGTACAAACGTTATTAATTCAAGATATACCTATAACTCCTTTGTATATGGCGGTATATGCATTTTTTTAAATCTAAATCTGTGCATCAAATGCATATTGTTTTGTGTGCAAAGAGGCGAATGCGGAATGATTGATATTTACTAACTAGAACTTTTACTGAAAACGAAATCAGTAAATATGCATATTCTAGCACTCGGTACTTATGCAATATATACACATTGCCGCCGAATGTTGTGTAATCTATTTTGTGTTAACATTTCAATCACACAAGTGAAGCGCTGCAAGATATATATATATATATATACAATTAATTATATTCAAATTAAAATTTTCACTACCAATGTACTTAATACCGATACTGTTAGCTAGCTGTAGCACGTATACTGAAGAACTGAACAGTGCATGCCGGTCATAGATGTTACTACCGCGGTCACCATGAGTGTCTGACGTTGATAATATAGATAGCTTACGAGAGTCTAAATATAAACTGTTCTTACGTCGATAATGCATTAGTATTGAAAAAAACAAGATATTCATACCTGCACATGCATCAGTCGACAATAGCTAGTTTCCTTTATAAAGTGAAAATAACTAACTTCAAAAATTTCCCCGGATATCAAGGGCTAATATTTTTTTAAACTTTAAGGATTACGGAATCTTCATTTAAGAATAGTACCGGTCTGGACAGCCCTAAACATTACGAATTTGTTGAATAAAAGTAAAGGTAAAATTAGCTAGACCACTTTCCCTACTGGGAAACCCAGACTCATTAGTTCGTGCTGCAAATATAGGCCTACTTACTGGCTGCAGAGGAGCGTACGGCTGCGGTCGACCACAGATCGATAAGAGCAATGGTGCTATTGACAGAAAACTCTTCTGCAACGATCTGCAGTACCAACACCCCTCCCTCTTTTCACCAACCGAGTCACCCAATTTCCGGCTAAGGTCAGCATCCCCGCAAGAGCTTTACAAAGACCAAATACTGAGTATGCACGTCAAGCGCCGCACAAAGTCACGTGCCTGGATGATACGTGAACTGCTGACATCCAGTACAACATCAGTATTCTTTATCCTGCTGCTAATAGGGGTTTAAACACTTGTGTAATTGTAAACTCAAAAGAAACCCGTGTAATGATCAAATCATTCTAATATTTACAGAAACAGTCTAATTTTGCCAGAGAACTTCCATGAAATCATCTGTGGGAAGAAACTGCGAATCGAGATGCATGAGAGTGCCAATTAATGGAAGCTTCAGATGTCTTCAGTGCTGCGATTCCAACGTCGGCCATGCAAGAAGTGCATTCAGACATAAGGTCGCCCGGTACTATGCCATAGATTCGATGTATGGAGGAGCTAATACCCGTACAAATCAGTAAGCCTGCGATGTCTTCATCGTTTGAATTTCAACTGTCCCTGATTAAGATACGCTTGCCATCTTCTGCAACCCGGCCTATTTTCTACCAAACCGTTTTCAATGGAACTTCGAGAGGACGACCAGAGCCTCCAACCTGGGCTAATTTTCGTTTATCTGTTTTGTTAAAGCGTGACAGAAAATGGATAAACCGATAAATAAACAACAGATAAATACACATGGGTCTTTATTATATTGTAGATCATTATATTTCTCCGCGAGAGGTGTTCTTATATTATTCTATTACAGCTTTCATTCAAAATTTTGAGCACATTTATTTCTTAATAATATAACCGCTATGAATTTGCAACCTAATCAAGAAGGTTCAGTGCCATCACACACCAAACTAGTAAACTGAACTGACACCGCAATAGTACTACCAAACGATTACCCTCGCACGAGGAGCAATATTACAATTATGTTTTCTTCTCCTAATATAACAGCTTGTTTCAGTAAAGTAAAGTAAAGACAGTTATTTCTTCCCGAGGAGAGATCTGCATGGCTTAACACTATTTCACCAGATTGACTAAATACTACTACATACAATATCATCCAATAGGTATGGCGGTACCATACAGCGCGACCTACAGTACAAACATGTAAATTCGAAATCATGTATTTATATCTCATAAAAGGACGGCTTGCTGAAACCTTATGTGTTAAGAAAAACCAGAGACTTGCGTTAACGTGCTCCAAATTCTTATAGTTGTGCTTGGTGGTCATTGCCGGCAGTAAAGTATACGAGACAGTCGTTTGATACCGTTCTCTGCTTGAATAGCTTTAGATGATCAGTACCGTTGAAGCCTTCGCTGTTCTTAACAGAATTGTAAGCCTTTCCATAAGCTGAAATTGTAATATAACTTCCGGAGCTGCCAAATATTTTATTAGGGGTATATGCGAGAATGCGAGATATGGTACCAGTCACCAAGCAGCTCTATTTCACAAACAAGGTGGAGCAAACTAGCTATTGCTTTTACTATATATTTCACTGAAGTTGATGTCGATAAATAAGTATCAAATCATTGATAGCTACATTCGAGAAGTCATAAATAGCAGAAAAACCATAAAGTAAATGTATTAACTGAGTAAGGCGGCAGAGGCCCCTTACGCTGCGTGCAATGATTAAACACGTTTTAAATAAAGCAGAAGTTTTTAGATAATGTGTCAGTTGTCAACAGAACCTTTGAAAAATCCATATTTTCAAGTAGACAGTGTTGTACGTCATGTGAAGGATACAATATTATCGCAGAAGTATAAATTATTGTCGCTACTCACACGTCTGCACCACAATAATTATTGAAGCGTCCCAACCTTATGCAAACAGTCCCTACATGATAACAAGAGAGGAATAAGTAAGTTGCCAAATTAATGATCGACAGTTCCATTAGCCAGATGACTTGATGCAATTTTTGTAAAATAGAATGATAAGGATCAGTCGATCATTAGCAATTCACTTGAAACAGAGCGAAATTGGATGCAAGAAATTCCTTGGCAACGTAAGTGACTTGAAGTCTTCAGTTACATACAGTAGTTTCTCTTTGCTCAGCAAGTATTGATGACGCGAAATATCTATGGTATCAAGTTACTATGAAACTTCACGGTTTGCAAATAGTTATTATTTCTCATAAATAACTAAAAGTAGCATCAGAGCAACCCTTCTTTCTTGATCATTTTCTTGTAGTCTGAATATTTGATCTCTGTTTTAGTCTATAGTTTCAAATTATGGTCATCGTATTGTACGAATCGATCAGAAAGTCGCAGGTCGTAGGTTTCCTTCTCGAAGCTCGAAAATCTTTCTTTTGCTTACCGCTCTACTAGCTGTGATGCATTCTCCACGAACGGTGCAATGTCCATAGCAGCTTTGCACGGTTCTTGACTTTCATCATGTGCAGAGAAGAGAAGATGCCGACCATGATGTTTATGGATGACTTGGCATTCCATCATTAAGGGCTAGCAAATTTAAAATTTCACAGCTATAGTGATTAGTAACTAGTGCACTCATTACAACATCAGAATCACATATGTTGAAACATCACACACTATTTAAAAGGAAACACCTTTAATTTCAGGAGGCAGAAAGCCATAACAGCAAATTACTTATTTGGCAACCTAATACGATTGGTGACAACCATTTACGCTGGTATGCAACACTATTACATATACTAATTTAGCAAAATGAAAATTATTTTGGATTTAGCCAGGTATCGACTTGTGACGCGACTTATAGAGTCCAAGCAAAGGCAACCAGCGGCAACCCAGAGTATGATTGGGATGGTTGTATTCTTTAATTTTTTCTTCTAGACTCAGTTAGTACAAAGAAAAAATGGTGCATATGAAAAATTTCAGTCTCATAGAGAAGCAAGGAAGCAGCTAAATTACAGGAACTTTGCACGTCATGTCTATATGTTTCAGGTCGAAACTTGTAACATTTCATTATCTCTCACCTCTTCTTTTTTGAGACGAGTGTTGCTTATCTATGTGATATCTAATCGCATCCATTGTCTTTTGTGTCGCTGGCCATTGCCTGGTTATCATTTGAGCATTTGTCTCGAATACCTGTCGATTGCAAACACTTCTTTGAGAGTACTGCTCTTTAAGGAAATAGATAGCAGTGAGATGTATTAATATATGAAGAGGTTTATCAGTAAGTCGCCTGACTCGATGATAAGTGCTCTCACTCAGTGACGGGTTTCCGAGGACAAATATCTCATCTTTTTACTGTAGTTTCGCTTTTTCTTTTACATTTGTGACTTCTTCTAGACAGAATGGTACTACTTGCATCTAAATGAGATATACAGCATACAGCTAATGTCCGTGCTACTACCCAGTGCTGCGACAAATTTTAAGAAGAGGCTAAGAAATTTTGCGCACTATAAAATAAATGCATGCACTGAATTCAAAACTGTTTCAAACATGCATGAAGGGATTGATTAAAAGAAAACATTGGTAACCGACACCAGCAACATGCATGAAGGGAATGATTAAAAGAAAACATTGGTAACTGACACCAGTTGAAAAACTTTTTATTTTTTTTTGTAGCACACAAGCAACAGCGAGTGATCGGCGTTACATTAATTAAAAAGAAGATATATAGCACTGACTGCACTGTACAACACAAATAGCTGCTATATTTAACATTGCTTCCTATCAGTTATATTTTTGAAGCTTTTGTTTTATATGCAAAACTTAATTATAGTTAATATGGACGTAAATAAAACTAACGTGCGACATGCATTATTCCATTTTTTCTGTGAAGCGCATAAGTATAACGCATGTTTGCCGATCGTACTGTTCAATTTATTCTTGCGAATAAGCTGCTACTCCCAATGATTAGTTGGTTCAGACGTGAGCCACGATCATTTCCCTCGAATTGAGACATTATATGGATTTTCTCACACAGATATTCGGCCCAAATCTAGAAAGCTCAGGAAAACATCAATGCGTGCGCATAGGCTAGAAGGTACCGTATGTGTGTGGTCTGGGTCGACAAGCATAGACGTATGCCATGGATCTGGGATTTGGGACAAAATCATCCGGGAACAGAAATAGACAAAAACGGGCCTGATGAATAGAAGCTGAAGCTACCTCCATCTAAAATAAACAGGTTCAAGAGTACAAAAGTCGCACTTTAGCTAATCATACGCTGGCTCTCAAGAGTATATTCTGACGGGCCTTTTCCCTGTCACAATATATTTGGGCCTCACGCACCAAAGGGGCCCTAGTGACTTTTACGCAAGAAATGTTGCAGCTGCCGCAGTTCCTGCAGACGAGGTTAGTTTTTAAAGTTAGGAAGGCTCTCAATATTTCCCCTTCTGTTTCGGGAGGTGGGCCGCTGATCGCGGCGGTCGACCTATTCCCGCTAGACTTCTACCGTCTTGTTCGTTTCCTTCCCCTGTGCGGCGTAGCTGAGCGAAAGCGTTCAGCAGTGCCCGGTTGCTGGAGATGCACAACTTACGCCTTTTTTTGCTGTCAGTAGCGCATTGACCACTCTGAGACCTCCCGGCAGAAAAGCCGAGACGAAAATCATTGATAATATAAAACGAGACATGTACGGTACCTCACGACCGAGTGGCGCACGAGCCTACAGGTGTTGAACCACGGGAATAGTTCGGCGCGATATAGACATCGTGTCCCTGATGCGCTAGTAAAGCTTCTACTACTACTGATCATACGCTGCGACTAACACTCTCCTTGCTCACATGGTCAGTTCACGCTAAAATTCTTTCGACATCTAACGAGACTCTTCTCCTTAGAAGCTGAATATGATATATGAAAAGTTGAAAAGTTGCTCACTTCACTGATGACGGGCTCGTTACTATATCACGAGAATCCCTAACATAAAGTTAGATGACACTAGACGGACTGACAAGATGTTCAACTTTCCTCCTATTAATTCAAGCTACTAAAGCATGTCCTTGTCCTTCAATGATTCATCTCTCAAGAAATTTAATGGAATTTCTTAGGAGTTATCCGACGCAGCCTCTCATATCTTCTAACTAAGGGTGTGAGTCACGTCTCAAATCTGTCCAAGTTTCCGGAGAGTATCAAGCTTTGAGCAAGTTTGCCCATCTCGACACTTCCTTCGCAATTACGGGCACTGAGACTTGTAGCGGCCGGGAGCATCGCAAATTCTTGACATAATTTCAATGAAAATCAACCCAAGTTCTTGCCTTACGAGCTAAATCTGTGAGCGATGGAACGTCTAGTCATGCAAACATACTTTCGGGACTCAGTAAAAGAAAAATATATACTCTCACCTCCATCCTGTTGATTGCAAATATGAACAGTCTGAAGTGCATGCATGAAAGAGAGAATTTTCGAAGTTCAAAAACAGAAGTTTTAGGTTCTTGGTTTGAATAAATTCGTTTTATTTCGCAAGAAAGAATGCGGCATAAAATATGTTTCTATTATTTACCAGAAATATCATGTTATGAAACATGTGGATATTCTAATAAACTGAAAATATGAAAGTGACGAGTAAGAATGTGAATATTATTTAGTACGCAACACGGAACATCACAAAATGAAACATACTATATTATCTATTAAGCATCGGCAATACTAGCTAGAGTCATCGCCTCACAGGTACAGTAACAAGCGATATGATTTAATAATAATGATATTTGTTTCGATACAAATTGCACTTGCTGTAAAGCTGTTCATTACCTCCGCCAAGGAGGTTATGTTTTTGTCATGGTTGTTTGTCTGTTTCTTCCTATGTCACAAGATTACTGAAAAAGTTATGAACGGATCTTTATGAAATTTACAGACTGTTGGGCATGTTTACAGTAACAGATGATTAACAAACTTTGGGTGGAAATCCTTTCGCCTGTTTGTTTGTCTGCCTATTTTTTCTCAGTACCATAACTTAAAAAGTTATAGACGGATTTTCCTGAAAAATTACAAGAGTTGTTATGTATATTACGAAGACTAAAGGACCAAAGTTTTGTGATGATCTGTTCGTGCGTTTGTTTTTCGCTATGTTTGATTTTATACTTGTTAGCACAAATACTCGAAAAGTTATGAGCGGATCTTTCTGAAATTTACAGGACTTGTTAGTAATGCTGACGACATAAATGATCTAATTATGGTGATGAACGATTGGTCCGTTTGTGGGTTTGACTTCTTTATGTCGTAATGTTTATTAGCAGCATTACTCGAAAAGTTATGAGGGATTTTCAAGAAAATAACAGAAACTGTTAATACTAAGGAAAGGCACAAATGACTAGATATTTGGTGTTGATACAAAGAAAACCATGGTTGTATTTGAATTTTTTGTCACCGTTGCCTGCCTTGGCGGAGATATACGCTCTCAGAGTGCTGTATAGTCCATGATAAAATCATTGGAGGACGTTAATTACTGCACTAGTCATATCAGCCCTCCAATTAATAACGTACTTCATCGCAATAGGATATTTACTATGCGCAAGTAGCTACATAATTATTAACGTTTAATATTATAATTTTACAAATACAGGTGATTTGATCTCCTACGTTACAATAAGCTGGAATTATTTCCTTGGGAAATGTCGGTGCGCCTCGTGAGAAAGGCAATTACAAAGAAATAAAAAAGTACTGAAAAAGTTTGTGAAAGTGGTAATATTCTGTGTCTTGTAATAGCCTGATGCTCGCAAAATTCTTCTATTAAAGATACAGGGACCAAAAATATCACGTGACCCGCAGCTGCACGGATCCGCTATAGGTATGCCTAAGCGTAATACCAGCTACGAAAATGGAAACTCCAGATGAATCAAAAAGCTTTGTGAAACGAGCAACAACTGAGTCCCATTTCTGTTTGTTTCCAATGAAAGACATCTGTTAGAATTATAGGTGCATTTTCCAGCAAGAGAATTAGTACAAGAAATCTAACCTTAATAAAAAGAGTACGCTTTAGCATACAGACTTACAGAGGCAGTGAAGCACTGAACTGTAACAGCTCTTCGTCCTAAGTTAGCTATGACACCTCAATGTTATTTGCTTCTCCCCTTCCTCGTGCAGATCCTGCGGCCATGTGTAGGGATCTCTCCCCAGCGATCCATTAGCAAATATGATCCTCGACGAGCACCCTTTATTAGACTCAGGAGCAATGGAAGACCCAACGCATGCTGCATTGAGATTAGTCTTCGTATGACCAAGACAAAGAATGTCTTCTTTCATGGACTATAGCTGCAGTGCAGAGTAGAGCTGGAAATATGTGTCGGCACGGTAAACACAGCTTCCATGGCGTCTTGAAGCAAGTACTATCTTTTCGAAAAGATAAATATAGAGATGGTTAGGACGGTTAACACGGCTTTTACTACTGTTAAGGATAATGTTTATATATTATCATCAAAACGAAATAAATTTCTATAGTAAATCATGCAGCTGTCTATAGTAGCTGTATTGACTGTAATAAAAACATATAATACAGATGCAACATTCTATTGTGTCAGGCGCTCATGAGGCGAGCTGCATCCAAAAACGCCTATTTTGAAAATTATGAAATTGGCGGTTTTTGTTTATGATGTAGTTAGTGCTGACTTCGATGATATACGCGGCAAAGGTTTTCTCTACACGACACATGGAAAGTGCCAAGTGCAGCAGTAGTTAGTGCTTTTCGGGCGCGCTGCTTGCATTACACTATTCAGTCAACAACGGAAAAATTTATTGATGCATGGGGTGTATACCGTATATACAAAAAAGTTGAATTTGCGTTTTCCACCCTACTCGCTATTACAAAAACCATAAATATTGTACAATGTGAAGACGAAGATTCAAATAACTCGCTGTATTTTTTCGACAAAAAAATTGTTGTCAACATTCGAACTTGTGCTAGAGATAAAAACAAAAGTTGTTTGGAAACTATTCAGTTTTATATTTGATGAGTTAAATCGCATACCGATGCAAAAGTAACAAACAGGCGTTGAAACTGCTAACATTTCAGTGGTTGAGAAGTGTGATGTGTCTCCCACTAAAAGTGTATCGCCAGCAATAACCATTACCACCTGCAGTATAATAAGAAAAATCTTGATAAAAGTGCTGTTCTTTCGCCGTCGAAAAAAAGCCATTAGCCAACAAAATACACGCATAACTGCACGTGTCTTTAAAGACCATTTCCCTGCGAAGGGTGATTTATTTCGCAAGTCCTTCATTTCTTTTCGGTCGCGCCTGTTGCTCGGCTAAAGAACCTCTGCGAGCAATGGGATTAGCCTTGACGAGACCCAACGTGATTGAACTTCCAATGTCACGGCTCAGAAGCGATGCCGATGGTCCCTCCTTCCTAACGCTTGTATCAGAGTCAGGCAGTCGCGTCCTGGGGCCCACGACCTTACACTAAAGCATTTCCCGTTTTACTAAAAGTGACTGCCGGAGTGCTCCAAGTAAATATCTATAATGGAATATAGGAAAAATGTGGGTTCGAACATGCAGGTTGCTTGCAGTTTTTCATCAATCTTGCCTTGGTATATGAGCAGTCACTGCTTTGTTTTCAAATTGATCAAATCATTTTAAGCTTATGTAATAATGAAACAAATATACAGCTAAACGATCTGGGAGTGTAGTCTCCCCTCACACACATTTGGTTTCATGAGGAAGCTCGTGCTAGTACCTAAGCGATTTTAAAGGAGTATAGCTGAAAATAAATAATTTAACAGATGTAAAGATATGCAGCCTTGTAATAAGTCTTCTTTAACAGAGATTTACTAGAAGTTCCATCAAGAGTTACTGTTTTGGTTTAGAATAATATTCTCCCTATGTATCCTGATTCGGTATTTCAACTAAATGCTCTGAGCCTCGTTTAAAGTCAAGTTAGGTTCTGCACCATATATACTGCTTGCTATTTCATTTTCTTAAGAAGGAAAGGTTTACCAGCTCATTCTGTACTAACAAAAGGCTAATTCAGAAACAAACACCGCTCACCCATGTTAAATTTTTTAGAGGCATAACGTCATGTGCACGCGCTTCTAACCTTCTGCATATTCACAGTGCTTCAGGATTCTTGAAATACTGATCGAGAACTGTCAAGCAAACAATCATTACCAGCGTCAAATCCTCTTGCTGTCAGTGGACAACCAACTCTTGTAACGCATCAGTAGTTTTATTTCGTGGTACCCGGCCTTGCCACGGCTCCATGCCGCAGATGTTGTCATGTACTGCATAATGAACAGGCGGGTGTCGTCTCAACGGATATACAGTACCATACTTTAGGTTTGTCTTATAGAAATGGTTCCTTCAGGACATGTTGTTGTGGACACACGCACTGAAAATATTCGTATGCATCATATCGCATTTTTTATATATATAATTAGAAAGAGTGATACACATTTTAATTTTTCTGCAAATATTACTGGTAATAGGAAAACAGGACTCATGAAAAGAGTTTAAATAAGGTAAACATCAGTTTTTGTTATTCAAGCTGTGTTCACTTGACTTGATGTAAAATTATTTGGTGATATTCAACTGTGAAGAATCAACATGTACTTACCCAGGACTAAATCCTTTTAATGGATATGAAACAAATATGCGTTTATGCATGTAGAGCTTTCTAATGCACCGTTTCTAAATAAACGTCAAGTTGTCATCATCAAAAAAAGAATTAACCGACATCCGCTTATACCTATGGCTACCATGAACAGGACGTCAAAATACGGTGGCAGGCTCACCCTGTTCTACTCACTGTACAATACTGCATGAACAGCAATACTAATACAGAAAAGGAGCAGTCTAATGCTAGTATTGATAATATTGCTGTGCGACAAACCTCATCCGAGATTATACACTGAACATGAATTTTTGTATTAGCTCAAAAAATTTTCGACGTTCAATTTCGCTTATTGGGTAGAACGACGCATCGTATTCAAAAGATTGCAAACGCCTTATCATATACGGAAAACAGTGTCATCTTAGTACTGGTCGAAAACCTCAAAATTTTTCATCTTATACTACGCTATTTATATTATTCTGTAAACTTAACCCATCAGTGATCTCGACAAAGGCAGAATGGAATCCATCCACAGTTATATCGGAAGCGGTCCTCCATATAGCCTCTTATCAAGTGTCCTAAAAACCACCTAACAAACGCCACACTACAGGCAGCCGGTGCTGCTGAGTGGCGTGGCTGAGAATAAGTTACAGTAGCTTGCATTTGTTTGGGCATGTGTTGACAGGAGGTCTGTTTTATTGCAGTCATACCTCATGCTAACATTACGAACGGCACGCCATATTTTGCTGAGCCTAACTCCTATAGGACATGCTGCTCACCAAGTGCATCCGGCATGCAGCCAAAAGGCTAGTGTAAACAACGCGGGACCGGACTTGCTAAATGTTTCTGGATAGGATGCAGCGCCAAGCGTTATTAGAGGCGAGCAATCGGAATACATTATGTCTTGAGGGCCTAAAAGCGTCATAAATTGAACGCAAAAACGGTACAGTAGAACGCATGAAGAGGCATTGTCAGCTACGTCGACTGACTGAAGCTAGTACTACCACGCCTTAGGCATCTTGTTTGTATGTATGTTAGAAATTGTGAGCGCGGTTTGAAAAGCTGGAAAAAATAAAAAGCTGTGTACTGTTTATGCTTGCTAAAATAATTGGTACAATAGCAACGCCTCATGAATGACGTGTCGTTCTGACACTAAATGTAAAACTAATTCCTGAATCGTCGCGTTGCGTCTTAGGTTGTAAAAGTAAAGCACTGAAAAATCTGAGACTAAAGACAGTAGTTAATGTGGAAGTCCTTCAGGAATATGGTTCATAAAAGCATTAACAACCAAAATTGGAAGTTATGATTCCTAGCTTTGCACAAGTGTTCCCTTTTTCGCCATATAAAAGTAAATTACAAAAAAGCTCCCATATTTAAATTTACTGGTATGTTCACAGCGTAAATTTACGATAGTTTTATGGGGCAACTTGGTAACCGTTCTTGAAATGATGGAAGACGATCTGTTGCATCATTATTAGGAGAGCGGTGTTAGGCAAAACTAGTTCTGGACTATACAGCATGTGCACTGTACACTGAAATAGGCTATAGTTTTTCAGATTCCAAATCAATTGCGGTCAGATCGAAGTGCCTGGAATCGTTAATCACTACATGATACTCACAACTGACTTTTGGTTGTGTGTGAATAGAAGTTGCAGTTATTAAACAAGGTGCGAGTTTTAATACATCCAATACCATAGTGAGCTTCGTATAATTTGCCTGAAGTTTTGCACCAAGCTCTATTTCCTGACTCCTGAGCCCACAGTATTGCCTGAGGCGTGCGTGTTCCTGGTTTTATTACAGCGAAGCGCGAGCGCATGGAGGCCAGCAGCTGCGGGAACAACGCCCTCGGGCCATTTCAAGAGAGCAAAGTTTGCTTTAATAGAGGCATGGAAACGTTTTGCCTGTCAACAAACGATAAGTGCACACACACGTCCGAGGCCCTCATATGACACTTGTCTATTGGCCCGATCAAAAGGACATGCACAAAAGAGATGTAGCTTTTTCGCGGAACTGCAGCTAGTGGAATTTGAAGAGGAATGGAGCTTGTCACTATCAAAACGAGCTATTTTTAATGAGGTGGATGCACTCATCCAGGAAGTAAGTGCTGTCCCAAAAATTCTGGCCTGGCAATATTGGACTTTTTAATGTCGCTCTTATTGGTCACTCAATTGGAGAGGGAAAAGTTTCTCGCGAAAAAAGAAATTTCTTTTTCACGATTTGAATACATTTCAGAATGCAATACCGAAGTTGCGTAATTGTTGCGTAGTTTTTATAGCCGACTCATTTTTTCATTACTTTAAAAATTACGGCTCATCAGCGATGAACGTTACATTGAATGAACGGGCAAGATAATGACGGTAATGGATGATACGAGTCATATGACCCGTCTACATAAGGGGCTGACGAATAAATGCATGCTGTTGAACTAGTAATCTATGCATACATGGTGCTCCAAATGAGTTTAATCTATAGCACTGAAACGCGTGCTGCAATCGAAATCAGTGTATTTATATATATATATATTTTAATTTTAACCAAACTTATATATGAGAGAGGCTGCTACCAAACTTTTCAAATAAATATAATTATATACATACATATATGCTAAGGTAGTTTTCAAAAGTCTTCTGGGATTTATGTTTAATATGCCCCAAGCTTTCGAACTACTAAACGTAGCCCGTCTTCAGGGGAACGGGCTACGTTTAGTAGTTCGAAAGCTTGGGGCATATTAAACATAAAACCCAGAAGACTTGTGAAAACTACCTTAGCATGAATATACCTGGGTGTCAACGTATATTTCAAGAAATACATATATATAGTAACCAAAAATACTGGTCCAATTACGAAGCTGGAAATTAACAATTAGAATCATGCAAGTATGTCACATGTAGTCAGGCGACGTTCGATCATGTTCGATTCGCACAAGGTCGATCAAAAATCTAAACCGGAACTGTAATCCTGAGCACTGAATTTCATATAATTCGAATACAATTTCAGCTATTACTTTCAAGCACACAGGGCTTGAACCGCAAATAACTCAGTCCTGCTACGATAACGGCACAAATGCACTAAACTGGACAGCACAGATGCAACAGGAACGTTAACGCTTGCTCGTTAGTCGTTGTGAGTAGTGCTAGTAATGCCGAGGTCGCAATACACAAACGCAAGCCAAGGAGGTTCTAATAGAGAGGAGCGCACACTCTCTAATTATCCTACGGGAACGCTGCGAGTAAACTTTTCCCTTAAACTGGCTGAGTGGCTTATCAAATCGGAGGGCGGCATTGCCTCACGCAGCCTATATAGGAAGGAGTCCTGAGCTCAAATCTTTATAGCCATTAACTATCGATGAAATTCCGAGCGGATGGAAGTTTGTAAAGGAAACTTGTATCCTGTATACCATCTGATGATGAAAGTAACAGGGTGAGCACTTGGATATAAATCTTCAGACACGATTGTCTTGCAAAAATATTGAAGAACTGCCTGCCTGTATAGCTCCCACTGCCACTTCAGCCACTTTGAGGACTCCAAACGCCAGCTTCGATCACGTGACAAAGCCATGTGTTTACTCGCCCAGAGAGTGCTTGGGCTCGCTCCTCCCATTAAAAGCTCCTTGACGCAAGCTCAATTTTTGAACGGACGTTCAGTTCACATGTCGTTCCGAGACACCGTAAAAGTCGGTATCTTAGATACGGCAGGTACCATGAGCAACGTGTGAGCTAAACGTTTGCTCAGAAGATGAGGGTATGATCCTTTCTGTATCGCATGGTCCCGGCATTTGAGTAACGAATAAACGACACGCAAACTAGCTCGGAAAAGCTGTCATGGGGCAAGAATTAAAACAAGTGTATTTGCAGTCACTGAAAGAAATAGATGATGACAGGGGGAAGAATTATTAAATAAATTAATGACAAAAGAGCGATAAGTGTATATAACAGTTGCTAGTACAGCGGGTGGCAGAACCGTCTTGATAATGAAGGGAAAACAGGTATCACAAATGAAGATTACAAATTGTTAGACGAAATGCAGACACGTGATGATGAACTTTATTCGCTAAGTGTTAATCTATTAATTATCAGATATGGGCAATAGTTTCCAAAATGCAATTAATCAATTTAGCACGTACACGTTTGGGATATTCTGGAAAATTTTCAGTAAGTGCATATACGGAAGCATAATAATATATGCTAAGCTCAATAGACAATGCGATAATACAGTACGACAGAGCAGAGGTATTCAATGACGGTTTTCATTATACATTTGAATATATTACAAGCAAAGGGATTCCATCTCATGTAGCGTCAGCGATATTAATTAAATTCACAGAGAAGTGTCCTCGGAGCAATGCAGCTCCAATGATTCAAATGAATACAGTCTCATTTCTGGTTCATATGGGAGTACGACACCGGCAGGAAATACAAATGCAGTAACATGAGTATTTTTTTCTATCATAACAGATTTTGCATGCCTTGTCTTGCTTTTGCCTACACAATATAAAAATATATCTGAAGTTATTAAGGACAAGTACAGAGTTCAATTTATATTTCACCAAGTGGTCAGTCTAGCAAACATTTTCAGAATATGTAGAATATTGGAATATTTATATATAAAACAAGACAAAAAATTTTCGGTACATCCGTTGCTTGGAAGTGTGCTGTTGCGTGTCATTTATACGAAATAGCATGAGGCTCTGCGTGAGCTCTTCAAAGGCTCTGGAATACAAGAAGGGAGATCTTCAAGCCCCTGCACGACAGGTTGCTGCTATCTTTCTTAGCATACGTGTCGAGACCAAGTGAGGTTAGACATTACCTCCCAAACTCGTCAATTTCAATTCAACCTAACAGACTAGAAGTGCACACGGCCAATGGGAAGCACTTCAAAAGCTCGACTCAATATCGGGCTCACTAGGATGCTGATTGAAGAACAGGGACGTCTAGCTGCTCTCAGGCTGAGGTAAGTTGGTCGTATACACAAGTTTAATAGGAGCATTGCTGCGAAGGGAAGATCCTGCACTAACTTATACAGGAGCAGAGTTCTCTGGACTGCAGCCCGTAAGATGAAGTTTGCTTACTACCATTACGGCAGACTCCATATAGATTGCAGAGAACACGACTTGACCTGCTGCCTTTGTCATCAAGTGGCGCCCACGGTACGAAATCTTATGTGAGCAACGGTGGCATCGGCAGATTCTCGGAGTTGCCAAGGCTGAATGCGAAGTCTAGCGAAAATTAATACAAGAAATGCAGTATCAATTGCGACGATTGAACTGTAAATAGTTACTGAAGTAGTACGATCACTTCAGAAAAGTAAGGCGGCGTATCAAAGTAAAACGGAGATCATGTAAATTTTTGGTTGACCTTATTTTAAAAAACAGCACTGATCGGTCTAGTAAAATCCTTATGGCTACCGTTATGAAAGTGAGTTCATATTGTAAGAAATGTTTCCAGTGCTGTGTACGGTATTGCTGTTGAAAATCCTGTGAATAGTATTATAACACCCAGTTTGTTCGTTGCTTACTCCCTTCCACGCTTGGTTGTTGGTTTGTCTCTCCGTCACGACGTTAAGGAAAATTCATCCACTGCGAACAATATGTGGTGGCAGGAAATTCAATTTCTAAGTTACTCTAGCTCTTATTGTTTCTGGTATGGAATATGCTCGCGCTATTGCATTTTCTGAAGCCCGCTTCGCCTCTGCTGTCGCTTGGCTTAGAAAAGTAGTTAGGTACTATTTGATATCCTATTTTTGAGCGCGGTACACAAGAGGCTCAATCGTGGATGAAGTTTTCGTTCCTGTCGTGCACAATCCATTTCACTTATGTTTTCATCTTGGAAGCAGTATAGAGCGAGACGACGTGTTGAACGTGTTTCATTAACCAGCGGCCCACTTTCGTCGCACGAGCTGGCTGGCAGGCTGGTTTGGGTTGAGTAGAGGCATGTTGATTAGCCTTTAAGCTTTAAAAGCAGTAAACTCATGCTCTTCATCAACTGTCTTAGTTGCAGATTCTGTGCACGCTACTAAAATTTCAGATTCTGGCCCGTCCCGACTAGCTTCTGAACAATATAGTTTTTTTTGCCAGCATGTTCCGCCAACTCGGTCGTGCTTGAATAAGAAGTGGCTGATGTGACACATGCCACTCAATTCTGTATCTTATCTAAAGTGACTACGAAAACTAAGCTGTGTTGTAATCAGGATTTTCCGGTGTTACGCCATGTAACTCGGTGTTACCCGCTTAGTGTTATTCTAAATGGAGGTGAATGACACATGATCTTTTACAGCCCAGTCCCGAAAATATAAATTCAGCTGTTTATTCATAATAATTGCTATTATTGATGACATATTCCATCAAATAGTTTCTTAAAAGGCCCATGCAGATAACTTTTCTATGAGAAATTACCAAATTACATCAATCGTAGGTTTTTCTCTATAAAGTTAATAAACCGACTGTGTGAGATCTGAAGACGTAAAGAAACATATAGGCACCAGCAATCAAAATATCTAATCACTCAGTTAAATAAAAAAATTAATTAGCTTTGTTTTAAATGAATATAAGCTAGAAACAAAACAGTGATATTTGCCCTGCACATTCAAGAAAAATACAACTTCAAAAACAACAAAGTGTCAATGTAGGTTCTAATATAATACATATGCAATACGATCTAGCAAGTGCACGGGGTTACACCGCTCGCAACCCACCGTTTTCGCAGCTAGGGTAACGCCTAGTAACACTGGCGTATCTCACTGACGGAAGATGGCTCAATGCGACACGCTTTTTGGATTCAGTGCTACACTCGAGGAAACACTGTATTACTCCGGGATACCCCGCGCGCTGATTACAAGAGGCTTCTAAACTCATCAGGAGGCCGCCACCTAGGAAAGCCACCGCGAGCTTCTTGGTCCCGCTGCCATTGACTTATGTTGTTCCGCCCTCTACTTCCTCCGAGGTTATCCTTAGCTGAATGTCTTCGTGGCAGTTGGAACTTCGCGCTGACCAGAAACACAGACATTTTCAATACTTATTGCAGCCATATTTCTTCCTGATAATTCAACTGCTTGTATCCAGGATACAGCAAGAAATGAGTATTTCCTGTAAATTTTTTTATTGGCCTATATTTTTTTGTGATGCTTGACTTTTGAGCATCTCAAAACATTCGTGCTTTTACTTGGAGGAGGGAAACTTTGCCCGAGCAAACTCATGACGGCACAACTTTCATTACTTCTATGGTAGATCCAAAGAGCTTCTAATGGGAGGAGCCCCAAGCACTCTCTGGGCGAGTAAACACATGGCTTTGTCATGTGATCGAAGCTGGTGTTTGGAGTCCTTGAAGTGGCTGAAGTGGCAGTGGTCAGCACATATAATTAAAGAAGATACAGAGAGGCAGTTCTTCAATATTTTTACAAAAACAATCGTGTCTGAAGATTTATATCCCCGTGCTCACCCTGTAACTTTCATCATCAGATGGTATACAGGATACAAGTTTCCTTTACATACTTCCATCCGCTCGGAATTTCGTCGATGGTTAATGGCTATAAAAAATTGAGCTCAGGACTCCTTCCTATATAGGCTGCGTGAGGCAATGCCGCTCTCCGATTGGATAAGCCACTCAGCCAGTTTAAGTGGAAAGTTTACTCGCAACGTTCCCGTAGGATAAATAGAGAATGTGCGCTCCTCTCTTGTAGAACTTCCTTGTGTAGATCAAGCCAACAAATATGAGGAATACTTTACAGCAAACTCGTACCGGAAACAAATTCTGTAGAAAAACTTAATTACAATATTATTGCCGTCATTTTTGACGGCTGGGTACGCTAGTTACTACGATAAATTTAATAAGATTTTAATCCTTTGAATACTCACTTGACGTTCTCATGAACCTGTTGCACAAATTTCTTTCAGAATCTAACCTACACTGAAATAATTTGAAGAACTCTTTTGATACCAAAGCCAATTATTGAGCCGTTGTGGGGTATAAAATGCCTCTTCAATCGCTTATTATTTGCTAGTTGAGAGATTTGCTGCAGCCAGCAAACTCTAATTATCCTTTACAATTTGAAGAAACAAACTGCTCATAAACAATACATTTGAACCATTGGCAGCACGCCCAAGGAAATCGTGCAAAGAGCTGTCATGAAGGATTCTCACATTTCCCGTGGAGCTGTGCCGTGTACCCAAATCATCACCTACATTCAGGGCTTGGATTCACACGACGAAATCCCGGCAATATTCCAGTCGTGCTGGACAAAAGTTCCCGCAGGTGGCCGCAGAATTGAGTTATCAAGATATCACGGCAACCAAAAGCCTCGAACTGCCATCAAATTGCTGTGAGCACTGCAGCCCAACCGATAAATTTCAAGGAGCTCGGCAATTTTGTTCTTCAACAACAGACTGGTCGTCGCAGTCAACGGGCTAACCCTGTCATTGGGCAGGGAACCGACAATTCGCTTCGTTCACGTCTCCTGTCGGCCAGCGATGGTGCCAAATGCACAAGAGCTTCGCATTTCTGCACGTTTCCAATTTGGGCAACTTTCAGCACTGAACTACCTACATATATGTCCATTTGAAATGTTAGTGACTTCAAAGTTGTAATATAGTAAACACTGAATTTAGCTGAGAATTTTGGAAGCCCTTTCCAATTAATATATGTATATTGCCACAGGTTAACCTGCCACTTTGAGCACGCACCATGTTTTGATGTACGCTCGGTGCAGGTCGTTAGGCTTACTGCCTCTGAAGTGTTTTGCACAGCGATGTTTTTATTAGTAAGCTTGGTTTGAGGTTGAAAATATTTGGCCATTTGCCTTCTTTGTCCCTTATAAAATTCCATTTTTTGTCGTGAAAAACAGCATAGAAAATTTAATGTCATGGTTTGCATATGGCCGACGCAAACAAAGACACAAAGATGAGGCCCTGTTTTGGCTCAGTGGCTAATTTGCGCTACCATAAGCATTCGTAAGACTTAGAAGAAAACAAAATATATAAATACATATGCGGTATATATGGGAACTACGCACAAACCAGTTTGTTTCCGAGGTTGAATAAAATATTGGTAGGAAAGAAAAGATTACTTCGCACTTTTTCAACAGCGGAAAATGGATGAGAAAAGAACATGGAAAATGTGAGAACACAGGATGATTATAAAACTAACTAGAGTGCCCACACAGTCAAAAATGACAGAGGCATTTCTGGTGACCCTTCCTCATTGATCATACTTTCCTTACTAAAATTCTTCAAAAGGATACGCTACATACGCCAATTCAAATGGTCATAAGATATGACTGCTCTCTTCTTCAGTTCATTCGAGCAGCTCTCTCCTTCCCTCCCTTGGATGACATTGGGAAAAAAAAAGTTTAAACATTATTAAAAAGTGAAGCACCACTGAATTTAATTAAATTGCCTCTGCGTATACTGTCTACAGCATGATACAACTATAGTACATCAAAATTTTTGTACTGCTTCGTCAAAGAAAGACAACAAGCTGAAAAAAATAATTCTGCGTCTACTGTATCGTGATAAATCGGCTCTCCGGTGCTTCGGGGATCGCCTTCTCAAATTGTACGTCGCGAATTGCAAACAAACAATATAGCTTCAATATATGGAGATAGTAATAAAAAATCCGACTCCATGGCAGTGCGAAGAGCGGCAATAAATATATTCATTGTTTGGATTTCAACGTAGGCCGAGCAAGAAGTGCATCCAGTTGTTAGGTTAAGGATACCTACTCTAGCCATCTTCAGCAAAATGGTCTAATTTTCGCCTATCGATCTCCATGAAAGAATATATATAATATCAAAATCTGCAACCTGGCCCATTTTCGCCTATCTGTTTCGTTAAAACGTAGGTAATACGAAAGATAGAATTTATAGATATATAGGCCAATAGACACACAACAGTGTTCATTATAATGTTTTGATGAGGGAAAGGAATACGATCTGCACTGCGGCAATGTATTCGATATAATGTAAAAGTTAAACGTATTCGTCTCTAAGTCTATTCGTAGAAAGTACATACTAAATAAGTTAATTTGGAATATAGAGCACGACTGTACTTAACAACAATGCAGTCGCCTTTGAAAAAAAAAATTGACTCTATTATGGAGAAATGAATATTTACATAGCTGTATGATTTTCAGTGGTGCATGAAATAAGCGTTTTCTAGCGCAACCCAATTGAGACGATATATATGTTGATGAAACACCAACGGCAATTTGCTCTCAAAGTCAGAGCTTCGGTATTATAGAATGAATAATACTGATTGCCACAATAGCAGTTCAATATAAAATCAAATAGCGCTGACAAAGTGACACTTGGGTTGACTACTCGTAGCCGTAGTTGTAATTGAACTGTTACAATATAAATTCAAAACATTATCAGCAGCGAATAAGTCGACAACTAAAACACATTACTCCTCTGCGCTTAATTTAAACCACGCCTGGGGAGTCGGGACTCTGAACATCCGACTCCTATGATTTTTTAACAACCCACTCCGACTCTTCTTTACGTTAAAATAACGATTAAAAAATTTTATATAATTTTCTCATTTTAAGTTCCCTCTTAGAAATATATAACAGCATTTCGCCATTGCCAAATGATTCATCAGGCTAATTTCAATAAGTTAAAAATGACTTCATCGTTATAGCTTCCCCACCTGTATTTTTTAACTATATAGAAAAAGTATATTTTGGGAAAAAAGATACATATAAAGATACACAAGGAAACAAAATAAATTGCAAGCAACTAAGCATACAAACTAAAAAAGCTGTTTTAAGATAAACAAGAACACAAAAAAAAAACATTTTAATCATGTTAATCAACAAACCTTTCTTGAAATGAATGATGAACCTCTATTCAAAGTTGTAAGTCCTCGCAGCAATAACATGGCTCCTACAAGGTCTTCTATCAATGATGCTCTGAGATCAGTCTCCATACGCTTTAGAGCTGAGAAAATTCTCTTCACGCAAAATTGTGTCGGAGAGATAGCTACAACGGTAAGAACTACATCTCTTATTATTACTGGGTAGCTTTAATGATTTCCTGCCAAGATGTTTAGATTTTGCTATTATAGTCAATATTTTCAATTTCTGCTCACGCTCTGTTGAAGTCTTCTTCAAAATTAGTTGGCTTCACATTTACAGGTTGAGCCTCAGTGGCGGTGTAGTAGTCTTTTCTTCCTGTTGTGCTATTCTTTTAAGATAATTTTCAAAATTACCTGCATCACTTGAAGATGAAGGCTCCACTTCAGTACTTTGACAGAGTGAACTAGAATTGTCTGGAGAGTTGCTCAGAAGAAATTTCATTCGTATTACAAGTTGCAGAGACATTTTCTTGCTGTATAACACTGCTTGGAGTCGGAGTTGGTGGAATTTTACGGACTCCGACTCCTCTGGTCCATAAATTGGCCTCGACTCAGACTCCGACTACACAGCCCGGATTTTAACCCCAAACATTGGAATAAAAAATTTGTATTTTATTTCACAACAAGCTTCTTAATACTTTGCGGCCTCATGTGACGATTCGTCACGACGAAATCGCGTTCGTATACTTCTTTGTGATATGAAAAGAACAAAATAAAGGTTTACAGCAAAATGTATCACGCCTAACATTTTAGTCTGAAATGCATTCACAAAATCTTGTTGCTAAGAAGAGATTCAGGTTGTTTCGTCACTCCGTAAATATAAAATGGCATCAAGTTTTTGTTCTGCTCTGAGTGCAGGGAAGAATAAGAAGAAGCAGAAGGTTTTAGAACACAAAGTTCGCTGTACGCACATCCTCAACAAAATCCTTTCGTATTTTGTCCATAACGTGCAAGGTAATGGTGTGCATCCTTTACATTTACCCCAAAGCTTGTTTTGGAGTCCAGCATTCACAGCGATTCACTGCCTTCTATAAATAAGCCATATTTTGCCAAGAGGTTTCGCAATTCATGCTTATTTTTCTGCAAGCGAAGATTTTCATTGTGAAGGCTTTTGTTCCGTGATCCCTCTCTCCTCTTCCTTACAAGTGGCGCTCAGTTAATGGAGTTCGGTGGAGGCAGACCGCTGGAATTCATCCCTTTGTTTTGAACAAAAAGAAGAACGGACCATGAACGCTTCAGTGCGGTCACGTCCAAGTTCTGGAAGTGTAAGACCTCGCTTGTTTAAGGATGGGAAACCGCTAGTGTATGTGTGAGGAAATTCTTAATGAGATTCTTTTTAGACAGGAAAGCAATTGCTATTTTCTTACCGTTCATACGGGTAATCACGAATCGTTTCGGTTAAAAGTATATATATATACTGCCTACAGTGCTCACACCTCGCCGGCCAAAAGATAAGAAGCTTAGACCGTATATGTAAAACAATTGATACGTATTACTAAGAAGAGTTGTTGCGACTAGCAAACGAATGCCTTTGTGGAGGCCTTACACAAAAAATTTGTCAGATCATAGACCACACCATACTGTGACTGGACACTGGCCCTAAAGGCAGATTTCGGTCCCGCAATTGGGCCTGACAGCACGGTGGCGGAGACGCATTTTTATATGTTCTCCCATTACTTTTTCATACTTTGTTTAGGCTATTGGACTTAATTCTTTTACATTCTGTAATAGTGATGAGTCGGATGTTATTTTTTGCACTTCTGCGGATTTTTGGGCGTTCTGACGTCCTCGGATGCAAATGTTATCATCTCAACATCCGCGGATGCAAATGCAGATGTTCAAAAGAGGTGTGGATGTTCCACGGGTGCAGTTGCGGATTTTCGCCCCACCACAAACACATACACCCTCTCGACTGCAGTTTGTACTACACTTGGGAAAAAAACTTAGATGGTACATTGTTGACAGGAACAGCACTTGCAAACCTTTCAATCCAAATGAGAATTGGCAGCTTTCAGAAGTTTAGTGTAGTGATAAACATGCACATCAGCGCCTTCTTTGCTGCGGATTTTCAGCGAATTTTAAAGTTCTGACAACCGCGGATGCGATTGGGGTTGCTACCATTTCAGCATTCGCAGATGCAGATGTCATAAAAGCGCGGATGCGGATAATCCCCCATCACTTTTCAGTAATGACTGACAAACCTGCACGTATTTCTAAAACTTCTATACGCAACAAATTCACAAAATTAGTAAGTCTTGAAGTGTAATTACGTAGAACAACTGTTTATGACATCCTTTGATGTTAGCAGTAAACTTATTTCTCAATAGTTAGTTAGTGAAATACACAGTCTCATTTTGCAGAACAGAAGCTTCTCAAATTTGTGGTATGCTCGATTTGCAATGAAATACCAAGTGAACAGCTGATGAAAATGTTAATGAAATTAATTAGGTAGCTGTACGGGTTAAGCGACAAAATCAGAATATACAGCAGAGCTGAAAGGTGAGTTGGAGCAGTTGGCAGCCATGAAGTGATGGTGCCCGGCTAGCACTGAAGTGATGAAACACTGGCCGCCAGGAAGTGATCTAGCATTGGAAGCAGTGAAGTGATATAGCATTCGCAGCCATGGAGTGATATAGCATTGGCGGCCGTGAAGTGATCTGAATGATGAAGCACTGGCCGCCATGAAGTGATGTAGTATTGGCAGCAGTTAAGCGAATATGCACTGACAGCCATGAAGCGATATTGCATCCGTAACCGCGAAGTGATGCAGCTTTGATAGCTGTTCAGTGATATGTCATTGGCCGCCCTGAAGTGATGTAATGTAGGCCACTGTGAAGTGATTTAACTCCGGCAACCATGATGTGTTTCAACTTAGGCAATCAAAAAGTGAAGGAACACAGGAAACCATGAAATGATATAACGAAGGCACCCACAAATCTAAGTAGAGTAATATACCTAGGCAGGTATGTGAAATGATATTGACAATCATGATGCGCAACTTTCGATGGTTCCAGTAATGAAAGGTTGTATCAGGCATAAATAGTTATGAAACATAATTTACTGACTATCTTGGTATCTTTATCTCATAGTTAAACGTGCATTTTTAGTTCTCTGGTATGTACCAATGTAGTATTATTGTGGTTTTAATTCATTTTTTTCAACATCACTGGCTTTTCTTAACCTCACTTTTGTTGCGGCTATTGGGATGAGGTCTACGGAAAGCTCTACTTACATCAGTTTCTGAGGTAATTACTTCAAATCCGTCATTGGAAATAACTCAATTGAATGTGATATTAAAGTACATTACATGTACTATCTATGAGCCAATTTTTTCAATGAAATTTTAACATTCCTAGAAAATATGATGAATATTGAAATTTTCTTGGTGTCCAAAGGTATGATGTAAATCGCCTACTGAAGATATATGATTGTGAATTTAGATTCCCTGCTCTACAACGCATTCCTTATGGTAAGACGAAGAAATTAATCTTTGTTTCCAGTCAATGTATGGTGTGGTCTATGGTCAAATATTAACACGTATAGACAAAAAGTACGCGACTATTTGTTTAGCGACGAGAGATAGCAAGGACATATGGTATCTGAATCTCACTAAATAAATACAGATATTCTGGGGCAAGAAAAAAACCGTTTTAGAGAAAGTTTTAGTATGATCATGAGTCAGTGGAATAAAGCAAAACCATAGGAGAAACAAAAATGTAGAAAGCATGTGGATATATCATACTAGACATGTATTTATCAACATTACGCTGAGAATACTTTTACTGCACGTATAGGTGTTTCACGGCGTAGCTTGGTGTGTCATGACAGCGGACTCTGTGGTAAGAGAAACTTATTTAGGTAGACGAAAAAGAAAGTGAAAAAAGTTTCGTAGTTATGTTACACGAGGGAAGCGAAACGCGGTTGCATACTACTACGCAGCTCGATGTTGTAATTAAAAAAAAAAAGTTTCGTCTCCTAAAGTGCATCAGCTTTACCACTTTTGCTGCATCTTGGTGCATTAACGGCTTTGTCCTAAAACCGAAGCACATAAGTGCATCATCAAGGTGTCAAATGCATCATGAGACCATACATGCATCATCATGATGCACTTGAACTAACTTTAGTAGAATAATAATAATACTCATTTGTTACCACATACACAGTGAATACACCTACGTAAATTTCATTTCACCTCAATTGTACTAGAATTTTCACGATATGGTACGGGTAGTGTGCAAAACAGGAGATGTCTGTGCTGCGAAAATATGAAACATCTCACGTCAGCTCTCTTCGATTCTCGGATTTTCACAGCGCTGGCTGCTTAAGTTTTTTTTTTCAATATCTGAGCTTCCAAATTAAACAATCAAAACGAAAGGAATACCTCGTTATGTGTATTTACTGTATGCACGATGATACATATTTATTGCTATAATTACAGTGGAGTTAATATAACTGTATTTTGATGATGCACTTAGCATATTTATGATGCACTTACATGTTCCGGTTTTGGGACAATAATGCATGTAATTTTGATGCATCTAAGTGCATTGAAAGACGCCAATATATTTCTCAGTGTAGCTTTGGCCAAGTTCATATGACCTCATGACCCTTTCTCTCATACCAATGCATATGTATATGCTACACTTCATATATTGTCATTCTACATAAGAGGCAAATTATCGCCTGTATTTAGATACGGCAAATAGACTTTGGAGCTTGTTACAACATTCAGACATGCGAAAACAGAAATATGCGGAAAAATACTTGCTTATTAGGCGTGATGAGGGAAACCAATCTCATTACGCTCACCTGTAAACATCAGTGTCGGCGATATTCACGTGGCGGCCACATTTTATTTCCTTTAATATGCTTGAGGAATGCCCCACGATGCACAAACTGGATGTTTCCTTGGCACTTTTTTCTCTTGCATCAAAGTTTAGATTTTCCCAGTGCTAATGTCTTCCACTCAGGAAGACATAAGACAACAACTTTCCAGCCTGACTAAGTTCAATAATTGGCCTTACATCTTACAAACATTGTTAAGTTTTAGAATACGAACTGCAGGGTGAAACAGCACAGGGAGTTACGGTGGCAACCACAAACGTATGCGTGTGAGAAACGCGGCATTGGACGCGCACTCAAAAGCTGTTGTTAGCTTTTGTGGTTGTTCAGAGGTCATGAATTGGCAATACAGGCACATGCTGATAACTCTAAGGGGTGAACAATACGACAAATTACGAGACTAATTTGAAGTATTGTGCATGAGTACGATACAGTTCGAGGTCATATGTAACAAAATAATTTACAACTAAAGACCGATATTAATTTGAAACCTCATAGGTATGTTCCGAGTAGAAAAAATTGGAGCCAAGGAAAAATATGGGGAAGTAATGGGATATAGAAAGCAGAAAGTGGAAGATAGTGAAACTCCAAAATTTTGAACAAATGGACAAATTAGACGTACGACCATGAACATTATCTCTAGAACGATATCACCCAATGATAATGTTGCAGACATCGATTTTTTTTTATCTCTAAGGCGAGTATTTGTCGGAATTTCGTCTAGGATCATATCTTAATTTTGTGATGCGTTCTGCCTGCCATTATATTTACCTGTAAGTTTCCATATATCCTCATTTTTCAATCAAGAATATTAAGAGCTCTTAGTCATTTATCAGAAACAGAGCCTGTAAAGATACTATATGGAAGATTAAGTTGCAAAAGTTTATTTAGGTATATTCAGTAACGAGCATATGGATCAGAACGATGCTTATGAAGTAAGCAAAACTTTTTTCTAAGAGCTCAAGGGAAACCTAATGGAACATATTTACTAGACTTCATGAGGAATGAAATATGAAAACTCACTGATCTTATTAATGCCTTACTAATGAATTATGACATGACTGATAGATAACTTGAGTAAATTGGGCGTTCAAAAAGATGAGAACGAAATCTTAATGAAATAATGACCTTTCATGCACATCATTACGCTCCCTTACTATTATATAGAGCAGAGAAATTGGGCGGTGTCCCGAAGTTAGATTTGGGGCATGAGTATGACATATGTGCTATGGTTCTCTAAAGAGTAAAATTACCTGATACAGTCAGCCCGCCACTCGTGCCGTATCTGAAATAAAAAATTGCGGGCGAAGAAGCAACTGTGAGCAATACTATTATGCTGTTACTATTATTATTATTATTAAATCACACCAGACTGGCGACGCAGGAACGGAGAAACTCCATGAGGTTAACAAACCCCCACGCAACCAGCCCAGCGGGTGGAGAAAACAAAAGAAT
>LQNS02278125.1:33100609-33147031 GCA_001587735.2 Parhyale hawaiensis
AACTGAGTCATCTTGTGTGTCTACAACTATCTCTGTGATTCCAAAAATACAAAAGATGAACAACCAATAATGAGTCGTCAATGAAGCCTTTTTACGTAAATTTAAGAAGCTATATTTCGGAACAAAATAACTCTTCATTAGATCTTCCGAAAAAGGCCATCAACAGCAGCAACATAAACACGACACAATGACGGCAACGCATTTGCAATGATGTTCCTTTTATGAACACAATTTCGTTATTAATTTGTTTATAGAGGAAGCACTGCAACTGCAAACTGAAAGCAACATAAGAATTGAGCATTCTGTGCCTAAAATCTGCTGAACAGCGCAAAGCTAAGGCTCTGTTCACGCATGTACCACACCACATCACGCCACACCACACTACGCAACGCCACACAACACGTATTGAAAGGTCGTTCGCACATGTACCCCACCACACCACGCAACACGCAGTGCTTTCTCCTTAAATCAAGCTTTATATCTGTATTTGCTTTGTTCAAACGCTCACATAAGAATCCAATGTCATTTCATTAAACAAAGGTTTGTCATATTACTTACATAAGCACTGCTAATTAAATGGGATCGTTTCGGTTTCGCTGGCCGCAAAATTACGAAAGAGAATACACGTTTCTAATGCAGTATTTTATGCTCCTTCAAAATATAAATTTGTTTTTTTTTTCGAAAAAATGAAAATGTTACGAGCATTTGAAGATCGAAATTTCCTACGTATGTGTTAAGAAATGCAATTTTTGTTTTTTACCTCATATATTTCAGTTAATATTAAATAGAGTCAATATGGCTAGCTAAGAATATGTTAATCTAACCTAACCTATCCTAACTTAGCCTAATCTAAACTAGCCTAGCCTAACCTAGCCTAGCGTAGCATAGTTTAACCTAGCCTAACGTTTTCGTTTCTAATATGTGCCACGGATCTTGATTTTTACTGTCTTCCGACATCAACGAATTCATGAACAAATTGAGGAGATGATCAAAGAAGTAAGATAATCCCAGATATGCTTCAGAGAAGGGTAGAAAACAGGGGTTTCGATGCAGCACTTGTTTTTATCGGTTACTTTTTCCTTTGACGATACATTTTGACGAATGGCGAATGGTTTTCGATAGATGTCATATCTTGATAGTGGACTACCTGATTATGAGCAATATTTCACTGTGTGCCAGGAGCAGAGAGGACGATTGTGCTGATCAGAAAACTGAAACCGAGCGCTCTCATATCCTTTCATCGTTGTAAGCAGCAATTGTGTGGCACCCTTTACCACGAAATGAGTGAAAGTGTAGTCAGTGAAGAATCATCATAATGCCTTCATCGTCATTTTTGACGGCTGTCTACTCTGGTAAAAATTATAAATACCAAAGAGCCACATAGGCCAAGCGTAGGTATTCCATACAGTAGGGCCTAAACCTTTACCTGATGCACTCTGAAGTTATACTACATATGCTACTGTAAGCATACCAAAACTGGTGGAGCTAACTCTCTACTTGCCCTCCCGCTGATTACGTAACTGCAGCATAACTTTTACATAAAATGGGTGATGCTCATAGCGTCAACTGGACCTCGTCCGAAGACCCTCCAAGATACCCAAGGAATCGAAACAATTTGAAAATAAGTCCATTAAACTTCATTTCCAAGTACTGCCAAATGTCAGCCAATTTACTTGAAAAAACGTAAATGAGACGAGTTGAATACCATTTCCCAATACGCCCTATTGTAGAAGTTCTCGCTGCTCTGAGGTTTTTCCGCGTTTGTTATTTATGCATGTACGTTGACATTGCAACTCCCGAAGATGCATAGCTCCCTTGAGAAATCACTCTCGGTGTACAGGCAGAACAGGATTCTAACGGAACTTTTCTAGCGTAGCATTAACCTCGCTCATATACGCATGAGATCTACTACAATCGAAAACTTGTTTCAGATGTATCGCGCCCATAGTCAGCTCTGCTCGTAGAAAATATTCAAGCCTTTTCCCATGAAAAAGTATTTAGACTTCATAAAAATACAGTGATTTGAACTATGAATATCTTTCTCCTTCAGTATACAATATGCATATACAGGGTGTTGGAAAATTTAGGGCACATATTTAACCACAAGTAAATTCATCATAGCCGTACCCTGTGGTGTAATTTTTTTTATCAAAATTCAGCTTTTTAAAAACGTTCAGTTTCTAATTTTTATTCCGAAAACATTTTTCGCTATAAAAAATTCATTTTTCAGCCGATTTTAATGAAACTTGGTAGCAATGTGAATCTTCTAATATTCTATGTGCACTTGTTGTCAAAATTTGAAAAAAATTGCAAAATAATGAGAAAATGACGTTCAAACTCAAAATGGGCTACACAAATTAATAGTCACAATCGTGAAAAACGAGATTCCTACGATGAAAGCCCATTTCAACACCTTTCAGATAATGTAATGTATAGCAAAAAATAATCAGATTAAGTGCATTTACCAGGAAAAAAACTGATTTAAGTTCACCTGTATTAACGCGCACCCGCATGTTGCCCCATCTCTGCACCAGATAGGCATCGCTAGACGAACGTCAGTGCTGCAGCAAGGGGTTTCACATTGTATGACTGGGCAGTTGGCAGTGTTACTCACAGTAAATTGATGTTACTCTTAACGTAATGAAGTCCATAACAAAATAATATGCAGCCAATCGTCGGGCGGAAAGAACTTTCTTCGAATCTAATAATTTCTTGCGGTCTGTAAACTTTAAAATTTTAAATTTTGCCGTGTTAAATTACTCACACAATTTATTACAGAAACTTTTCGTCATATCTTCATTTACTTACAAACACTAATTTCTTTTGAATATTGGCGACACACACAGTTGCAAATACAATGAACCTTATAAGAGTTTTGAAGCCGCGATTACTGGTGAATATTTTGGCAATGGAGGTAGATAAACAGCTCTTTACTGTTCAATCAAGTATTATCTTAAGTACAGTGACAAAGAACTAGGCTAGGCTATGAAGAAGCATTATACTATTTCACATCAGGAAAATAATCCTAAGAAATTAATAAATAAAAAATTAATAAAAATCTAACGAATCATTGGTTAGAACAAAATAATAAATAAAATCTCCAATTTCGCATTTTAGCCTCATTGCCCATTAACCCTAACTTCAAGATAACTTACCATTAGCTAGGCTTTTGGGACGCCTGTCTTTCGTGCCCTCTTTACTTCCTTCCCCACTTCATACTCTTACTTGCTCAATTAAATGCTCATGCTTTATTCTGTTCTTCCTCTTCTTTCCCGACTTGCTGTTCCCGTGCGCGTTGATCCCGTGTGGGAACACCTTCGTGCATGGGTTCCCCGTTTCTATTGACATATTATATGCCCCTTGCTCTTTCCTCTGTGATATCGTTCCGCTCGGAAACGGAGGCTTAAATCTTCTAACTATAACTAACTAAAGATAATTTACCATTACCATCGATTACTACTTCGCAAGGAAATTGGATGCGTTGATCATCCTTGCTAACTTGCAACCTCGTCGAGCCCTCACTTGCCAAAAGATTGATGAAAAGTATCATCCCATGTTCGCTATTTCACACGAGTTCTGAGTCTTTTCAGTGAGATATGGTTCACACCTAAATAAAAATACGGATTTAAGGATAAAGACAGGCGGGGCTTGGGGTCAAACCCGTAGCGACTAAGTTATTACAAAACTAGCGGAGACGATATACTCACGATACGGCAACGCTGCTACTAGCCGCAGGGGTACACCCCATGTTTTGCGCCTAGATAATTTGAGGATATTTTGGTTAGACGGAAAACAGAGTTACGGAAGAAAAAATGTGCGGAATACATATTTGCGGAGAGAATGTTTGGGGCATAAAAGATTCGACGATATTCCAATTTGGCAACAAATTTTTTCGAGGAAACATTTATCGCAAAAAATGATTTGGCGTAAAAATATTGGCTTATTGACGATTAGCGATAAGTATGTTCGGCGAAGCATATTTAGAAGATTTTTTAGCTGGAGGCTGAAATTTTGGGCTCAGTGAGTTTTGATGAGCAAATTTTAGGGTATATTTTTTTGACGAAAGATTTTTCGAAGCCTAAAAATTTGCTAAGATAAAGTTATTGCCAATAAAATAGCATGTAATTATTTTGGTCTTACTTTTGTTTGATACAAAACAATTTCGGGCATTTCAGAGTGGTAGACATTTTATTTAGCGTAAATGCAGATGGAACGATATATTTTGGCATGAAAGTAAAGTGTAGTAAACATTTTATTGCTGTTTTCGGGTGTGACACCAACTTTTGTATGTCTAACAGATTTTACCGGCAAAAATTGGCGGGTTATACAGTATGAGAAAAATAGTAAGATGCGCGTAGATTTTTGGACCCGAGACAGTCAACCCGCTATGATAACTCTACATTGGTTAAAATATTTGCACTGAATTTTCCAACACCCGGTACACATAAAGTCATTTAGACTGGAATATATAGCGGCTTAAAAGACGATTATTATATTTCGGTTGTGGTTTGAAAAGACTAAATTTCGAATGAAAATACTAATAATTATTTAGAATATTCATGTACGCAAAGACGGTGTTCAAAAAAAAAAAAAAAATTGATCGGGGTTTCAGGAAAATATAGGCTGTAAGATAAAAAAATTCATTACACACAATGAAAAGATGTAACTTTCATGAAGTGCAACAAAGTAATTGCTCCGAAAATATACGAATCTTTTGAAACAAAGAAGACTAAATAAAAAAATTAAAGTTTTTAAAGTTTTTGTATACGTACGAGACAGACATGATGATCAGTAGTTGTCAACACTGTAAAGACTAAACATCGGTCAATTTTACTCTTTCTCTGAAGCAATCATGCAACAGGTCCATGCAATAGACGGGAGCCTGGAGAAAGAGCTCTCGATTGCGCCAGTAATTTCTGCGGCTTTAACTCAAGGCTGTGTCCGTAATCTAAACAAATTGCAGTCGTCGTCTTTACTTCTAACGTCGTCAAGAGAAGGAGCAAAGAGCCCGACAAATCGCTTCTCTATTCCCACACCAATCTCACACCGATCCCAGCACACACGCGAATGCCAGAAGAGATGGTTCGCTGGTCTCCAGGGCAAAGAAGTACTCCGAGTGCCTCAACAAGTGAAATAATGGCAGGTATTCGAGAGGTTCCTTTCGAGTCCTCTTCTTCCAATACTGGTGAGATTGTTCTCAAAGGGATTCTATCAGACTGGAAAACGAAGGAGTAATTGACACTGGCTCTACAGAGATTATTCAATTCTGAACTGATTTTTCGGTGTTGAAGAAGATATTGCAATAGGATGCTCATAGTTAAAATACAAAAAAAAATCACTCTGTTGGTCTCCGACAATTTTTTTTTCTAGTTTAGACACTAAACCTAGCTACAGAAAACTCACCAGTAAATTAACCTGAATGGCCACCCCCGGGAATGAATGTATACCTCATGTTGGGTAGTATGGGGCATTCAAATTACGATTTCAAAGTGGAAAAACTCAATGTTGCGAACACCAGGCCAAGAACACCATGTTGCTCGCATCACACAAATGTACGTTCCACGATGCTAAATTTTTCCGGGCAGACAACTACCGCCACACGCAGAAACGCAATGCTAAGGATAGCACACAAACATTGCTGGTGAGAACTCAATACCAGGGAATCTTGCAAATGCTACACTGCAGATGCGACTCGGTCGTACTCTGCAGAAGCTCCGTAACAGAAGCTACACAATAGAAGGCCAGGGCAGGCTGCCCCGCTAACGCTATCAGCGGAAGACATTGGCTGGTTCCAATTCTGGAGAATCGCTCTCTGATATTTGCCCTAATCTCATCTGGAGTGGCTCAATCTCCAACCGATCAGATAAAGCGAGCTACTAACTAGATCACTCCTTCTATTGTGGACGACCCTGTATAGCCCTAACCCTCTCGCTCTTCCTTCGAGTGAAAAAAGGAGTAATGACAATACTAGAGTAGGTGTAGCTTTATTCACACTTGTGGAATAATTTCAAAAAGTCTCGTATTACTCAGCATTGTGGTTGATCTTAGAATAGATCGCAATATCATCTGGATGAGTTTGTCAGATATTTTTCAATCTGGAGACTCGTAAGCTGTTTTCGGCTATGTGATGATTAAAAAAAAATCAGTTGAGCAGGTTTAGCCAAGAACAGGGCTTCACCATTGATCAAATTCATTGAGTCTTTGGATCAAGCCCCCCACGGTATTATGTCTCTTACACAGCACCATCTCTGTATTTTGCTTATTTTGCGATCAGACAAAATATCCGATAAATGGCTGGAAAATTGAGTAGAAACACATCCACCTCATAACACCAAGATGCCTATTCTAATGTAATAGTGTTGTAGGAGAATAGGGTAAACCCAACCCCCTAAGCTTGCAAATCAACGTCATCAGTGTTCGGCTTTCGTGCGCTATGATAATTATAATTTTACCGGTAAATATCGTTATCCGAGAAGAAATATAATGAATTATGCGTCGACTTTCTATGATAGTATTACCCATACAGATTAAAGAAAATATACCCATAAATAATATTGCAAGAAAGAAATAACACAGAGCCAGTGTCATCCGAAATTAAAACATTTTACTCTGATGGCTCCGTATCGCAGTCAACCTTCCCCCATTTTGCTCGCTGCAAGTCAAGCACAACAAATCGACGCAATAAGTGGATATATTTCTGTTCTGCTTTTTTTGAATAATTTAGGTTGTTTGTTACGGATATTACGTCACCACCACACAAGTGCAGCTAGCGACGTGCCCTGCAACTAGTTTGTAGCACGAATAAACGTAACGTCGGGTAGGCCTACAGCAGTTTACGGTGTCTACCGACGGAACCCAGATCGAGTGACATGCTGCGTATTGCTGTCAGTCACAGGCAACATATATTCCGTAAAACTCGAACTGCATTGCTTGTTGCTTGTGGCACTGGTGTAGCACTGGCTTTAGCGAAATGGGATTCAGGTATACGTCACTCAGTATGGATCTGTAGTTATGGCTGCTGTAATTTCTGTTATAGCATGAACATGTTCCTATACTTGGCTCTTACCGGAAACAGCAGTTGAAGATATCTGCCTGATACAGATTTTGGGAATCTGGAAATTGCCTACGTCATATTGGTAGCTACAGATGCTTTGGAATTAAAAGGATACTCTTGCTGTTTTCGAAGGGGCGTTATACTGTAGGTATATCCTAGTAATGTACCTCTCTATCGTTGTGTTTCAATCGATACTATTCGCAGAATCTAACTGCTAAATTATACATAGTGCAGCGAAAGTCCTCGGACCCTTTCGGATTGAAATCAATTGTAGCTTAAATCGTCTTCATTTTAAAATAATTTAGTAAATATAGCAATGTTCTTCTTTTTCAAATAGATTTTTACTGTACAATTTTTATGCAATTTAACGAATGAGTTAACTTCAAGACATTGGTCTTTATTGAGCCAGAGTTCTCGAAATCGAATATTAATACACAGTTAAATGTGATGAAATCCACAGTTTACGGCGCTATAGATTTAATAAACATGGCACTGACAAAACCGTCCCATAAATGGACGCCCTGCTCAGCTCGCCCTTCCACATGCACAGCTATAATGGCCGTGCATGAGGCCTAAAGGATGCCAAAGCGATCCATGAGGAAAATGGCATCACATGTGGATTTCTGTAAAAAACCAAAGAATCAAGTCTGAACTGACCTTACTCTTGCTCACTTCAAACTGAAGAAGCACGAGCAACATACTGTTCTCCAGAAACAGAAACGGGCTGATACAGCTTAGCTTCTTCTGAACTTTTGAACGATGGCATCGGAGGAAGAGAAATCGTCATTTCTGATGAGAAATTGTTAAAAATTCATCCCTTGAATGACAGATTGCTGCAAGATCAACCTGAATGCATATCAGATGGTTTGACAAATATTTATAGTCGTCTGTCTCTGATAAGAAGACACTACTCTAAAGGGAATTCAGACTCATACAATGTTGAAAAAATTGTTCCCTGCCATTCGTGAACTGTACAAAAAGCACTTAACCCTATCTGCTCCAAGGCGGTATAAAATTGTAACCGCCCGACCGTTTTCCGTTCACAGTTCTGCTCCAAGTGATATTAAGCGACCAAAATTCCGTGACTTTTCTCAATTGAACATGACTATCAATTAGATTCTAATATACCCCCACATTACAGCCAAAAATATAGATAAATATAAATATTTCAGAAAATTGGATGATAACATTTACGTGTAGATTTTCTTTTTAAACAAACTGAATTTTCAAAACTATCACTAAAAGACAGCAAAAAGGCTAGAAATGAGAAATAAAAGCGATTATACGTTCAGCTTGTGAAAGTATGAAAATTGCGGCAGTATTTAACTTGTACTGTCCGGAGATATTTTCTTATATTCAAAATTAATTGACATTAAAACTACTCTGAGGCATTATTTTTTAATTAAATAGGCAAAAGGATAGTTGAATAAATGACTTTTGAGACTATGAATAAAAAACTCTGATATTGATGAAGTTATAAGCATTTTTAGTGGGCGGTACAGATATGTACTGCCTTGACGCTCAAGCGGCTGAAAAAAATGGTAACGGATAGGGTTAAAAAAAAAGATAATTTTATCTTTTAGCAGGATGCTAAACAATCACACACATCCTAAAAAAATTAGGTCTGTTATCGATTGAGTCAATTTTCCCAAGTTCAGGAGTTAGGAAACGTAGCCTCTCTCATATCCCAGTTCGAATCTCCTGGATTTTAGTGCTTGGCCCACCTTAGAGTCTGAGGTCTTTACATCGCCCCATGCTACTGCTGACGATCTGAAATTGTTTCTAAACACGGTAGGTACGGAGCAAAATTTTGCGCGAGAAGCTGTGCGCGCGAATAAACGTTTCGACGGGAGACATCATAGAGTAATCCGGGCAAACAGAGAGCATACTGAAAATCCGACCAAGGCAATGTTTTGTGAGATTTTTACTTATATGCAATATGCAACAACAATTCTTTATCCTGTTCGGCTGTCGAAAATGACCAATTTATTCACTCTTGGAACTCTTTTCTTATCATGTAAATATATACATACATCAAGCTACTTTCTCACACATGCATATAAGAGTACCTCTGAGCCAAGCATCACTGTCGCGTGCACAATGAGTTACTTTTTCCGAATTCATTCCCACAAATCATCAAGCTAACTGCCTAACTAATCTGCTTATTAACCGGATGCCTGACGGCACAGAGCATGGAAAATGACCTGATTAGTGTGTTTACGTGGCACAGCATTACAAGCTGAGGGGAAGCTAATGTTATCATTGCGAGTCAGACGCTGCCGGGGCTCATCAGCTGAGAAGAAATTCAAGACCCCGTCCGTCATTCGAGCTACTCTGCATACATCTTCGTACGCCTTCACTGACGTCCAATTAAAGAGGCAAAAGAAGGTCCTATTATGACCTCTAAATCAGGCAATCCTCTAATAGTACGGGTGCTTAAGAGCATCTCTGCCCGAAAAAGACAAGACCGTTCGCCAGAGGCATTACCGTCAGTGTCCAAGTTAGAACGGACAGTGTTCTGTAAAGCATCTCATTACTGCCGTAGACTTCAGCGCTGTTCTCCGAGTGGCTCTCGAAGCAAAGTAATTGGATACCCTGAACTTCTGATGTTACTCCGCGCAAGCAGCGTTATGGAGGTTAAGAGGCGGCTGCAAGAGGAAGCTCCAGTGTCGCATATGGCTGCCAATGGCATAATTGCACACTGCTTATGGTGCCCGTACCATTGCAGTGCCACAATTTGGTGCACTTTGTTACATTGGTGAGATATGGCTTTGCGGGGCCATTCATATGCGGTACGCCCCTGTGAAACTTATTAGAGTCCTTTGAATGCGTTATGCCTATTAGATATGCCGTCGTGTTATCCAGATGTCCCAACGATATTTTGCCCGCAATATTTAGCTGCAACTTCGAGCTTCGATAATTCAAAGGCAATGAAATTTGTGAAACAGCAATATCTTTTGTACAGGCAATGAAGTGCGTATATTTACCGATGAATACGGCAACAATTCCCAGTCTTCTAGAGGGAGAAAGGATTAGAAGACTTAAGTCAAAAGAGTGATTGAGTATAGAGTAATGACCGATGACATTATAAAGATGACAAATTTGATACTTTTTGATACTCAGAAATGCATAAGAACAGTTAGTATTTTAGACCATTGAGAGACAGGTATGATAGTTCTGTGCAAGTTCACTAAGCAGTCAGGCCATATATGCCTCAAATAAAATTTACTTATAGGAAAAAGCTGAAATCGATCGACGAACTTCGTAGGTTGCTCATTTTATCAGCGGCCGCCAGTCAAGATCCGCTCAACTTTTTCTTTACAAGGTTTTTACGGGGCCAACTCTGCTCAAAGAACGGCGTGTTTTCCACCGCAGAAGCTTTCCAGAATACCTCCGCTATGGCCCTAGCGCAATTCTGGGCTCCAGAATTTCGTCCGCCTGGTGCTTTAATTGCCGTTCAAATCTGATTACAAACAAAGAGAATTTCTGATGCAAGATTCCTAGGCTATTTCAATTGTAATTGGAATTCCTTCGGAGAATGGAGTTATCAGTTGGACCAGCCAGAAGGCAAACCATTTTATTCTCACGGACAAAAGGAAGGGTTGATGCTAAAGGATTTAAGGGCAATCCCATCCGTCAAGAAGGACGTCCTGAAATCTTAATAACATTGTTAAGTTGTCTTGAATGTTACAGGCTTGAATTAATTACCCTACTTTTAGATTCTTTGTTTGTCTGGTGAAGAGAAGACAAGG
This sequence comes from Parhyale hawaiensis, assembly GCA_001587735.2. Taxonomy (NCBI): domain Eukaryota; kingdom Metazoa; phylum Arthropoda; class Malacostraca; order Amphipoda; family Hyalidae; genus Parhyale; species Parhyale hawaiensis. The sequence goes on from LQNS02278125.1 coordinate 33,111,416, forward strand.
AATGCCTTTCATATTTAAATGGCTTTGTCGTGAGTTGACGCGCGCGCCTTCGTGGGGCTACTGCGGCTACTAAAACAAACAAAAAATATATACATACCTAGGTAGAAGCGGCGTATCCATGTGTTATAATATTATAGGGCATGGTCACGCTTGCCAAAAGAGACTTGTGATGTGCATGCAACTCTGGACAGGAATATGTTAAAAGGCTGATGAAGATATTGATAACAGCAAGCTGTATACAGTGACACTCAAAAGTATTCGATAAAAAATCTTAATTCTGTAAACATACTTTTACACTGGCTTCACTGTTAACGTATATGATTTATTGTTACGAGCCTGTGTGATATTCAAGTATATATATGCATCAGCTTTAAACCGAAGTGAAGTTTGTTATTACAGATAGGACTAAAATAATACGTGTCCAAAACTTTTGAACTTTTGCTTGTTACGGTAAAAGCAAAGTCGCACTTCTCGTTGTACAAGAAGTATTTCTATCTCAGTATGCGTGTATAGAGGCGTTTTTGTTTTGATTGTTACACTATCTTGCACTGTTTCAGCAGCGTTCTTCATGAACCTTAGTGTCGCAACCCCAGCTGTATAACAATGTTTCCTTAGGGCATATTAGTGATTGTGACGAGTCAGTATCCATCAATAGTTCGCTTTATGTAGAACTGCAAGGTGAACGTGTTCAAAATGCAATACATCTATTACACTTAGAATTCGCTAAAACAGACCGACGAAAAAGAACCCTAAAACTCTAGCACAGAGTCACCATGCATGGAAGCCTGAGTAAACGTATTATGTGTCAGATCGCTATAACCGACACTGTGCCAAGCGCAGACTTTGACAAATTCATCAGAAGTTAGCGAAGGAGCTCAAATAACTAAACCGTGGCCAGACCCCCGCAGGCAATCGACTGAGATGAAAAATATCCTCTTATAAATGTTTGCCGCCCCAAACCTTATTATCCTGGCCCAGCTGGAATGAGGGCCAAGCGCAAGTTACTTTGGACTTCAAGAAAAAGAAACTTTAACGTCGGGTATTTTTCTCACAGACTAAATTAAGTTAACAGATGATCATATGAAGTTCTGGATGGGATATCACAGAAAGTTTGTTCTTGAGATTTAGAGATCGCCTCCGGCCTACTGCAAGTGAAAGCATAAGGAATGCGGGTGTGTATCTTATAAAGCTGATGGCCACGTAGAGGTCAGGCACGAGAACCCTACCAAAAATCAGGGCCGCCACAGAAGCTAAGACCGTAATTCAGTTTTTGCGCGGCTCCCTTCAACTTTGTTAGGGAAATGAACACAAATTTTGGTGATCGCGTTAGTACTGGTAAAATGGATGAGGCTTTAACGCAAGGTGAAGTGATTAAAGGGTAAAATATGTATCTGGATACCGAATTTTATGGAAATTATTTTCCTCTCAAGCACGCTTGACGCATTTAAAGTAATTGCAGGACTCTCTTAAGCCGGATGCACTCTATAGTTTTGTGACGTAATCAATACCCGTCACGGATCCAAATGTTTCGTTGTTTCTCTGTAAACAACAGGAAGATGCTTTGTTCCTGAGTTCCAATTGAATCCAAATTTAGGAACTTCACCTGTGGCACTTGCTAAGAATCAACTACCACGATGACAAACATTTTACAATACTTTGGCTGACATATAGTTCTGCTTTCAAGGAAGCAACAAAACGTTCGACAGCTCGGTGCTGCGTACAGAGAACAAAAGGCAATAATGTGAACCGGCCCTTAGCTGCTAGGATTTCCTGACTTGGCTACGACTCTGTTACTGGGAACACGCAAATTTGCAAGCAGTAACCAGCCTTTGTTAAGGAAAACATGTCATTGTGATCCAGGAGAAAACTTCGAAACAGATGGCCATAAGCGCTAGTGGGTTGGTAGATTTCTGTCTGACTGATTTAGCAATGGATAGTTACTATTCTCAAAACTCGTTAGACAGTGAACTGTTCGGAAGGTCCATGCATGGGGTATAACGTGTACCAGTAGTGCTGCTGAAACAATTTTACTAAGTTTTTGCACATGACGAGTAGCGATCCAGTAGCTATCCATTTACAGATTCTCTAAATTAATATTGCTTTGTCCGGCAGTTTAGCCCCAGTGTAATGAAAAAAAAAAACTTTTGTAAAGTAAAATTACGTCGTAGATAGTTCCAAATTTTCAGTAATATCAAATAATAATCTGCACTTCAAATTTTCAGTAATATAAAATAATAATTTGCACTCCCAATGCCTGTAGTGGCAACTGCTTATACAATTTTAATAACGATTTTTCGTATAATTTATTCGTAGTTTGACGTTGTACTATTGGGTAAATTTCTTATGCCAAAAAAGGTTATATTTTACCGGCATATTTTGTTTGGCTGCAAATATGTCATCTGCCTGTTAGCAACATAACTCAAAAAAATTATGAACGGATCTTCATGAAATTTACAGGAACTGTTCGGAATTTCACGAGAAACAGATAATTAAATTTCGGTGATGATTTGTCTTTTCCCTGTCTACCATTCTGTCTTTGAGGATTGCGTTACTTGTCGGAGATGAGACCTCTGGAAGTGAAGTCTTTGGCCAAGTAATTAATGTCAATTTTGTGTCCTAAGTTAACAGTACTTTTAAACCATTTTTGTCCTAAAATATTTTCTATTTAGGCGCATACCTATCTGTGAAAAAGGTAACGATTTTATTTTTGTTCAGAACTAGACGCGGAACATTCTGCAAGACGGGCAACATGCAGCAAGTATAATTACGGCTTATATGGCACTATGATCTAATTTCGATGTATATACAAGTTTTGTCAATCTGCACAAAAAGGCATAGAGAGAAAATCTCAGTACGATGTCTACAGTTTTGGAATTTACAGTTAAATCTCACATCCTCACATCGCAATGACCGATGTGCGCACAGAAGGAGTGCCTGTGTAGTGTACGTACGCATACATAGGAGATGCCCTCCTTCACAACACTCATTTTCCTTTCTAATTGTATGCACATCGCAACTTTTTCTTCCGTGAGATGTTCACTCTATTGTTATAAGAATATTGCGACTTCCTCTTCCGCAAGTTCATTCCTTTGTAATAAGCTTATTGGGATTTCATTTTCCGTAAGCACGTTCAAATAAATAAATGGATATAATAAAACTCATTTTTTCATCGAGTGTAGAACTGCAGATCTCTACTCTACACGAGTGTATAAATTAGGATGTGTCGTTCATGGACACTCATTCGTTTTTTTAGGATACATCACAACTCGAGTCCTCGTAAGATCCGCAATAACTGTGCATCTGAGTTCCGCTTTGCAATTAGAATTTGCTTTGACATACGGCTTTTGTGTTTTTTCTGTCACAAAATATAACTAAAGCACTCTGAGAAAGCATAACTCCGCCAAGCAAGACAAGAGTAATGAAAAATTAAAATTTGTTCTGTATATACACCAACACTCAATCATTTGTATGTTTTGACAGTAATAACAGCTATTGTAATTTACTTGAAGAACCGTTCATAACTTTTTGAGTTATGCTGCTAACAAATATTCTGATAAACGTTAGTCAAACTCACAAACAGACTAACCGATTATCACCAAAACTTGCTCATTTACGTCTTTTAAAATTACTAACAATTCCTGTAAATTCAGCAATGATCCGTTCTTAACTTTTTGAGTCATTTCGCTAACAAGCATACAATCAATACAATGAAAAACAAACAAACACACGAATAGACAGATCGGCGAAAAAATTTGGTCATTTACTCTTCGTCACACAGTTAAGAATTCATGCGAATTTTATAAAAATCCGTTCATAACTTTTTGAGTTATTGCACTAAGAAAAAAGAGACATGCAAACAAACAATAAACTGATGAACGGATCTTCACCAAAAGTTAAGCAACTGTTCTCCCTAACATACCTATAACACTCTCTGTAAATTTCGTAATGATTCATCCATAACTTTTCGAGTTAACTTGGTGACAGACAGCCAAAGAGACAGCCAAACGGGCAAGCTTGACGGAGATAAAACCTCTTTGGCGGAGGTAATGAAATAAATTTGTTTTCTCCTAGGTTTAGGGGGTATCATCTCAGTACGTATCGAGATTATATATTATCTGATCACTTTTGAATTGCAATAAAGTTCCTCGGAACTCGATTGTTTTAGGCTCATCGCTTAATTTTTGGCCAAACTCACAAAACACAGTCGGAGTCTCGCGACGCTGCCATTTTATTTTTGAGAAGCCACTCCTCGGCAGACAATTTTGTTTTAATCTTTGCAAACACTTCAAAATGCTATCAACGTCGAGTCAACATTCGGAGAATTGTTTTGCAAGGAACGGTAAAATTTCAGCTGCATTGCAGCAGATTGAGATGGAGAAATCCTCAATATGGAGATGATGTTGACCTGTAACGAATTTTGATAGAATTTATTCTCCTGGAAAGGCAAATTTTGTTCTAAACTTGTCAAAGTGTCAATACCAGGTGCAGGCTACAATATAACACCGCAGGGCTTTGTTGACGAGAGACCTTTCTTGGTAGATTAAACATAGAGAATTTATGGATGCTTTTCGATACGTCTGCATTAGTAAATTGCAATAGAAAGTAAAGCAGTAGTAGTATTATTAAGGAAGGGTATGTAAAGAATGAGTTGCTTTACCATTCTGAGTTACTATAATATTTGTCAGTAATTTACCTCAGGACAAAATCGCTTGATAAGGCGGTAGGTGATAATTAACGAGCAATTTTGATTAAATTTTTCCATTATAGCTTATTGCTCTTCAAATGAGAGAGACAATATTTAATACAAAAATGTTACAGTATATGGCTCATGTCAAGTTCTAAGGTAACAGATATCCGCATGTAAAATTAGATGTAAATTTCAAGTTAAAATATTTTACAGTATTTTAGCAGTGAGAAGCATGCTGTTAATACAAGGAACATCATAATACCCAACTGTAGCTGATTAACATATTATTTCTCGTAATATTCTATCAAAGAACGTCATGACACGTTAAAGAATATTAAAGTTAGTATATGTATGCCATGAGAATTATGAATAGGAGGGGGAGAAAATTTTCACTTCCAGAATAAATATTCGTCACGTACTTTGAATTATCCGCTTCTTTGCTAAATATATTCGGCCATTTAAAAGTACGCGAGACAGTTATCATATAGTCTAGCCTTTTTATAACTATTAGTTCGCAGAAATTCATTACAGCGAAGAAGCTTGTATTCGAGAGCAAGAGTCCGACAGAAGAAGATTATGCAAGGGACTTTTCTTTCTTAACTCTCCTTGAAATTATTTCGAGAACGAACTTTCTTAAGTGCGACAGCTAATACCCAACATCTCTTAAGAATAAAATAAAATGCTTGGCTGTGTATGCTCAGAAGATATTTTTGCTTCGTATTATCCAGCAATAGACAGCGCTTGCATGCGTGTTGGCGCCAATTCAAAAGTATCGCTTGACACTAACTGCTTCGTAAATTCATCGTGGAACTGTTCACGGGGGTTCTCATATGCATAGAAACGGTTATAGTTGGCATTCGAAAAGCCTGAGCTCGGTACACATTATCGGGACCTACTATACAATGTTATTGCTTCGAGCATGGCTCAGACCCTTACAATATTGCCTACAGAGTAACGATCGCACATTTCCCACAGTCGATATACAGTCAATTCGCGCACTGTGATACTGGAGCAAGAGTCGAACCAGCAGTTTCAATTGAAGGTTTCGAGATGAGAGTGAAATTTGGCCTAGAGGTTGGCGGTTAGCTGACCATACACTTTAGCCTAAAGCTCGTGCAACAGATACAATTTCGAAATGACCCTCTCCAAAATAGTATCGTCAATTGGTTCAACAATCGACATACATTCAGTAGAGGTGATGCATGATCGGTATCTATTAATAAAGGTTTCCACAATAATCATGAGGAAATTATTACAATTTATTCGAAGGCGTTAACCTAAAACTTTAGGAAAAACAGAGCATTAGAGTTTGCTCGCATCGGAGTCTAAAATTTAGCCATAAATCAATTACTTATTAGGTACTTTTCCTTTACATCAACAGTTAGAGAAACAGATAATAAGTAAATATGTGCGTACATAAAATATACAAATATTGATGGAAACACATTCTCTGGCTATTAAAGATTGGTGTAAGAAAGAAAGGATAGAATAACAAAACTAGAGCACTCTGAGAGCGCATACCTCCGCCAAGTGAGGAAACGGTAGCAAAAAATTCAAATTGGCTCTATACTGCTAACCAACGTTATGACAAACATGAGTCAAATATACAAACGAACACACCGATCTGCACCAAAATTTAATAATTTATGTCTTTCAACATTACGAATAACCCATATGAATTTCATAGAGATCCATTCATTATTTTCTGAGTTATTGCGCTAACAAGCATATAAATAAAAACAGTGACGAACGAACGAACAAACGAATCATTACCAAAATTTGGTCATTTACTGTTTGTTATAAACCTAACAACTCATGGTAATTTAAAAAAAATCCATTCATAACTTTTTGAGTTACGGCATTGAGAAAAATGAGGCAGACGAGCAAACAAACAAACAAACGGATACACATATCTTCACCAAAAGTTAATCATCTGTTCATCCTAACATACCTAACAATCTCTGTAAATTTCGTCCAAATCGGTTCCTAACTTTTTGAGTTTGCTTGGTGAGAAATAGTCAGACAGACAGAGAAACAGACAAACACGACGAAAACATAACCTCCTTGGCGGAGGTAAATCACATAAAAACTGCTGCAATTACACTGCTTATGACGATTACAATTGCAAAATGTAAATTTATTAATTCACCTGTGTTGCGGTTATGAGGAATATTCTCAAAAGTAAGTAGGTCGTCAGGCAAACGACGTTTCTCCTGCATAATAAAATTTGGAACCTCAGTCATGCCGTATATATAATATTGATTGACAGTCTCCCTTGACTTGCATGAACAAGATGTGAGAAAATACGATTTCAGAGGATATATATATATAAGATACGAGTATAAAAACATACTGTAGGGCTTGTCTAACTGCCTGCTATTCTATGCAATGACTTATGAAAATTTCGGCAATTGCGGTTTACTATTGTAAGAGACTTGCATTAACAAGTTCGTTATAGACTGACAGAATTAACAACTGGAGCCAATACTGCTGCTCTGACATGAGCAAGAATGGCCAGTACTGTAGAATGCGATAAATTAGGCGTTCGCTAACGAACGACGCACTCTATCCTCCAATTACTTTCCTTTTAGCGTTGGAGAAAAAAAGGCTGCATGCATGGTATACCTTCGAAAGCAAGCAAGTTTCATACTGGAGCATCAATTTGATTTCGAAGCATTTGAGTTAACGACCCGTAACTTAGAATCCCCGTAGCTTCCTGCTTTAGTCTGAACGTTTTAATCTGCGTAAAGCATCGGCAGGGAGGGCTGACTGTTCGCAAGCACGCTATGGGTCAGCTACTCTATCTCGGCCATCATATGGATGATACGCAAGCTGGAACGGGGCGCAGCCAGGGAGAGGTGCGCCGAAGCCACCCTGACTGAATTCTTGGCAGCCTTAGAAGCTGAAATTGCAAAACAGCTTCTGGGACAGCCGAAAATTCGGTTATATAATGTACAACCACAGCTGCTGCGTGGAAAAGTGCCATGACACGGAAATAGGTACTACCTTTTATAGTCTTCTCAGTCGTAGCGTGAGAGGCACTGCTGGTATATAATGTTACACCATTGAACTGAACATAATAGTGTTTTTAGCAAGGTTATAAGATAAGAAAGTGACTAAGCCGAGATAAAAAAAAATCAATTGTCTGCCAGCAATAACGGAAGATGTAGCGGTATCTGCTGCTGGTGCACATTGAAATGAAGCAATAACCGCAGATTTTCAGCTGTGGACTCGCAGCATTTCACCACTGGATCCCATAAAGAAGCTCAACGATATTCCAAAAAAAAAAAAGAAGAAATAAATTAGGCAGCGGGGTCTTAATTGCAGTTAATAGACGAGAATTATCTAAAGTGTTGATTGAAGTATTTATATTCATTGTCAACTAAAGAACTACCGCTATCATTTGGAAAGGCGTCTCAAAGCCAGTATTAATTATACGAAGAGAGATCTTAAAATATGTTTGGTTGATTACCTACTCGTTTATGTTCCTGTCAAGCTGCATATATTTTTCTATGATGGCATAAAATAAAAGAATTGGCAAAAACGTTCCTATACTTAGCAAATTACGAGTTTATCTGATCAAATTGAACTGCAAATCGTAATGAAGCTACGCACTATTGATACGTGACTAACGTAGTTGAAATACGTGACCATGTCTGTTTGAACTGCATGTACTCGCTCTCAGTACAAGCTTTATACTATGATACAGTGCTATTGACTGGTAATAAATTAAAACGATGTTACTATAGCCTCTGCTATAACAAGAAAAATTGAAGTTTCATTCATTAAAGCTAATACAAGATATTTTTTATCAGTTATCTTGAAAAACTCCATACTACATTTTCTCGGTTGTTATATTAAGCAAGAGCTAATTCAATAAATTATTGAATTATATCAAGTTGTCACTCAATGAAACATGACCTTTAAAGTACAAATGAAATATTTTACTATGCTCAGAGCGCAAGTTACTGACAGAGTTCGACAAATATTTTAATTTTAGCTGGGCATGCCTGGCACAGCTAAAGTTGGAACAACTGCAGCCTCAAATGTCTTTGGCAAGACTACGGTAATCTCCTTCATCCGATCCTGGGCTGAAGTTACTGACAGTGAGCTGAACTGGACCTAGTTCTCCGGAACGTCGGCTTCTGTATAATTAAAACTATGCTGCACGCCACCGGCATAGCGATTAGAACTCAGAGCGAACCTAATAGTTGTCATTAAGAGTGAGAGAGAATTGCGGTGCAGCTGAGCCCCTGCAATATTCTCTAAAATTAAACCTCGTAAACGAGATCAAAAGTGCCGAGGTTAAATTGGAGCAATCATGGAAAACAAGTCAAATTTATTTGCTCATAAGTGAGATGATGATATGAAAATTACGACTAAATTTATTAGTTTAGCAGATTGGTTATCTCGTTTTGTGTTGAAATAAATGCAGAAGACTTCGCATAGAAGCTACGAAATATGAATGTTGTAGACCCCTTGACATTTCCACAAAGGGATTTAATTCGAGGAATTTATTTTGTAAACCCATTGTGTTCTTAATAATAGCTAATTAATTAATTAATATCCATAGAGCGTGAATTACAATTTTTCTGTCACCAGCATCAACTATGTTATTCACTAGATAATTAGCTCTGAATAACGTACGATTATATACAAAAATATGTTTGCATCTCATCACTGGAAGCTTAAAGCATGAGTCTACTTGATGCTTTAAGCAGATGATATTCCTTTTCGGTGCTTCTAACATATACGAAGATCTATCTGCATTCTATGCCCCAATAATTTTTATTATTAATAGTAGCATTTGCACTATAGCCTGAAAGATCAACAGTTTTCAGCTGTAGTTCACAATGTGGGCTGTAATGAGTAGCGGTTAAGTAACTGAGATTAGGCGGATAACTTTTTGCACAAGCCAAGTTAAGTATTTTCCGTCGGTGCTACTTTCGGACGCACTAGTTTTGGGACAATACGTTTCTCACAAAATAGAAAAGGTTCACAAGTGTGTATGAGGGACAATTAAGGGGGTCCGGAGTGCCATGGAGACGCCAGCGGGAAATATAAGTTTGGGAAGCATGGATGTCGTAAAATAATAGAATTAGTGCCCCTTGTGTTAGGCAGGGCTCGTCTTTGTTTGCGTCCCGCAAGATAGGCTCGCGTGATTTGGCAAGTGGTCAATCAGTTAACAGAACAACTTTATTAATAAAAAATTATGCAGTTTACTCATTATAATTTATTAATTATAATTGGCAAAGTAGAGGGATGTTACTTCGCCCTTTTCGATCACAAAAAATTAATTTTGATTTATAATGGCTGTTATAAAGCAGTCACATATTCTTGGTTAACAAATAGTATGATAAAACGCGCAACATGTGAATATTCAATTTTTTCCATTTAGTACGTAGGAAAACATTTCCACCTGGGCAAAAGAAACACTGAGACAATTATCTGGATATACTCCTAAAATGTACAATACATAAATGAGCACAATTTATCAGAATTGATAGGAAAAGGAAAATTCATAAAAATGTTGGTAGACTTAACTGGTCGTATGCATTCAGAGACTCCTTCTACATTAAAAATAGGTTTATTGATCTTTGTTTCACTGAAATGGCGGCACTGCCAATTAAAACTGCCGCCGATTGGAACAGCTTCATTGAAATAAGTTCATTCTTTAGCTTTAATTTCTAAAGAACTTCAGTTATTAGCATTAGTTTAGCTACTTTACATCGAGTTTTAGGCGTATATCTCAAACCCATTATCCTTGAGTAAATTTACAGTTTAACACTATTTCATATTTCCGTAATCGTAATCGAAAAAGGCATCTAACATTACTTAGGTGCTTTTGCTATAAACATCCTAGTCATTCATTAATCCGTCTGTGTGGGGGCGTAGCAAATGGTGCTAATCATACGAAACATTTAATTCAGGTACTGGAGGGGTAACTTAACGTGAATTGGCGGCAACAGAAATCACAGTTGTTGTAGAATAATGTGGGTTACACTTTATGCTTCGTCGCACATTCAATATATTACAAAATACAAATAGGGGGAAATGTAGAGAATTTAGACTTTCTTTTCAAAGGAAACAAAATGTTAGACGAATGAAAGGTTCTTCTGGAGTAAAAGTGTTGTTCTTTCATGATACAGAGAAACCAGTCAAATTTAGGAAAACAATAGATACATATTATGTATATATTATATATATAAATACACGTTAACATAAGAAGGGATAAATATCATATGACATCCTATGAAACAGAAATCTCCTACCTTTTTTGTAGACACTATTATATTTATTCGGTATTTCAACACTTCTCAGCAGGCAACTGAAGCTCAGTTGGCAGCAACATTTTGCTAATCATGGCTACACTAAAGTTCCATTTTAAAAATTGATCATATGGACCGTAGAAAACGGCAGTTCTACTAACCAAGCAATATCGCTTTTCTATGTAGAACTAGAATTTATATACGGAGGTTACAACCGCTGCTTTCAATTACGGTACAAGTAAACGTGTTCGACATACAGTACACTGCCTCTTTCCGGCAATTTTAATACAAGTATATCAAGTAAATGATAACGAAAAACCTAATTCTGTTTCCAGCATTGTGGATGACCTCATGACTCAAAATTAGCAGATTGGTTTGACTGAATGCAAATATACCGGAAAGGCCGTTCTTTTATGGCACCCTGTGACGCAAATTATTTCAAAAAACAATAGAAGCGGGCCATTGAATTCATAATGATAATACAAACTCTAATTAGTTTAGTGTCGCATATTATCATGCCATGGTGCGCTTGCACCAAATTAGTCTGCAAATTTAGAGCGCCGTTTTTTCCAGCTCCGAGGGGATCGTAAATGCCGCTCATTAAGAATGCAGAGCGATTTGCTATTTCATTTAAAGTATTTAATTAGTTTTGCGAGCGGCGCTTGATGTACGCACAAACCAATTCAACGACAGGTCTTTTGCCTCAGTTTTTATTCCTCAATCCCATGCAGTGCCTGCGATAATCATTTTAAATCTCGCAGTTTTGAAAGGTAAAATAAACAGGGATATTCGAGACCCAATTTGGTGTAATATCCTCAAAGGCTGTGGCAAGCGAGCACTATTTCGTTTGAATTAATGCTAAAGGAACGCGTGCTATTTTCATGGGGCATGTAGTATTATTTAGTATTGCTTCAGCTGCCTAAAAATGTCGAATTTATTGCAAGAAAATGTAGAAAACTACTGTGCGGAAGAGCTGAATATTCATGTGAATATACGAATTGCTGTGCTTCTCAAAACGGTTAGCAGCCGTCGGAAGTTTGCCTTTTAAGCGCGTACTACATATGTAGCTAGATTTGATACTTCCAGTTATTATTGGGTTGCTCGGAAAGTTCGTGTTGATTTTTGAAAGAAAAGAAAATGAGTAAATATAAGCTATTACATTTTTTATAGTCAACCAAATATGAACCATTTTGATGCTCAGTGAGTCCCCATCTATCCTTTCACTTGAAAAATACCCTCTGCCCAGAATTGCAGTGGTTTCATGACAAAGAATTCATCAAGGTATCTTTTTAAGTCATCCAAGGAATTGAAATCATTACCGTTAAGACTATTCTACAAAGACCTAAATAAGTGGCAATCCGAAAGAAAAATACGTGTTGAATATGGAGAGTCGGGAACACCTTTCCTCTTGGCCAATTCTAGACGTTTTTCTTGAATTGCTGTTCTTAACTCGTCCAGTTGTGAGCAGTGCTTCTCAGAATTAATTGTCTGCTAACTTGGAAAAAGCTCATAGTACGGAATCCCTTTCCAATCCCACCACACACAAGGCAAAACATTCTTAGGGTGAAGATCCACTTAAAATTTGGGATGGTTAAGGGAGGCTCATGCCGCTTACTCCAGGATCGTTTTCTCTCAACAATTCGGTATACAATCCATTTCTCATCTCCTGTCACAACTTGCTTTAAAAATTGGAGTGCTTCCATTCCGATTATGAAGCAAATCACAGATGTGCATGCGATCTATATGGTTCTGCTCACTCCTATCACGTGGCACCCTGATATCGGAGTGATTTGCGAACCCAAGCTCTTCCAGGTGCTCTTGAACTGCGGAGTTTGATGAGTCGAGAATTTCTGCCATTATTATTATTATCATTTTTATTATTATCATTATTACTATTATTATTATATGGTGGGTTTTCCCGCCATATTAGTTACAAAGACTATATAACAGCGATCCAACTTTGTATGATATAGTTTAGAATTGAATCGAGCTCAAACGAGTTCTATTAGAACAATCTTGGCCAGGCTGCACCATATGTCTGGTAGGAAATAAGGCGCGAGCATCTCCAACTCCACACGGCTCGGTCGAACGAAATCGCTCAGCCGTGCAGTGCAGAGGAAGAGATGAAAAACGAAAAGAGAAGAAGACAGAAGAAAGCGAACACTCGTGCGGGGGTCCCTTCCGTGGCCCTCCACACGGGAGCAGATAGGAGTTCCATGGGATGGGTCGCTTACCACCATTCGGCGGCCCACCTCGCAGAACAGAAGGGGAAGAATAGAGAACCTACCTAACTCTACAAAACTAACCTTTTCAGCAGGAACTGCGGCTAGATGCTACATCCCCTGCGGAGAAGGCACTCGGGACCCTTGGGTGCATGATGCCCAAACATATTGTGGCAGGGAAAGGGCCCGCCACAATATGCCCCTAAGGGCGGATTTCTGCCAATTTTCGGGTTATGCAATGTGGAATATTTTCAATTAATGACTTGATTTGGTTATCAACCGTAGAGGTTGGTCTACCTGATCGCATTTTAGTAATAAGGCCGCAATCTCCAGCTTGGAACCTCGCGAACCACTTCCGTTCAGTTTTTCGGAAAAAAAAAACTCATTACCGTGTACCGCTCACATTTCTTTGGTTGTTTACGAAGCGTTTTTTTCATTTATGGATTTATAAAAACATCAAGTGCTGACAAATGAAATTTTTTCTTCTATTTTAAGGGTATCAGAATTAACACAGGTTATAAGATCTCAAACCTTATTCCACGAAAAGATAGTTTGAACTGTTCTCCAAACGGGTGAAGGTAAATCCTATTTTTCCAGACTCAATCAAGTTCTAAAATAAGTCGAAAGGTGAACTACGAACTTTCTGGACAACTCTATAGAATATCGAACCTATTCATGGGAACACAAAATATGGTCCCAGATTTACTAACGCTGTAGCAAAGGTTAAAATAATTCGAAAGATGAACCACTAATATTCGGCACGAACTTCCGGACAGCCCTTGACAAGCGAAGGTATTTTTTTCAGGAGGTACCAGTACACGTAGAGGAAGCAAAGACTTTGACTGGGCACCGTATGCTTTTATTCAGACGTATTTTTCCAAGGTTGAGTAGAAGGAAAAAGCAAAGGCTATGGAGTTCGGAAGCGGAACATTCTGGTAAGGCTGACTCTCTGATTGGCTGCACGAATGCCGGAAGCCTGTGAATTGTTGAGAAAGGACTGCTGGGAGCCTTTGACCAGTGGGAAAGGCACAGCTATCGAAAAACAACAATGACAAGAACAAAAATTCTCGTGCTCGTACGAAGCAATGTGACTGCGTTCCCTCCTTCCGTTCCTAGCTTTCCTATCAGGATAGCTGTTTCCCAAACAAAACGATTCTACTGAGTTCTAGTGCGTGTAAACTTGCGGAGCCCCAAAAAGAAGTTCAGGGTGGAAATTACGTTCTTCAATTGAAAAAATGACAGCTTTTCATTTAAGAAAGAAAAAAAAATAAAAAAACATTAAATAATATAATTTATTTACCTTACAAATCACTGACATCCTATTCAATGTATCCTCTTTCACATATGACGCTTTGAAATAATGAAAACTGAGGCAGCGTGCAGTATTTTTGTTTATTACATCTCACACACGAATGTGTGCATGTTGAGAGGAGGGACAATTTCATATGATTGGCCATATGCCTCTATCTCAGGAACGGAAAATATCGCGAACTCCTAGGGGTTCAGTTTAGAGAATGAAAGGATCACAGCCCTTGGTCTATGAAGGATGGTAAATTGGTTCTGCACCAACTGTGGGTCCTTTTAGATGTGTGTCAATTAGCGAGCTCCGTCGTATTGAAAATTACATTTACTACTTTTCAAACGCAGCTTCGTTTTCACTAGCTTGGAAAATCATCAGACTTTTTAAGAGAGGAAAAAACGCATAATATAGTCCCCAGTCACTAATTTGACGCAGTAATGGTTATCTCGTTCCAATTAACTTATTACTATAGCCAAACTTTGCGTTTCCATGTTTACTACGATAGCCATCAATAGAATGGAATGAGTCCTCGCTCATTTTGGCTTATTTGGTGCCTCGCAAGGCAAAGAGTCTATGCGTATAGAATAATGCTACGCCAGTAAACAACAGGCTGGGAAATTATAGGAGAAACAAAATAATGAATGTTATTGAGAAGAGGACGGAAAGGGAGAAGCAAAGTAGAAGGAAAAATAAGACGTTTCTAATGTCTCCCTGAGTTGCGACTCTCCATAGAATAGATCTTGAGTGAATTCTACTAATCTAGCCTATGACTTATATAGGGCGCATTCCGTGTTCCTAAAAGGAATGGATTAGGAGTAGATAGACGGTAGTAGACGGTCAAACGGGCCCATTCCCACACAGACACCGGGACTTACGCCCCAACCCTCTATGAGCTATTGCCATTATGTTAGCTTGAAATAGAATGCCTTGAGAACAACACTTTTCAGTAGTTCTAATTGGCGCAGGAGAACCTTCTGTTTTACTATGACTGCCCTCAGGTTCAATTAATAAATTTCACTTCGATCGACGGTCTGGTCACAAGCTAGTAAACTAAAGTTAATGAGACACGATATTTCATTCTAAGCTTAGTCTCTTGCAGTCACTTTTACACGAGCCAATTGGAACTCAGTGTGTGATTTCTTAATAAATATAATTACTGCATGCTGCAAGCTCCGACTGTGCCCGAGTATAAGCATTTTGGTCGCCTTCTGCAGTATTGGCATTCGAATTACCGCTGCCGGCGCCCCAGTTGAGATCAAACGGTCGTATCAATCACACTGTTATATGCGAAGCCAGTGTGTTGTTACGCTAACAAACTGAATTCTGTATTGAAACCAGGGCCCCGTCAAGGCTTTGATCTGCACCTTGGTTTGTTGGGTTATTGCAACCTCCAGCGTTCAAGGTTAGTGCAAAGGATTCACTATGTGATTGACTACAACACCAATATATATTCGTAAGTGTTCAATGCTTCAAGTTAAACTATTATTTTTCATTAAAATTGTTATCAGTAAAATGCGTACTTCAATACTGAATTATGCATTTTAAATTTAAAGAGGGAGTAAATAGTAAGGCGCAGTTCAACGTGCCACGTCAATTTTCGTACTGAAGCTTTCACAATACTGCAAGTATTAACAACTAAACTGCGCTTTTCGTACCTAGACCATATAGGACATTAGGTAAATCTAGCGTTCTTCTACGGCCAAAATACGGCATATACGGTAAGTAATAAAACATCTAAACTCCAGACTCAAACTCCGGTATACTACACGCTACCTCTATATAGTTTCTAATATAGTGAAGCACCGAATTTATGATTCCATTAAAAAACGGTCTGGGAAGAAAAATCTCAAAAAATATCTGGCAAAGCCTAGCTCCCTCCTCATAACTAAGTTGATCCATGGCAAAGAAGGGACGGTGCTCGCGTGCACCCGGCGTGTCTATTATACAGGATACAGTGCGTCGGTGACGTGCTGCTATCCCCCTTCCGTTTAAACTACAAAAACGACGCCCTAACGTCAGCGTGGGGTTCCAGACACTCCATCTTTGTCCGTTATCGCATGGCGTCCGGCCATCCGTCTTGTGATGGAGGGTGACACCGGAGCATGCATGCAGCAGCGCTACGCTTGTCCGCAGAATAAACAGTCATTATATCTGAGCTTCCAAAACGCTCCATTACGCCGCACTATTGGTAAAATGGAGCGTGAACCCGTGCCGAAATCTGTTAGCCCGTGGGAATGGATCAAAGGTCGCGTAGGCTGTTGCTGACATGTTCAAGATGGAGTTTGGACTGGTCACAGTATATCTGAGGGGACATAATAAACCACTGTTCGTACAGTTTGTCAGTGGTATTGCCCAGATTGTGCTGAATATCAATAAGCAAAGTATAGACAATGGTCTTAATATTATTGTGTCAGTTTGTGTGCAAGCCATTGCTGGTGGACTGAAGTTTATATAGCGAAGCCTCTATTGACATGTTCCAAGCATTCTTGTACTATTAGAGGTAATGTAAAGTCTCATTTTTGGACATTTATGCCGGGCCCGTAGGTATAAATCAAAGGTGATGTTGTCTGTTATTGCATGTTTCAAATAATTACAGAAATTTCGCACTAGACAATGTGGGGATTATTATTATATTGAATAGTATAAGCCTCCGTTTCCACAACAACGGCGATCTAACAGAGGGAGAAACAAGGGACATACCTATAGTATGTATGTAGACAGAAACGGGGAACCCACGCAGGAAGGTGTTCCCACACAGGATCAATGCGCATGTGAACAGCAAATCGGGAAAGAAGAGGAAGAACAGAGGAAAGTAAGGTAAGTAGGTAGAAGTATGAAATCGGAAGGAAGCAAAGTGGGCACGAAAGACAGACGTCCCGAAGGCCTACAGTAGGTTAGTGGTTCCCAATCTTTTTCTGATCGAGTACCACTTAGAGGTTCCGTACGGTCACCGCGTACCACCTGTTCGAGAGAAACTAAATTTGATCAGATTTCACTTTATTTCCATAATTGTACACGTATGAAAAACGCAAATCAACAAAGAAACAATTAAATGCGAGGGCTGTATCTACTGTTGCTATTTCTTGTGGATAAAATGCAACTAATACTACATTATAAGCCCCTAATGTGTAGCATTAGTTGCATTTTATCTTACTGCGTTATTACTAAGCGCATTAAAAGTAAGCGCACTGTTTGACCAGGTGGGTAGCGTGTGGCAACAGTTACAAATCGCTGCCAGATTGTCAAGCTGAGTGTACAGTCATCAAGTTGAGTGTACAGTCATCAAGTTGAATGTACAGTCATCAAGTTGAGTGTACAGTCATCAAGTTGAGTGCACAGTCATCAAGTTGAGTGTACAGTCATCAAGTTGAATGTACAGTCATCAAGTTGAGTGTATAGTCATCATAGTGTATAGTCNAATAAAGAAGCCTTCTGAACAGTAATAAGCACAGGAGACAGCGGGGGTTTTCCTGAAGGGCTAACTTACTGCCGCCATTCATCGAACACGTGCACCAGTCATTAATAACCCAATAGGCCGTCATTTACAATGACGGCTCGGGACACTAGTAAAAAATAACTAGTTAAAAATCGTTCATGATCCCGAAAGTGTTCGCGAACAACCTGCAAGGCCCTCGCGTACCACAAGTGGTACGCGTACTATAGTTTGGGAACCACAGGCCAGGCCCTAGCTGATGGTTATAAGGTAACCTACATTGTCCTCTTGGGTCGCTGCTCCCCATAACATTCTGTAAGATGATCAAACCTAACTAACCCAATGGCCTATGGCCCATCCTACTGTATGCCCCTTGAGGGGGACAATGGCCAATTTGATTTTTTTGCTACTGTTGCTTCTCTTGGCGGAGGTATGCGCTCTCAGAGTGCTCTAGTTATATATAATCTCCGATTTGTCTTCAGTTGCTTTTTTTCCTATTCTATAACAGAAATGTCGAATGGTACAAACAGGTGCTGCCAAAAACAAATAATTATGCCCGTCGACAAGGACCTCATCGTAGAGTCATGATTCATATCCAAGGTTTCTCGAGCCTGATACTTTCATCCCCTGCCTAATTAATGCAGATGGATGACACTTGCTTCTTCTGGCCATTAGGACCTGATGGACTTTCAAACTCAAGACGCGCGATAAAAAAAAACTTAGGCTCTTCATAAGAAAAGAGCGAACTCGTCTGCAGAAACTAATTGAATCTAGGAAGGAAAGAAAAAGGACTGATCTCGCTAATGAGGAGTTAGAGATCGATGACCATCGGCAGCCACGGATCTAAAATAGAAGTTAATTTCTTTTAATGAGTGTAATAATAACGTTGATTGGTTGAGTCACTGCCTTACGTCCACTGTGAGAAGCGTTGTGTGGATGTGTTTCCAGTGAGGGAATGATTTCTGACACGAAGAAAAAGATACTTTTGCATATAAGATAATATGCTTCATTGCATCTATTTATTGTTTATTTATTGTTTTCCCACCGCAGCCGCTACTTGTCATTGCATCAATGTAGTATAATTATGGCTAGCGCCGTTAAAGATGAAGTGAGCGCTAATACAGTCTCATTACATCGATGTAGTATTATTATGGCTCGCACTGTTAAAGATGACGTCAGCGCTAATACAGCCTCCTATCAGAAATTATCGTAAGAAACAACTATGATTATGGTTGAACTTGGTTGCAAATAATTCGTAATCACCGACATTTATGGGATGCTTTCCAACCTTTATGGTTGGGCTAATTCCAAGGTTTCCAACCATAATTAAGGAGGGAAAGTAGTCCTTAATCAAGGATGTTTTTTAACCATGTTTCCATACTTACCCAACCTTCTGTCACCCGTATTCACCAAATGCATTTCCCTCCCTATTCACATATATTACAATCTGTAAGCTATTTCCGATACAAAATCGCGTCAGCACTGGATGCCTGCTCTGAGTTGCTGATGATTAGTTGCTGAAAAAAAATAATTTAATTCTTACGTGTGTGTTAGGCCTGCCGTTAGAATGGTCAAAAGCTCTTAACTTCAGAATGATGCTAGAGCAGGAGCTTGCACCAATCTGTTCAGTTTACGCACATTTATATATAACTTCTTTAACTCTAGGCTGGAATATGGACATACGTACTTCATAGCTTAGAGGAAGTTCCAAATCATTGATGAATTTTAACCGTACTTGTTGTCAGGGTTTGTAAGGTTAAATGTTACATAAAACTTGACATCGTTTTACATAAAGCGAATGAGAATATTTTCTTGATAAAATTTTACGAACATTAACTGAATGACTACAAAAATAGAAGGTAATATTTGATCAAGGATTGCTACGCTGTTTAACAAGGGATACAACAAACAAATAAAATGAAGGGAACTACGCTAAAGTGACGGAGCATTGAAAATATCGGGAAAAAATAGATAAAAATAACGTCAAGGCGGTTAGCATCCATACATATCCTGCAAGTTTTGCAATTCATTGACAGGAAAGAAAAGAACTGAAAATGTGCATAATTTTGGCACTATAATATACATTTTTTGATGTTTTGCATTCAAACTTATCGTCACTCAATATTATTTTGGTCGATTATGTTGGGAATTCTAGCCATGTCATAATCCATGGCAATCCATACATATTCTTCCCCCCAAATAATGGGTGGAATTCCACTCATGATCGTACATACGGAAATCCGTTGATAACCTACCATGGTTATGGAAAGAATTCACCCTTAATCGTATATGAGGACTTCCACTTATAATTTCCTTGGATTTGTGGTTGGCATTCAGCTGAAAATTATTTTCTCTTGAAAAACGCTGATATTTTGCTATATTTCAAGCTTTCCGCTCATAATCATCGGTATTTCCTCCTAAAATTTCTGATTGGGAATTACCGTCCAAGATCGGCGTCAGCGCAATAAAAATACACGTGCTGGATAGTAATGAGTTGGTACATAAGTATTCTCGTTCCTGTTAAAGGAGTGCCACCTACACCTATGGAACAGCAAACTTGAATTTCCACTTTCAAACATTTGTATCAGTAACCAATGATCAGATAGACAGTTCACCAACAGCTTTACTTATACTCTATGTATACGGCAAAATATATGAGAGGACTTTATAATGAACATGCAAGCATAGCTATATTCAGAGTAGGTACTCACCCTCGGAGTGTTGTGCTGCGGGCTTGTCTTGAGAGTTGTTCATTTGATCACAAGGCAGTGCTCGAATGCAAATTTTATGACTTGAGAAATGTTCACTTTTGCACAATACATGACTAATGCTATTCACTTCTGGACAAGAGATAATAAATCTCTGCTCCCTGTTGCACTTAACACAAGTGAAATGTCGTTCACTTTCTCACATACCTTAATTCGGGGACTGCGCATTTTGCACAGGTTGCAATTTAGAAGTTGTTCACTATCACACATTATGTAACTTGAAAGAGTTCATTTTTGTACAGGCTGTATAACATGTTTGCTGTTCACTTTGACAATAAGGCCGTAACTGGGAGCTGTTCACTTTCGCATAGGCCGGAAGTTGGCAGTAATTCACTTTTGTACAGGCCTTACCTTCGGAGCTGTTCACATTTGAACACGCCCTACCGTGGGAGTTGTTCACTTTCGTACAGGCCATAAGTTGGTAACTGTTCACTTTTGCACTGGCCGTAATTTACGAGCCGTTCACTTTCGCAGAAGCCTGTATATGAAAGGTTAGTTTTTGACACGACGAAGCGCTAGCCCAAACTGTTTAGGTTGACACAAGTGGTTAAAATTTAGGATATACATAATTTACAGTAAAACTACTTTTCTAGCTATCTATTGACAGGAGATTCTTACGAATATGCCTAGACAAAATTTAGATTCATAATTAGCTTCGTTTAATCGAATTTTGAGAACGAAATCAAAGAATAAGGTTTATAAAAATGAAAAGAGGAAAGAAATCGTTAAATGCTTCGAAAATGATATTCTATGGCCATATTTACTTAAGAAAATAGATCGAGAGTAAATTAAAAAATCATCGGGTAGTATAGAATAATTATGGCCGAGTGTTCGTCCATACCTGAAAATAAGGCAACTTGGAATCACGTGAAATCTACCGGAGTTATAATATTGTTGAAGCTGTGGATAGGTAGAGAGATTTTGTGATAGGTATCACTGTGTCATGCAGTCTGCTGCTAAATAAGCAATACAGCTCTTATGATGAAAGTTCATTGTTGGAGAGCTAGTAGGTCTAACTACCGTTGTTGCCATGCTACTTTAGAGTAAAAATATATTGCTACCTAATGACTTTCTATGGCACGGAAGCTTACCTACTCAAAAGTATTAAACTGGTGTTCATGCTCACAATCTTACCTTATTTTTGAGTCATGTTTCAATAGTTGCTCTCAAACACTGACTTATATAAGCTAATTAGGCTTTGTAGGTGAATCAACAATACCTCAGTAACTAATACTGCTCAGTGGAAAACCATGACGACCTACCTTCACGATATACCAGAAAAGTTCTACTAAGTTAAGTTAGACTGAGGACCACATGATTAGTACGGTCAAAATAGGGGACCAACCAATCAAAATACAATCAGAGAATTAACCAGCAAAAACTACGATTATGTTTTGCGTTTAATTAAAATCACTCATATAAACACACAGTTATAAGTTTTTAGCAATGTTTACACGTTCTAATTCCGCGGTGAACGGAAAGCAAAAGTCGTGGTGCTATAACCAAAACGTCCCACGCCGCTTTTGAACCGACGCCAAGATAGCGGTAAACATTTTAAGTAGGGTTTGCAATCCCGCCACAAAATGACAATCCCGGGATTTCAGGAAGACATTCCCGGGATTTCTTTATATTTATACATTTATGCTGTTGTAATTTTTTTTTTTATTTACGTTGTAAAATGAATAATTACAATTTAAATCATACCAAAAATGAACAATGTTTAATATGTTACAGCCTCACAGCTTAAGAAAAAACTTGAGATTCTTATCGTTTATAATCCTGGTAAGCGATGAAAATAAAACGAACTTCGCAATGAAATTCCACCCTTTCCAGTGATGGTCACTATGCCCACATTGTGGAATTTTTTATTGAAATGAATATTGATGTTCAAGTATCGCTTGCTCCTGATCGATTTGTATTCATCGAGAGTTATGCTCAATTTCGTACCATGTTTTAGAGATTCAGAAATTTCCTCTTCTATCGACACTGGTTTTATGTCAAACTTCATAAGCCATGCCCATCACAGTATATCAGTATATGGCGATTTAGGGAGCGAAAACCCTTTATTTGAGAAGGATTCACCGTTCAATTCATTCTTTGTAACTGTATTTACTGACACACCATCAAACGTTACTAGCTTGGTCTTCCGGAGCACTTTGATGCACCTCTACGAAAGTTGATACTTTTGTTTCTTTAGGTTTATAGGGCCTTCACTACTGGCACTGCTCTCCCGTAAGTGCGCTTTGTTCCGATACGAATTTTGTCTTCTGAGCCACTACTTGACGCAACTGGGTCTACAGTTTCAGGCTTCACTACGTTATGTGCACTTACCCTTTGGGTGACGTAACAAACCACAGGTAGACTAACCATTGCACAGTAAACTCTTGCTGCGTTTTATACACTTAATTCGCACTTTTTTAGTTGCATCTCTAACCTATCGCCACGCAAAGGCTGTAGTATCTACAACATTGGCCATTGCCATCGTATCTACATATTACAGTTTATTCTTTATTACTTGCAAAACCGAATCAAACAATGTTAAATAGTTGTTGGCACCGTTACAATATAAAAACTGTTAGTGCATTAAAATATGTAGATTAATATCAATAATATGCAATCATCGCAGTGGTTGAATCATTGAGTGATGCTACGCAGAAATTTATATTCTGATGCAATAGTTAAACTATATTATATGAGATAGTGTAGAGACTGTAGACAACACTTTCTAAGGAAGCAAATTGCAATAATATTAAAACACTTAAGTCATATCTCGAGCTCTATAATTGATTAATTATATTAAACAGCATGATTTTAACTTATTTCCTCATTCATATATTGAAATAGTTTATACACTATTTAGAATCTCGGGAATTCCCGGGAAAAACGGAATTCCCGGACCGGGAAATTTCAGCCCCAAATCATCCGGGATCCCGGGATGCAAACCCTAATTTTAAGGCAACTATACATACTTGCATGTATGTCATCGATTGTATAGTTCCAGGAAAATTCATATCGCTCGGGAAACGCTGGGTCTACAAAACGGAAATAGCCATCGAACGTACAGTATTACGGAAGGAAAGAACAGTGAAAGGGATATAATATTTAATAAAATAAGTTAGATTATAATAAATTAAAGCGCTAAGTGGGCGCCAGGAAGGCCGCGGGTTCAGACCGTACTGGTGAAGATCGAGTAGGTGGCCTACGTGAGATTTAGCTATTCTATGCGTGCCTGTAAGTACCGATTCTCTTTGTACCTGATCTATCCTAACCAATCCAAACCTAATCTTAGCCAACCTAACCTATTTTAGCTTAAACTTACCTAATCTAACCTAACATTCTCGAGGTAGGCCGTATACTACTACATCGAGCGTTCAGACTATAATTTGTCTTTTGTTCTCCGTCTACGGCTTTAGCAATACACAGCGTCGTAATGTTTTCTTGGTTCATTTTCATTAAAAACTGACAGCTAAAAAGTGCACAGCGTTCTAAGTTTTCATTCACTGCAGGATTAGACAGACACCAAAGACTTTAGTCATACATGCCATGCAAGCAAAATAATTGGCATGACGGCTAACATTGTCATGAATCATTTGGATGAAACATAGCTGTGCTTCAGACGACCGAAAATACATATAAGTTTGAACAGTTCGTAGCGCCAACTGAAAACAGAAAACTTAATTAAACGGGAACGCATCTAGATTAACACTGATCGTGAATGAGCGTATAGATACAGTGTATATTTTTATCTGAAAGTAGAATTATTGTGCAACAGTAGATATTGTTCCTAAACTATGTAAATTATCGTAATTGGTACTTAATAATTGATTGCACTGTATATGCAGTCCTGCACCATGCATTCGTTCATGCACACGTGCTCAACAGTGAAAATGAGCAAAGAAAAGCAACCCTGCTAATCTATAATACAAATACAAGCATTTTTAACGATTAAAATTCAGTTGCATATTTTATCGCAGCAGATAGTATAGATTACTAATTACAGGCGGGTTCGCACTACAATCGTTTGTTCCCCGTATGCAGTACATGTGTTCAAAGGTATAGTTGCGTCGTTATAAACACCACTGTATCTCGAAGAAAAGCGTAACCAAACTGTTAGTCGTTATGTAAGCAAATGTTACTAATGTTCATAGTGAAGTTTGAACGTCTCTTTAAATTTGAAGAGAATGAGAACTCAAAACACCGTACACTTTTCAGTAGTTTACAAACGATTCACAATATATTGGATGCGCTATAAGAGCTCTGACAGCAATAAAAGTCTCTAATGTATACCGACTGAAAGCGAAGAACTACCGCAATGCAGCTTCAGCTATTGACACAGTATACTCCAACCGGGCGCCGTGAAACAGATATAAATCATACACAACGTGACCTTCGGCTTACCTTTTACACATTTTCCTTTCTCTCAATCAATCTTAACTCTTGCTTAAAATACACAACTACGTTATCAGTCTAGTTAAGTTATCCATGCATGGAACGACTACCAAAGTAGACAGAAATGACTGGAAGTTCGCTTCGATAATGTCCATAAAATGTTAGCCGCTAACTCCACCCAGCTTCTCAGTGCAAGAGCTACAGTGGAGATGTGTGTGTAATCGAGTGATGTCTCTGATGGTGCTTTGAATCACAATCATTATGAATTGAGAAAGTATAAAACATTTTAAGTGAACGCGAACACTTTTTGAACTTGATAAACGGAAAATATGCCTTGGAAAGTGATTAAAAAGTGTACCCGGTAAGCCAAAGCCAACAGTTCTTCCGTGATTTAAACTAACTTCGTTTCTAGGCTACGATATACATACGCTTTCTAGTAAAAAGCCTGCACCGTAAATAAATAATTCGGATATAATTGCAGATGTAAACCGGGGAAATTGTTCTGGAAAGTGAGGTGGATGCTAAAAAATATCTGGCAGTGGCAAAAACAGCTCGAAATCCAGACATCTGACATGTGGACACCATCCGACGCGCCGCCATCTTGAATGATTCATGGAAGACCGGTGGCCGCCTAGGCTTCGCGGACGCGCCAGGTAAAGTTTTCAGGAGGCAGCGGTGTTCGCATTACTGGAGGATATCGTTATTTGAACTCCAAATTCATGAAATTTGAAAAGGGATAAGGAAAGCTAACCGTTGCAAGAGCTTGTTCGATTCACCAGCTTCCACCCAGATAGTCTAATCTTATTAGCCATTAATTTTTTGTACTTCAACTACGTCTCGTTGTCATTAAAACGGTCACGCTTGAGACGGTCAAAAGCTCATCCTGCGGAGCGTCTGGCGGTCCTTCCCGTTCCCGAGGGTAAGTACTCTAAATGTTGAAATTTTCTATTCTTGTGTCATGCCTGTTTGGAAAAACTTTTCACGTCGGTATGACTGCAGTTATTTATTGAAGTTTTAGAAATACGATTAGCTATCCGTACTAGGTAGAGACAGATTCAGAATAAATATAACTTTAAATATTGTAGAACATGAATAATATTGTGTGTCAAGTCAGGGACTCGAATTGCATGGGGACTTACAGATCACCAGGCCGTCACTCGACCACTATGCCACCACGCTACAAAGGCAACGCAGGCATGCACACAAGGTGCTTGTGCTGCCCGCCGCATCAAACAAAACAAAAACAAACAAACAAATATCTTTTATTATCTCGTATACAGGGTACAATGGATAGTTGGATACACCTTTCGAGGTTTTCTTTTTGCCTTAATTCTAGAATTTTGAAGATCCAGTAGTGTGAAGAGCAGGAGAAGCAGTCCGTGATGAGAGTCAATTTAGGATCCCTCATCGTCCATAGCCTGGCCTCTCGGTGCTGGAGTGCTCCACGCAGTGTAAATCCGTAGCGTGCCGTCCGGCCGGGGAATCGAACCCGGGCCTCTGTTGATGCGATGCCGAAGATAACAGATGGCGAAGATAACAGAGCATTCCGTACGCGGGTATCGGAGGGAGCTCATCCGTCTACCCTGAATAGTTAATGACTAGAAAAATCATATTAGTGAAAAAATAAGTTTAGGAATTACCTCAGCTTTATAGTGTAAATTTTAAATATGCCATGACTCGATCAACAGTACTCTCCAGATTGAGTCATTTTGACGTACTTTTCATATTTCTACAAAACATACGCACAAGCGTAATGCTGATGACCAACTTACACAGAGAGAAATCTCTGACGGTGCCTAAATATATGCTTAGGTTTAATTAAAGAAGGTAATCTAAACAGGATTCTGATCAGATTTGCGTTTATAAAGTAAATATAAACTACAGAAATAAAGATTCCTCTGTGCATACTTACAGAATTTGGCTGATTGCTATTGTAGATTTAGACGAGCGCAAGTCCATACTCTACGGCCTGGCCACGTTATGTCTCACTGAATCCAATAAATGTCTTGCCAATCTTGCGTTATTATCCCCGTCATATGCCAAAATGACGCTAATTTATGACACTAGATAATATCGTTAATATTTCTTTGGTGACAAACAGTTTAATAAGTTGATCGTTTCTATTGTAAGTCTGGTTTTCAATTTTTTTATTTATAAGTTGCAAGTTTTACATGACGTTTAAAACGGCCAGCATGCATCGTGATTGGTAATTTTTACACAGCATATTCAAAAGTGCATAATGTATTATTAAATGGCACTTCCCGTATAGAGTGTTGTTCATGCGATCTATGTAAATTTTGATTTGACCATACCTGTATTTTACCCATTTATGACAAATAATTTTTTTAAAAAACAAAAAAACAAAACAAAATAAGTTATGTTTTGCTTTAAAGCGCTAACTAAATGACTGCAGCGCTTTTCGTAAAGTTTTTGTTACAAACTTACAAACCGAAAGAAATTTGGCTAAACTTCACGATACACTTACATTTACCACTGATCTGTGGCATTTAGGTCAGTAAATAAAATTTGTACTAAAAGTGTTAACATTTTGATGACCGAAGATGTAATCGCTTCTCTGATTTCCATCAAGTTAATGTTTTCAAATAGTTTTATTTTTTTTAACAAAACTTGATGCTTCTTACGCCCTAACGATCATTCCAAGAAATTCTATAGCTACCTTCTAATTTTCTAGTTAACACTTAAGCGATGTTTTAAAATTTGATCATACATTTGTATTATTATTACACTACAAGTAACTGCTACTTGTACAGCTAGTCGTGGACTAGCTGTCGCTTGCAAGCAGTTGCGCGCTTTCATTACATATAGCATATTGTTTTTCACGCACCTGAGCAGTGTAGTTAATACTTAAATGCATGCAATCTTGCGTCCGTGATTCACTGTCGAAAGATGAGCTATTATTTAGGGCATGTTTTGTCGTTAAATTTACTTGGAATCATATTTGGGGAGATATTTACATTGGATTTCATTGCAAACTTAGAAATTGGAAGTGCCCATACGTACATATTGTAAAAGTGCCTATTCACGCATGCTGCAGCACTCACAACCGCGTACGTGATAATCGTTGGTGCAATTCGGGAATGTTGAAACGTGGTCCTCACATTGTTTAGCTCGCATTGCACTATTCAAGTGTCGTTTCTTCTTGCGTCAACGTTTTTTAAATGTGCAATGTGCTTTTCTAGATACGCTGCTCTACTCCGAAAGGCTGTGGTGAAGCCAGCACAAATTCTTCTGTAGGTCCGATGTTTTTGTATTTCATATCTCTCGTTGGCAATATTATTGTAGCACCGAGTGCAAGATAGCGGAGAGGGGCTCTCTGACACGTCCAGAATGTATTTTTTTATAACAATTAGTGCATTGGAACACTTTAAACTGAGAAATATTGACGTATGGTACGTATGACAATAGTTCAAGGAAAGATTCGACAACATAATTTCATGAACGGATCACATGACTCAGCAGCGCAAATCAATTTTTTTACCACCTCCTTCTCCCATTTTTGTGACGTGGGCTCTTCATAAAGCTAAATCACACGATCAAAAACAACTTGGCGAAAGAACCATGCTGAAGCATTAATTATTACAACCCAGGAGCAAGAAAAAGTTCTTTGTTGCAGAACATCAGTCAATGAACTTCTCTAGTTTTCTTCTCACTCCTAGTGCGTACTATGTGGAGGCAACGTGTTGATAACATTAAAAGAATCGGTTATTACACTTAGCTGTTCATTCTCGTGGATGCAGCATCAATGAACGTGCTTTACAAGCAAAGGTAACGAAATTGATTGTGAATGCAACTGTTTAGAAGAAATTATTTAATATTCGGAAATGCATTATTAAAAAATTGAAAAATAGTAAAAGCATCTGATTTTAACTTTATCTGGATTATTGCAACGAAGCGAAGGGTTAAGCATCATAACACAAACTCCCAGTGCGACGTCATGAATATTCAATCATCTACGAGAAAAAAAAAACTAGAAAAACTTTAAGCTATTCAAAGATCATTCACTGCTATCATTCGAGGCATGCAAGAGTATGACTACCGCTAAAGACATAGGCTAGTTGACTAAAAGTCTCCATTTGTATTAAATATAATGGAGATTTGGATGCTTACAATCATAGTGATATGTTTGGAAATTCATGAATAAGCGGACTGTCATCCGACACTTAGAAAGGACAGGAAGGACTCGCAAAGTACGTTTCCAAGCAGAGATGGTAACAAAGCCGCTGCGACTAAAATCCCACTGGCTTCAACGTACGTGAGAAAGGCTGTTTAACATTCGAAACGTCACAGGTATGGCAGTTGTAGAACTAAAAAAAAATTGCTGGATTCTTATGCAACAGGCGGGCAAGAAAGACCAGCGGTCAGAGGTTGCGTGCGCTGTGGAGATAATTCGCTCATAGGCGTAAGCTGCGACGCAACGGAAGAAAACCAGTATAATGACTTTACCTGCTTAAGACGATGTGCGGAACGTCACCTGGACTTCGTTCGAAGAGTTTCAAGGTCTTCAAAGTGGGTACTAATATTTCCTACATCATTCTGCTCGTTACTTACCATGCATGGCATCGGCTATATGTACAACAATTTTTAATAGATGGCGCTGTATGTTTTATTGCGTTCCAGGATTCTCTCTGTTTCAAAGTTTCTTCGTTTCAGGAACTTTCTATTGTTTAGAATTCATTGTTTATAAGAAATTTTACTGCATTTATGTAACTTACGCTTGGCGGCGTTTTTCATAGTGAAGTTTGTGTGAAACTGACTAATGTTATTAATATGAATACTACGCGGTAGGACATCCCGGGGCGGGAAAACCTCAAATTAATGAAGCATTACGCAACGCATAAAGCATAGCTAGGACTCTCAGGAAACTATTCACGGCTGATTTATGCAGCTGTACTGACTCAATATAAAGTGGTGGTAATAATGATAGCACAATTCAGAATTTTTCGGTAAGGTAAGAAATACTACGCGATATCATGTGAAATTTCGACATAAAAGCCTTATTTCAACTAGTTACCTATTTCTTATTATAGATTCCCTATAAACTATTTGATTAAACTTTTATGATGAAAAGTATAAATTTGTGTTGGAATTTGAGTGGAAATAAAGGTAGCACAACTTGATAAAAATTACATTTCCGCGTTACTACATCGAGATTAGAGAAGAAGAATATCAAAACAACCGGCGTCGCCATATTGGACAGTTGCTCCCCACCTTGTAACCTCTATATTTGGAAATTAACCCATTTCTTAGCATGAGAAGACAGTGTGGGTTATCTGAAAAGGGTCAAATAAGCGCATTAAATGGAGAAGGATACACTATATATCTGAGATTTCTTGGAAAGTTAGCAGATCTAGAAAGGTGGTAACTAACTTTTTGAAGAGCCCAGAAGAATACGGAAAAACAAGTCTCCTGGCCGCCCTTCAAAATTGAGCCCTACAGCCCGCCGCCGACTTCTCCGTGAGGCGTCTCGGACAGGAGAGGGGTCGAAAAGCCTGCAAACATAACTGCAATTAAATGTTACACCGAGAAGAGTGTGACAGATCCTGGGTTAATCTAAGAAATTCAGTTAGAAGAAAGAAGAGAAAAACTGCACCAGCACTCACGAAAGCACACAAGGCAAAACGCGAAGAATGGGTTCGAGAAAAAGTGCAACGGAACCATGGAAATTGGTCTAATGTTATTTTTTCCGATGAAAAATACGGTAGTTTAACCTAGACGGATCTGACGGTTCTCAATACTACTGGCATGATCTTAGAAAAGAGGACAACATTTTTAGCAAACGACCTTTTGGTGGCGGATCCTTTATGATCTGGGGAGCATTCTCCATCAAGGGCAAGGCGCATTTGGTGATGATGGAAGGTAATCAGAATGCTCAGAAGTACACAGAGGTTTTAGAAACTAGTCTTCTCCCATTTCAAATTGATAAACATCAGCAAGAAGCGGTGTTCCAGCAAGATAATGCCGCCATTCACACAGCGAGGTTGACCTCAAATTGGCTTAATGCCCATAATATCGGCACTTAGCTTGGCCTGCTAAGTCACCCGATCTAAACCCAATTAAGAATCTTCGAGGGATACTCTCACGGCATGTTTAAGCCAATGGGAGACAATTTCAGGATAAGGAAAGCTTGTGGCAGACCATAAATGAATGCTGGGAGGCTATCCCTGAAGAAATGCTCGCGAATTTAATTAATTCTATGAATAACCGATGTGTACAGGTGTTGCAATCAAAAGGCAACGCTTGTAAATATTAAGAATTATGTTTTTTTGCTTTCATTGTTTTCTAAAATACAATTTTTTCCATATGTGCTATCTTTATTTCCACCCGATTTGCACCCACAAAATATAATTTTCGTGGTAAAATTTTGAAAAGACAACGAATACAATAATGATTATAAGGAATCGGTAACTAGTTAAAGTAACATGTTACTTAAATGTTATGTTAAAATTTCAACTATATTGACGCAGTACTTTTAAACTTATTACAAAATTTCAAAATGTGCTATTATTATTGCTACCACTTTAATACATATGTATATAGTCTGTGAAAAGAATTCTCAAGAATGAGTGCCCCTCCCTCTAAAGTTGAAACATTATCTGAAATTGTAAGTCCAAGCGTACGATACAATCCGTTCGATAAAGTTTCAGCTGTTAATAGCGAACTGATAACGCTTTGGTGGCCGAAAACAAGATTATGCGATAGAATTTGTTATCGAGAGCGCAACAGCAAAACATGCCAGTATGATATGCGTTTGGATCAAATGGAAAATGACAGAAAATGCTAACAGTGCATCTATATAGTTGATATTCTTGAAATAACACGAAATGACTTCATTTAACACGAAAAAGTATTTTATGTAATAGCGACTTACTATAGCCTACTGTATACTACCAGTCCATATATATAGTCTTCCCAGTGGAATGGATTTCTCACTTGCACCGTAAGTTACTCCTTTATCTTTCAAAGAAGCCATTATTGCTGTGTCGATAGTTAATGTTCACGATTCGGAAATGGAATTTCTGTTGCCGATAATGACTTAAATATAGGGGATCATTTTCATAGTATTTAAGTGTTTGTTTAACAATGTATCACACTGATCTTTAACCATTTGCATAGCCCAATTCCGCATAGCCGAACTTTTTATATTATGATTAGTTATTATTATTATTATTATTAAATTACACCAGACTGGCGACGTAGGAACGGAGAAACTTAATGAGGTTAACAAACCCCCACACAACCAGCCCAGCGGGTGAAGAAAACAAAAGTATGAAAAAAAGGAGATCCGAGATCACAGAATAGTTCTGTGTACAGATCGTTTAAAGCTGCCAATACCCGCACCAGCAAAGACAGAGCCATCAAGATCATTCCAAACATCCACACACGAAGGAAAAAAAAATGAATGGGAATACTGGCCCGTACGGCATCGTAACGGTTCCAAGGCATACTCATGAAGAGCACCAGTACGCCGAGTATACCTCAACCGAACAAATGGATCCGGAAGAAACTCAGACAGTGGATGACTGGGGCAGTTATTGATTTTATAAAAAAAACAGACCACACCAACTCTGCGACGATGCGCCAGATAACAAGGCACAACACCGCCCAGCATGAACGCACATCGACGAACCACTTTGTCAAGCAAACACAGATGGCAATCGGCAGCAGAGCCCCAGACTACAGTTTAATCAAAACGCTTGCGATATTTTTCTAGGCCCTGGGTGATATTGTAGCCTATGTACTTTTGCTTCTGTGCGCTCTCTGTGTAAACATCTAACCAAATACTGCATTTTCCAACTTATCTGTTTCGTACTTTCTTCTTCAAGGATGGTGCCCATATTCACGCTCGGTTGTACTGATGGTTTCTGATCATTGTAAGAGAAGTATGCATTTTATAAACAAAAGTAAATGCAAAAGGAAATTCGCTGAGCCTATAGCATGTTTTAGGGGTCATCGAGTGAGACAGTTCCATCGAAATAAGCTAATCTCATTAGCTTTAACTCGTCCGAAATTTCAGTCCTGAACTTTGTTTTACTACTTTGAATCAAGTTCCAGGTGTTAATATCAAACTCATATGGCTAGAGGTCATGACATTGAACTCTGTTTTGTTTACGGCTATCTCCATCATAATTAATCGGCTTGAAAATCAAAGCCTGACATTTAATTCAAAGTAACGAAATCGACGCTCGTAACTGAAGTAGCAGACAGTTTAAAGCCGATGGGATTAGCTCATCTCGGTGGAATTTTTCAAGCAATAACACCGATTTATAGGTAGTAGGGTGGCGTGCTTGTTTGTTTGTCTGTACACATGACAATCTACCTCATAAGCTGCTCTGCGAACGAATGTTTTGAGGTTTCAGAGGAACGGAGAATTCCTGGAACTCTTTATATAGATCGCTTCAAAGCAACCATCAGGCGTCGTATCTCTTGCATGGTTTCTCGCGATGTCGTATCAGTGGTTCTCACAGAAATGCCAATCAATATCTTGTGTAAGGTCTCGCCGTTTTCCTAAGAAATCCCTTGCGTGTAGCAAACGCTCTGTTCAACGCCATCAGAATGCAAAATAAAGGGAACTGAAATTACGGGTAGTATGCAAAGGTGGGCATTGCGGCCATATTTGCGTCCCTGCCGCAGTAGAAGGTTGGTTGATTGAGTGTTGCTGTCAGACGCTGAAGATGTGGATTTGAGACTTGCCAGCTGGCGAGTTTTTACTCCTGACCAGCTGATTCAGCACTCGGTGTGCGGATGCAAGTGTAGGGATACTGAACGCAATCAGAAATGAGGCTGATCGAGAGAGGGGCGCAGATCGTCGCATAAGAGCCTTCCGTCGCTGGTGCCTTAGGTCTTGACTATCTTTAGTCGACTGTAGCCGGGGCCAGCTAGCATATATATACTTATGTGCAGCATGAACCAGTGCATGTGGGTTTTCCACCTGGATGTGTGCTGCTTAGTTGACGTTGGCTTTACCTTTACTGTGGCTCTGACCATAGAAGGGAGAAAGACGCAGGTCCAGACGACTTTCCGCCTTTTTTACTCTTGTGGCTGGTCCACGGCTGCAACCGCCCATCTCTAATGCGTAGACCCTAATAACTTTTATCCTGAAAACTTCTGAATTTTACTTCCCTATCCCAGCGCTTTCTGTGTGCGCAAACTACATCGTTCCCTACGACCTAACACCCACCTCTTCCGTTGTTTTCAGGAAGGTCGGCCTCTCATGGCGCCGGTCGTCCAAATCTGAACTAAGCAGACAATGAAGTCGTAAATTTTTCCCCCTAATTATTTCTTAAGCGATTCATTAAGAGGAGACGAATTGGGTCCGGCGGCTCGACAAGCGTCGCTCTACTTACAAGTCCACGCTCGCCGTGCTCCCTCCTGTAGCTGACTGACGGCAGGGGATGGTGTGTGAGCACGCAAAAATTGCTCATGTTGACCCTGTTCCTTCCAGGTTGTGTTGTTTTGCTACAAGGGTTCTTTGTCCTTTTGTGCTGCTGCTGGGAAAAGCCTATTTATTGAGTTAGCATTGCCTTGTACGCTAAGAGTGAAGGCGTCTTCAGTACCTATTGAAGGACAGCTATTCGTAATGGGCGACTCTGTTGTTTTCAACAGTTCGAATAGTACTAGATACTGTACCCTTCACTGTCTAACCTCATATATGTAGATCTTTGACACTACTTGCAAGAAGTGCGGTGAGCCACGTTCTCTTTGTGGTGAGAATGTGTCGGATGCGCAGGACATCAGCAGTGAATAATTTTGTGTCTTGCTGTCTTAATTGGGGAGTTGATATGGTAGTATTACAAGGTTTTCTGCTGGTCTATTCTCCCACTTATCATTTAATCCGATTAAGAGTTTACGGAATATTAACTTTGAACGTTCAATCTATACTGCTGCCATCGACCTTCACATGTCAATCGAAGACTAATTTTGCATGCGTATATATACATATATACAGGTCGAAAACTTAATTCTGCTTCCTGAATCGAAAGCTCACGATTAAAGTTCCGGACAAGTTTAAGCTACTTGGACTAGATTATCTTGCTTACAATGAGCCAATCGATTACGGCGTTATAATGGCTGCAACACTATATCTCTTAATGTCAATTTCAACATGATCAATTTCGCTCTGATGCTCCCTGGAAACTTTTATCGAGACACAAGACATTTTAAAGTTTTGTAGAGTTGCACTGATATCGTAGGAGTGTACCAATTCAGTTCTTCAAAATTATTGAAATTTTGTTTATTATTACCACCCTTATGACTAAAGATAACTTGCCTAGCTTTGCAGCATTTCAACATTTTTCTTAGATACAATACATTAATGATGATCTATGATTTATTCTTTTATCTCCACTTGCGTCGAGCATATACCGTGTGTCTCAGCAAAAAGGTAATCCAAGTTTAATAATTTATTATTTGAATTCTGCTCTACTCATACATATTTAGTAGCCATGGTAATGAAATTTAGAACAAGAGCTTTCATATGAGACTAGTACACGCCTTTTTACCCTACCGGATAGATGAATAACAGCTACA
>LQNS02278125.1:33155487-33200943 GCA_001587735.2 Parhyale hawaiensis
GGGGGGGGAGAGGGGGGGGGGGCGCTGATGGAGGTGGCCGACCTATTCCCGCTAGAATTTTTGTTCTTGGTTTTCGTTTCCTTCCCCTGCGCGGCGTTGCTGAGTGAAAGCGTTCAGCGGTGTCCGGGGGTTGGAGATGCACAACTTGCGCCTTTTTCCTGTCAGTAGCGCACTGACAGCTTAGAATTTGAGAACTAGCGACAGAAAAGCCGAGACCAAAATCATTGATAATTTGATACAAGACGTACCGTACTTCGCGCCCTAGTGGCACACAAGCCTGTGTTAAACCACAGGAATAGTTTAGCGCGATGTATCATAGACACTGTGTCCCTGATGGGCTAGAAAAATCTTGTACTACTTGTACTTTTGCTTTCATATTGTTTTTATCGAACTACTGGCATAAAGTATGTACCATATGTTTCATGTAATATTCAGTTTCACTTTTAATTATTTGACCATGAAGAACAATTATTAAGACGTCCTGTTTATGCGCTTTCGAATTTTTATCACAGCTCTGTCATGAAGCATGTATAACATGTTTTGTTTCAAAAATCAGTGTTGTGTTTCTTTATATCATTAAGGACAATTCATTAAGACGTCCTCTGTGTGTGTTATTACTTGTTACTTCTGGCAAGGAGGTAATGTTTTTGTCTAGTTTGTCTGTCACCAAGATTACTCAGAGAGTTATGTACGGATCTTTATGAAATGTACAGGGATTACTAGAAATGTTGGGAGGAACAGATGATTGACGTCTGATGAGGATTCGTTTAACCGTTTGTTTTTCTGCTTCTTTTTTTCTTAGTGTCATAACTCAAACAGTGGTGGGCGGATTTTATGAAATTTGCATGTATTGTTAAGTATATCGCGAAGAGTAAACAACCAACTATTTGTAATAATCTGGTTTGGCCGTTTGAATGTTTATCTCTGTTTGATTTTGTGTTTGATATCAATATAACTTAAAAAGTTATGAACGGGTCTTTATGAAATTTACAGGAATTTTTAGAAATATTGAAAGACATAAATGATCAAATTTTAGTGATGGTTGTTTCTCCAATGGTGTATTTGACTAATGTTTGTCAGCAGCATAGCTAAAAAAGTTGTGAACAGCGCTATATGAAATTTGTAGAAATTGTTATAAATGTTGAAAGACATAACTGACCAAATTTTGGTGATGATCTGTTTTTCCGTTTGACTATATAAAGCTTGTCTAAATGTTTGTCAGAACATAACTCAAAAAGTTACGGACGGATCTTGAAGAAAATTACAGAAGCTGTTATTACTGTCAAAAGGCATAAATGATCAGATTTTGGTGCTGCTAATAAGGAAATCCTAGTATCAGAACCAATTTGTGTTTTTAGTTAACGTTGCTTTGTTTGGCTCAGGTATATGCGCTCTCTTAGAATGCTTTAGTTTTATTAAAAGTATTGTCCTGCAGCATATGTAACATTCGTCTCCTCATATGTTCAGTTTCAGGTTTATTTATTCCGTTAACCGGAACGTTTTCCTCACAGTATTGGCATGCAGCAGATGACAATCGTGTAAAACTTCAGCTTCGTGCGTACTTATTCTGATAGCTTGATGACAACAACATATAAAATATCCTGTTTGGGTGTACATATTATCATGCACCAATTTTGCCGGTAAGTGCACGTGGTCCTGATATGAGACCCGCACTTTGCTCCAGTACTCGAAAGCAAGCCGCCCCAAGAGAGCTCCGAGTTTGGAACTCAAGAGCCGCGTCTCTGGAGCCCCGGGAAAAATATTCCTGTCATCATTTTCGTTAATGACGAGCGGCTGAATAGCAGCGACTTCATCGAGACGCCGCGGCTGGCGGCGTTGCAAAAATGATAAATGTTGCTTGAAAAACCGGTAGGCGTTCGCAAGAATAAAATCGCCTCGCTCGAGTGTTAATTATGCTCGTTTTTGCCAGGCTTTGGCGGTTTTTTTGAAGGCGTTTCGATGGGTTTTCCAAGAATCTCTCGCTTCGCCTGACATAAACATATTATTATGACGACTGAAATGTTGTATAAAGTATCCAGCTGCGTTACATAATTCAAATACCAAACTTCACGCTCATACAGTTGGCTCCACGTGCTTGAAATGCACTGTAATTGATTAGGAAATTAAGATGATTTATAATAATCTCTATGCAGGCGTTGACAGTAGTATATGCGACAGCTGAAGGGAGACATGCACTGCTGTGCGTTGCGAAAGTAAATGAACATTTCTGGGACATGCGCCTAGTTTGTGTTTACTTAGCAGTTTGTGTGCTGTGCATGTTTGGTAGGCCAGACATTGGAGAGTCCGGTGTCCAGAGTGAGTTTATAGTAATATCAGAAATAATACAATTTTATAGTACTACATACAGTATATAGATCTTCGCGGAGATACGCTTTGCCCCTACCGTAAATATTTAAACATCTAAACTTTCTTTTCTCTCTATTGTGTAAGTTAAACTGAAAATAACAGTATTGGTTGTATCATACGTTTTTTTGTTAATTTTGTTTCAAAGAATTTGGTGTTGGCTGGAGCAACAAAAACATATCCTTCCACGCTACAGATACGATGTTTTATAGCTGCAGATTTATGACTTTTCATATCTACAAATCTGTTCGATCAATTGTGGAGCTAGCTGCATAACCCGTCACTTGTTCATACTGTGATTATATGTACATACGTAGTTAGTCTGCATATACCAGAAATTTATTTGCATTTTCTTCTGTACCTGGTACTTACATGATACGTTTTTATTTATTGTATGATATTTGGATAACACATTTAATGCAGTGCATCCCTTTTTCAATGGCGTACGGTATTTGAGTGGCATATCTGTGATGCGTTGCCGTGATGCTGACTATTTGTTGCGTATATTCCATGTACTTTCTGGCAAAGTTAAACTGGGCCAGGCACTCTGTAGTTATAAAAGCGGACCGTTTCGACTACTGCTTCACAACTTCCCGTGTTAGACAAGTTTTGTCCGTAGTAAGAGAGTCCACGATATTGGGAATTCCTTGATTGATAGAAAGGTACAAGCTAAGTTATTTAATAATTAGCCGCAGTCGTTTGGGAGATAGTGTGTTACAGTCATTACCTTTTCGATGTAAATTTACTTCTGCTACGTTTTGTGTTGATTGCTTAAATCTGGTGTACCAGCAAAATTGTTCATTTTTTTTCAATCAGCTTTGAACCACATCTGCGGATTGTTTATGAACAGAATATTTTAATGGAAATTTATGGGTTTATGCGAAGCGTATTGAATTCAACTTCCACAAGGAAAAATGTTTGAAAATCCTTTTAAGTTTCATGTGCCCGAAACAATCTTAACCACATTACTACCTTTCAATCATTTATAATTGCTTCGTTTCTGGCGAGGACTTTTTCAGTACTCTTCTTGAATGCACTGCAGGCTTTCCTGATGAACTCCCCTTGATTGTCCGCGTCCCACTTCTTAGAGAAGAAAAGGTTTTGAACGCTTTCAGGCCAGCGTTAGGATTCTAACAAACTTTTCTGGCCAGTTCATTTCAGATGCCGTACTTAAAAGGTTTAAAGCCTTTGACTAGGGAGCCTAGTGTTCTCGTCCCAAACTTGTTTTTAAACTTTTCCTAAGAAATTTTGCACCTACAGTTATATACTGCACTTGTGTGACTAGCAATACTATCCTCTTACCTTGAGTACTTTGAGAGTCTTCGGATGTGGTTCAGGTGACGTTCCTCACATCACCTCACAGGGTATAGGAAAAAACCCCGGGAGGAAAAAAGGTCCTTTAGGAAAGAAAACCCTGAGGAAAAAAGCCACTCGGAAGAAAGCCCCGGTAGGAAAGAAGCCCCGCCTTTCTCCTAATGTACATTTATTTCCCGTACTTACTTATTTTGAAGCAAGTAATATTAAAATAAGTTAAATTGTACTGTACTGCATTTATCTACCCTAACCTAACGAAACCAACCCGTAACCTATAGTAGAGCTTTTTTTCTAATTGAACGCAACCTAATCTAACCACATAGAACTAAACTCAACCTATTCTTGCATAGCATTACCTAGCTTCTTCAAACCTAACGTCACCTAATCTGACATAACCTCAGCTAACTTGACCAAACGTTTTTTTTTTATAACTGCGATTAGAGGAAACCAGGCTTCGCACACCTAACGTTGCTTAATAGTTTGAATCCTCGTGCAATTACCTAACATTTAGTATATAACTTAAGCTATTTTTGCCCGATAGGCCCAAGAAGCAAAGAGTGTAACGGGAAGATTCAATGGTACTAAAAAAAAAAGATATTTAACCGTGACCGCATGTAGCCGAATGACGTCACCCCGACGAGTCGAAGTATTTGAGGGTCGAACCTCAAGCCTTCATAGGTTGGGTTCTTAATCCTAACCAAAAATGTAAGCAGTGTTATATTCTGGACGTGAGAAAAACAATAGGAATAGTTCTTGAGAAAACTTTCTGTACTTGACGACAATCATTTTACTGAGTTTTGTGTATTTGTGCAGTTCAAGTAGCTGGCCAGTCAGGAGCGGGAGATTCATGAATTAAGTCGAATAAATACACTGATATGTTGAAATATGCTTTGTGAAGTGCACTGTAACTGAATAACTAAATATGAAGTGTAAATGAGGCTTCACTGCAAAAAATGATAAATCAAGGGATCGTACCTTCATAGATTTTGCCTCTAGTGCTGTGAAAGTTCCCACCAGTCTCCGCTGCAAATCTCTGTTGATAATTGTTTACTGTTCAATTAGTAAAATTATATTCTCTTCGTTTATTTGCTTAAGGGATGAAATTCGCAATTGACGACAATTTTCTTGGTAAAATTGATTAAAACACTCATAAGCTGTTTTAACCGGAG
This sequence comes from Parhyale hawaiensis, assembly GCA_001587735.2. Lineage (NCBI taxonomy): Eukaryota > Metazoa > Arthropoda > Malacostraca > Amphipoda > Hyalidae > Parhyale > Parhyale hawaiensis. The sequence continues at coordinate 33,160,335 of LQNS02278125.1, forward strand.
CGTTTGTAGATGTTGAAATCATTGATGACGTCACTTCCTGTTACTTCATCCTGTTACGCTCTTCGCATCCTGGTTAGGGATAACGCGAGATACTCGATTTTTGAACTTAGAACAAGTCCAACATGTGAAAATTGGGCTCCTATATATAAAGCCTAACCGACCCTCACCCAAGCTGCTCTCGCCTAACCTTACGTAGCCCAACCTCATCTAATCTAACTTACCTAGCCCAACCTCAATTAACCTAAGCTCACCTAACAAAATCTAACTTAACCTCTCATAACCTAATTCAGGGCTTCTTGCTACCCACGTTCGCACATGCAAATGCTAGGTCAGATTTAGCTTAGCACAATATCGTTTAGTGTACTTAAATGTGCTGTATTCGAATAAATGAATGGAGCTCTATATATGAGAAAGCGGGGCTTTTTTCCTAACCAGGCTTTTTTCCGGGTGTCGTTTTTCCTCTCGAGGCTTTTTACCGGATACCCACCTCACGTGTGTAGACTCACGATGCTGGTTTTCTTCCGTTGGGTCTCAGCTTGTGCCAAAGGAGAGACACGCACAGCAATGAATTATCTCTACAGAGTACTTAACCGGCTGGTCTGTCTGATATTTTATTCAGTAAGAATCTAGCAAATTTTTAAATTTTAATTATAACATTCATATTAATGGCATTTCGATTGAGGCGCACGATTTTGTTATATAGCAGCCATGTTCCCTGTATAGTGAAGCTGTTCGAAGATTTTGCCGCTAAGGCTTTGCCACCATCTTTGATTGGAAGGCGTACCTCACAAGTCCTTTCAGTTCTTTGCAGGTGTCTCGCGACAATCAGTTCATTCACAATGATACGGTACGTTCCAGGATTTTTCCATCATTTATGATGGTAATATTGAACTTATTATTGGTTTTGTTCCGGTTTCTGTGGTCCCATGCTTCAGGAACATCAGCAAGAATCCAAATTCTTCTACGTTTCACAGCTTAAACGTAATGAACCTGTTTCTTTCTTAACCTAGCCTACTCATAGATGATCAGTGGCCGCTTCTGCACAATATACGACACGCAGGCGAAATACATCACTTGTTTAGGATTTTTGCACTTAATTGAAAGCGACATTTGTTTCCTCGTGAGCATCGAGGTCGACAAAGCCACTGTTGTGTCTCTTCGAGTAAGCAGTTTGTGTGAAGTTCAGGGAATTAATGTTGGCACCGTTCCTGATGGCCGTATTAATTTATTCCCTCTCAACATCAATCAGTTGGGAAAGGAGGGAGGATATTGCAGCAAACGCTACACGACGCTCGCTTGCTGTCTCGTAAATTTATTAATTTAGTAAGTATTAAACTAATTCTCACAAAAGTTTACATTCGTAGGGACCATATGTTTTACCTGAAACCTGCATTATTACTAAGTAAGACTTTGAGCTTTTTCTGATTTTTTTCCTGCAAGACCGACAATTTTGCAGTTAAAATCGATGAATTAATCAAGTGGATGACACTTTATTTATTTTGTATGTATCTTATTCAATTTCTCCCAAGTGATAATTATGTATGTCTGGTTAATTACACTAAAGTTTGTGAACAATTCACCTACACCTGCATTGGAAATGGTCTATTTGCATTTCTCTATAATATCCCTACTCGTCCGTGAATGCAGTCTTCCTTACAATACTTGTTCTATGCATTGGAATGCTTAGAAAAATAGAGCAAAAAGTGTCTACAAAAATCATTGATTGCTGGTTTTATTTGGGCGCAGTCAAGCGATAATTGGAGAGAAAGGCAGAACCTTTCCCGAGCACTCCCCTTAGTTCATCGGCAATCTAATCCTTTTTTCTTCTTTGTGGTCTTTAGAAATTGCTAGTATCCTCCATGGTGAGTTTTGTAATTCTCTATAGGAACCTTAACAAAAACACGCCTGCGCTCTGCTTGCCACCTGGTCAGAAGTTGGAAGGTAATACACTACACTACCTTCCCAGGGCCCTTTGTGTGCTCTCTTTTCTAACCCTCCCTATGCTTTCTCTTCCTTCCGTATCAACTCAATTGCTCCATTAACAACTCAATGCTATCTGGATATCCGCTCCTTTAAAAGAATAAATCCAATCCGTTTCAAAATACACGGTGCGTATCGATAAAATAAGTTTGCTGCTGTGACAAAATCACGGTGCTGCGTTCGTGCAATAAATAGAAAACATTATTCCAGACTAAAAGTTATACGAGTATATGTATTGCTATGCTGCACTCGGAGGTCTGCGAAATATCTGGTATTAGAAATTCAAAGGCTAATTACAGCATTGATCCTAAATGCTGGAAATGGCGTGTGAAAAATTTTATTGATCGATGTAAAGAACTAGAAACCTGAAATGTTCGTTGTGGAGCATAAACGGTGGAAGCGATATTCTGATCGAGGACAAAGATACCTGCAACTCACTCAATACGTTTTTATGTTGTCTGTGCAAGACCATTGTTAACAGAAAGAAATCTTTAGTTGAGATAACCCAATGGCAATGCTTAACTCGAGCACATTTGCTTGTGAGAACTAAAGAAGATAGTTCGTGATGTTAAATGATAGTACAACCAATTAACTATGTCCTAATCGTGTATATCATATTGTTCGTGATGAAGTTATTTAATAATTACATTAAGTTGTGAGTTCTCTGCAAGTACTGCACTACGTTTATCACGAACGACTATCCATCTTCTCTGGTAGTGACGCCCAGATATGTTTGTCTGAAGCATTCGGACACGTTGACTAGAGATTTCAGTGCTATCGCGGGCAGGACTGATACATACCAAAGTGACTTACCGATAGATCAGTGACCGCGGTTGTTCTAATTTGCCATGGAATTTAATTTCTTCGAGGCTTGAAGCCATATATACTCTTTCTTAACGAACCCACCTCTCTAGTGGTCGCTGCAATGCACCTTTGATATTACCTGTACTGTTAACTAATTTAATTATTTTTCAATAAATGCTTTTTTTGCGTATGTTCTTTATGTGTCGTAGATTACAATGCTTAAAAAATGCCCCTATGAATAAGCTGAGCAGCATAAAAGCACCAGTTTACTGTACTTCAAATTAAGCAATGTACTGCGTACTCTACTGGTGAGGTAATTTACTTGTCGAAAGTCAAAATGAAGACTTTATTTAGAGCTACAGCTCAAGTGATCAGTAACGACCACATACGCTATATCACTGATACAAAGAAAATAAAGCAGTCATCAAGCCTATGTGATACAGGTTCAGATCAGCTTCATTGAACTTCACATTATATATTCAACTAGAGTGCCCAGCCGTCACAAATGACGGCAAAAATGTCGAGATTGAGCTTTTTATTGTTCTGGTTCCCAGTATAGGTTTTGCTGTATTACAGATCTCATCCCTGCAGGCCTGATCTTCCATCAGTGAAACGCAAGCTGTACAACATTGAGTTTTGTGATAGCAAAATATCCCCCCTGCAAGATAAGGAGTGAATATCAATTTTAAATTGATTAAGCGTTAAGCAGCACTAAGAAAAATATAGTTCAGGCAAAAGCATTCACTGGAAATGCCCAGGGCTCACCGTATTGTGGATACCAACTGATTGTTGAACCTCCAGCGTCGAACTTTGGCTGCGATGTAAATTCAATATAAAATGGCGTTTACTCAGCGTGAAGATTCAACTACTTCGATATCATTCAGCAACAAAAGCGGGGATCCAGAGGCTGGGCATCCAGAGCCCGGAGATCCAGAGGCGGAAGATCCAGAGCCCGAGATCCAGAGCCCGGGATCCAGAGGCCGGAGATCCAGAGCTATATTTGTCACCGGTACCCCGAGTGATGAAATTGTACGGTATCTCAACTTGTTTTTCAGTACATGAATTTTCTCCTATTAAACTCTTAACTGCGTGACGGAGAGACGGACCAACATTGGAGCAAGGGAGGGAGCAAGGGGAAGCTATTTTTCAAAATTTTACTAGCATTACTTAATTCCATAAGTGTAAATTAATTTTATAGTGAATGCGTATGCAGCACAGCACAGTATATATACATATATGTTTTGGGAACATCATGACAGAAGCAAAAATAGATTATTCCTTTTTTTCTGTTTCACAAAATGGCTAAGCAAATGTGCACTTGTGTGGTCTCGGCCATAATGGAAAAGCGAAATTTTTGATTTGAGACGCGAATGGGATTAATAATTTTGTAGCTCAAAACATATATTTCTGTTGAAAACTTGCTACTGCGCGCTGTTTTGTATATTTAGTGTATAAGCCATCCCACTTTTGTCTCATTTTCCTTACCTGCAAATTCATTCTTTTCAAAAGACTCGAGTAAAATCTCTACTTACACAACAATGCGCAAAACTTCTTTGATCGGGATTTCTTCTGACCCGCGATATTGTATCTTTCATTTAAACTATTTCATTTTTCTGAGAAATTACTACCTCATGAGCGTTGTTTCTAAAACAAACCTAGATAATTGTGGCTCAAGTAATATAAGTATCCTAGTGTCGACAACCAACAGGAGTCTAAACAGGCCATAATGTAGATATCCGTAGTCCAATAAATATTATTTAAAAAACTTATAGTCCTAATTGAGTTATCACTAACTCTGGCCGACCCGATTCAAAACGGGTTCATTTTTATCAAGCACTGGCAAACTCTTCCCTAAAAAGAAACCTTCTAGTCATCTGGGCGAGTTTGTGTTTCAGTAAATTATAGCAAATTTTTCATACGCAATAAAAGAGCTTGCAAAGAACCAAGGAGATCATTAGGCCTCGTTCGCGGCTCCACATCCAAAGACACCGCTCAGTTAATTATTCAGTTGACTTAGGCTTTTTTTGGATCCTTAGAAAGAGGAAGTTTTACAGCCTTCCACTGTGTTTGCCGTGGCATTGTTGGCCGGCCATTGAGCCTAGCAAAAGGCTTTACAGCGTCCACAAATTACTCCCATTTACAGCTCAATCAAATGATAGGTAAAGCAATCCAGCCGTGGCAACAACTCCTTAATTTAGCGCCGAGAGGACCAACTGCCGAGGCGTCGTTTCATCAACCTCAATAAAAGCATTCTTCTCATGTTTTTTCTTCAATTTCAGAGTGTTCGCTCCAACTAAACTACATTGTATATCTGCTGTGAGAAACGGAGAGCTTGTATTTGACGAAACAAAGAAGCTGCAGAGATGGGTGGAGTCTTCTATTCTTTTTACGGGTACACTCGTATGTTGTGTTTTTAGATTGTCCGAGGAATTTGATTGTCTTGTTCACCGCTTGTGGAACCTAAAGTATTTTCTAGTGATGTAGGTAAGGTAATAGGTACTACTAAAGAAAGACGAGCTGGCGCAGCAACATTTTTTCTCGAAAAGCTCCTCTCTAAACAGTTTTTAATTGCATAGAGACGCACGTGGCCAATGAATTAGCTACATACATCCAGCTTGCCTTAAGCTCAGACGGAATTAATTAACACTAGGGAAGCACTCTGAGAGCGAATACCTCCGCCACGCAACGCAATGCTTTCATTGAGAGAAAATTTGATGCACTTAAGTGCATCAAACTAACATGTTCTTTTGTCCCAAAACCGAAACACGCAAGTGCATCAGAAAGAGAAAGTGCATCATGATGATGCATATAGGGTCCTATGATGCACTTGGTCACGTTGATGCACTTATGTGTTTCGGTTTTGTGTCGAAGCCGATGATGCACCAAGATGCATCAAAAACAGATAAAATTAATGCACCTGACAAGACGAAATTTCGAATTACAAGAGCGATCTCCGTGTTCTAAGTCACTGCATCTCGTTTCACACGTGTATCAAAACTACAAAGCCTTTGTTCACTTTCTTTTCGCGGAAATGTGATTTTCTGACTGAAATATGTTTTTCTGTCTGCTGTGATGACACACCTAACTATGCCATGAAACACCTACGTGCATGCTAATGCTACTCTGTGAAACACCTACGTGCATCCTGATGCTTCTTTGTTAAACACCTACTTGCATCCTGATGTTTCTCTGTAAAACACAGACGTGCACCGTGATGCTTCTCTGTGAAACACCTACGTGCATCCTGATGCTTCTCTGTGAAACACCTAAGTGCATCCTGATGCTTCTCTGTGAAACACCTACGTGCATCCTGATGTTTCTCAGTGAAACACCTACGTGCAACCTGATGCTTCTCTGTGAAACACCTACGTGCATCCTGATGCTTCTCTGTGAAACACCTACGTTCATCAAAATTTTTCTCAGTGTACGAACAATTCACACTGGTCCTGAAATATGAAATTCTTTTCGATCATCACCAAAATTTGGACACTTTTTCCTATTGATATACTTACAGTGCCGGTGATTTTCTTTGTGATCCATCCATAACTTTATGAGTCGCATTCTGACAAACTTAGGACAAATATCTGTACAGTCCAACACACAAACTGACCAACAGATTATCAACAAACTTTGCTCATTTCTATCATTTAACGTTTCTTACAATTGCTGCAAATGTCATCAAGATGTGTTGATAATTTTTCGGGTTATGCTACTGAGAAACATGAAATAAAACAGACAAACGGACAAACACATCATAAAATTGTAATCATTTACTCTTCGATCGTGATATTCCTAACATTTGCTACAAATTTCGTGAAGATCCATAGTAATAGCTTTTTGAGGTATGTTGCTATGAAAAAAGATAGACAAACTAACGCAATCGGTTGAACGGATCTTTACCAAATCGTTTGTTCCGTAACTTGCCTAACAATCCCTGAAAATTTTATGATGATCCGTCCACAATTTTTTTATTAATCTTTGTGAGAGACAAACAAAGACACAATCGTCCACAAAAGCTTAACCTCCTTGGTGGAGGTAATTTACTATTATACCTAGTAGTAAAAAATAACTGTAGCTTCTGTGAGAAAGGGCAAATGATATTTATATATAGTAGGTGGCATTCAAATTTTCAAACATTATTCCTGTGCACCTGGTAGTTTGCAGACGACCAATTTTTTAATAGCTCATTACAACTCGTGTATCGGATAGCATACGCGTAGAAATACTGTGCATACCCCTCTCTGGCTTAGTGGTTTTTCTGTCTTATTTCCATGTTGGATGCTTTCGAATTAGTATGTATACAGTTAATATACATATTTATACTTTACAATGACTACTGGACGCAGCCGTCAAATATGAAGGGATATAATTTTGTAATTAAACTTTGTATCGTTCTTACGTGCGGTACAGGTTTTGCCGCAAAAATTATGTCTCGTACCTGTGAGGTTAATCTTTATTAGAGTAACGAAAGTTGTGACGCATTAATTTTCCAAGGGCTGAATTTCCCTCCAGCAACTAGAGGCGCGAATATCAGTATGGGAAGGCTCAAATCTTGAGCAGCGCTAAGAAAATTTAAGTCTATAGAAAGCATTCACTAGAAATTATTCTCTGTGCTTACTGTATTCTGGATACCTGTAAATATATAGTTGAATCTTCAGGTTCGAAATTTGGCTGCAATGGGAACTGAAAATATTTTGACATCTTCTCAGGGGGAAATTTCAACTACTACAGAGAAATTCATCTAAAGAAAGCGTAAGCGAAATGAAATATGCACAATAGGAATGACAACTCTAGTCAACCAAGATTGAACCTCTATAACTACTACGAAGAAATTCAGTTAAATATGCAAAATAGCTTACGCACGACAGGATCAAATTAAAACACTGTCCTAGAAAGCTCCTTTCATCTACCACACTCAGAAAACGAGTCATATCATTTAGCACCGAACAAGTGTTCAACGCGAAGCAGGGCTTAGAAAATGCAGTATTTCGTTTTATTTACTATCACAATTTACGCCTGAAATTTTATGGTACCTCATCTTGGCATTCAGTAGATAAATTTTCTTCTATCTAAATTCTTATAAGAGCGTGACGGAGAGAAGGATAAAATAAGGGAGCAGGCAAGTCACCGACCAACCCACTGACAACTGCGTATTCTTATATAGTTCACAAATATATTAACATATAGACACATAACAGTGCTTATTATATCGTATTATTACTCTACTTGTTCCTTCCTACTTCCCTCCCTTCGTTTGCTCCTTAGTTCCCGCGTTAGTATGACCGTTAGCTTTTAGTATTAGATAAGGAAAATTCAATTTGCAAGAAGCTCTGATTTTTACTGGAAAGAAGTTCAATTATAGATGTGCTGTTTTCTCTTAATGAAAATTTTTTAGTTACTTTCGAAGCAATGACATGAAGATCATTTCACCCGTATCATATCTACAAATTTTCTTTCACACCAAATTATGTTTACTTTGCTGGTGACGCACGACGTTCTAAATAGGGCCAGATGCGTTGCTATGATGCGGTTCGGGAGCCCAGAGTGGATAGTGTTGAGCATCTCGACTCTAAAGTATTTTAGAAGCGAATGTGTGATGTATAAGAAAAACTAATTGCATCATGAGAACAAAGCGCTGCACTGCTGTGACTAAAAAAAAAAATAATTGGAGGAGGCGCTTGTTGTATAACTATAGCATCGAGTAAAGCAGAAAAATGATGGGCTACTGATTAATATCCACGGGTCGCATAATAGTGCGACAAAATCAGATACACTGACAAAAATTTAAACGTGTCGAACTATGAAGGGCTAAATTATTGTATACTGTGGGAAACAGAGCTTAGAAAATGAATGCAAATACATACGGTAGGAGCACAATGCAAGAAGTAACGTCGTATCTCAATGTCTTTATCAAGACATTAGTACGATTTCTTTGCTGACAGAAGAAATACGTGATTCAATGTGAAATCAGAGTACTAAGAGAGGTTAACGAGGTATAAGGTAGACGGACTGCGTAACGATAGACAGCAGCGGGCGTTAGTTTAGACGGGGTGGGTTAAGTTACAGCGCTACCTCAGGTCAAAAACTAAAGTAAGGGAAATTTCCACTGATTCAATCTGTGCTGAAAGCTTGATCAGTTATAAATTAAACTTTGTACTTGTCCTTAATAACCAAATATAGTTACTTTGCAGATGTCACAGGTCATTCTTAATAGGGCCAACTGCCTAGCTAGGATATGGCACGGGATTACAGAGGGTGGAGTTTTAGATACAGTAGCTCTGCACTAAAGTATTTTTTAAAGCGAACCTGCGATGTATAAGAGAATACAATATCTTTAGAACAGGAGGTTACGCTAACACAAGAATCACTTTTTGAGGAAATTGACTGAGTCTCTTGTACTTTGTTCTATATCTATCGCATCAAGTAAAGCACAAAATAATGGGCTATCGCTGAATATTCACGAGCAGCGCAATAGCGTAAAAAATCAGATAAACCGACGAAAAACTGGAAATGTGTAGTATTATGAAGGGCAAAATTAGCTGTATACTGTGAGAAATAGAGTTTCGAAATGGCGTGCAAGTACTTAGGTTAACAATGCAAGACCTACCTGGGTATCTCCAACCTATATTGCATTAAGATACACGTACAAATCCTTTGCTGAGAAAACATTTGCGAAATTCACAGGTAAAATCAGAGTACGAGGATAGGCTAACGAGGTTTGGCAAGATGGACGGACTGCGTTTCGTTAGACGGAATTCGTCAGGTTTTTTAGGTGACGAGCAATAGTTTAGCTGGGGTGAGCTGGGTTACAAACACTACCAAATTAAAGTAGGTGAAAGCATGAATGATTCGCGGGATTTCCACGGATCCCGCTAATGATTATGATTCTGCTTGTGGTTCCATACGTACGTCCATCCATCCCTCCATTTGTCTGCACTTTTCGCTGGAAGGAATTTCAACCGTAACTGTGTTGTTTTCGCTTCCTGAAAAATTTTCAGCCGGTTTCGAAGTGAAGATAAAGGTACTTTTACTTATATCATGCATAATGCCAATTTTTGCATAATTTAATGTTGACATTGCTTGTGTCTAATTACAATACCAGTTTGACAAAATTCATAGCCAGGATACGATAGGAAGTTAGCGGGTTTGGACTGCTTCATGCTTTAACATTTTCTGAAGTGAAACCGAAATGCGCCGTTGCGAAATAAAACAATAAAAAGCAAAAATTACCATAGCTTAGGATTACTGCAGTTTACAATAGAAAGTGAAAACATGCAACCATTGACTATCCACGGGTCAGCCAGTCTATTGTATTTTGCAATTTCCCGTATTAGTTTCCAGATAGAGCGCCCTTAGCTTTATTTCTGTCTACTTTAATACTGTCGACGTCCTTCATCGCCACCGTACTTGATCGCCCGCTGACACTGTTGGTACCTCGACAGTAACTCCGCATTTGTTTTAACCTCAAACACCTGTCATATTGGGGTAATGTAATGAACGTTGCGCATATGCTTTCGACAGTTTAACTAAGAAGAGGCCGAAAAAACTTCATATTGGCATCCAGTACAACAAAGAGTTTACGAACAATATTTAAAAAAAACAAGGAATCAAAAAGTATTCTTATTGAGCAAAACGCATTCATACCAAACAGATTTTCATTACTAATAGGAGTTGTAAGTCGTTTCTTCCGATTTACGCTCGCTTCGACAAATGCTTGTTGTAATTTCAGACTAGGTTCATATACTAATATCATGTGGATTTCCGGTATATGTTTCTTTGTAGATCGCTTCTAACTCGTTGCTATTACTTAGGTGTATAGCATGAACGCCAAGCATTTGCTTACACTATGAATTTTCAATTCGATTGAAATATGATGACTGTGATGGCCATTCTGTAGCATTAATTAATTCTTGTCTTATTCAAACTATCAGTCATCACTATAGCTTTGTGTTTCGGGTCGTTGTTACGTTGGAACCACCATCTTCGTCCAAGTTCAGCGCTGTTGTTGACCTTTTTGAAGTTTTACTCGAGGGTCTTCTTGTGATCTTCATTTCTCAGAGTTCTTTCTAAACGGTGAAGTGTATGTACCTACACAACACGCAGAAAAGAGCAACCTCCTAACGTTATGGATCCGTCACCATACTTCACCATAGGACCTATGATTTTGGAAAAGCTAGGTTCTTCGCTCTACATTTAAACATACTTGACATCATTGCCCCCGAACAACTACATTTTCGTAGCGTTCGGCCGGAAAAAAATGAAAGATTCTCGACTATTTGTTGTATTTATTCACATGTTCTCTATCCAGCTTTAATCGAATTTTTATTCGGGCATTCTACATCGACGGTGTCTTCCTAGGATGTCATCCATGTAACTGTGTTTCATACAGAATATTGGGCACTGTACTCACTCTAACGATGGCTCCTTCGTCCCAAAATTACTTTTCCTAGTCGTTTCTCCTTACTCAAGAGCTCACTTTAGCCTTTTTCGACCTTCGGACCATTTGATGTGAGATTTTCTGCTGCAGACCGAGTCTTTGTATTTTCTGATTATAATTATCGATCGAATTTTTAATTATGGTATACTGACTTGGTCAATTACTTTTCTGTAGTTTGCATAACCTTCATCTTTGCAACAATGAGGCTTTACAGTTCATATCAGAAGGCATTTCTTTGCATTGCGTAATGACCAACTACTCCGGTACTCTCCCAAAGATAACTTCAAGAGACCATTCCAAATAATTCCATAATATGATTCAATTTTAAGATAATTACAGTACATTCTAAAAGATATTGGAAATAAAATAAAATAAATAAATTGAATTTGTTCCTGCAGTTCTTGAACATGTTCATCAATTGAAAGTACATTGATGTGAATACTGTTTTCGTTGTGAATACCTTTGGTTCGATGTTATTTTTTTCATACGGTTAGGGAACTTTTTACTGTTTCGTATACAAATATAAAATTTGGTAGGCCTTTTCATTACTCATGCGGGACTATGTAAACAGATCTTGAGATTTATTAAAACATGGAGGTACAAATAATTTTTGCTAGCATTGCACTTAGATATTTTTCTCTTGAAGCACTATATTCTTTTCCCCTCGTGGCACTGCTCCTTTCTTCATTGTTCAAATTTATAAACTGTTTATACTTTCTTCAACATATGCCTTCAGAGCTGATAAACTGTACACTAAACATAATTGTTGGCAGCTCTTTGTGCTGCTGCCAAAGCTGCTTAAATGTTCAGATTTGGGGTAAAGGTTTTTGAGACAGAAATGCTACATTACCCAGCTAGAATGGGTGGCCGTGTTGTTTTGTGTTATTCATAAGAACAAACTTACAAGTGCAATTCATGCTTCATAGATACTCAGCACAGCAGCACAATGAAATTAAAGTGTTATCATCACAAATTATTTTTAGTCGTTTTTGACACTTGGCGAATCTAATTACCTCCGCCAGGGAGGTTATGTTTTTGTTGAGTTTGCTATTTGTTTGACTGTAACAAAGCTAACGCAAAAAGTTGTGAACGGATCTTTGTGAAATTTACAGAGATTGTTAGGTATGCTATAAAGAGGAACAGCTGCTTAACTTTTGGCCGTGTGTTTGTTTGTCACTATTTGTCGATAGCATACTTAACTAAAAAGTTATGGGCCGATCTTTTTGAACTTTGTAGTTGTTGGGTTTGTTACTGAGAGCAAATGATCAACTATTTGTCTTGTTCTGCTTGTCCGTGTGTTTGCTTGTCCTTATGTTTTCATGTTTGTCAGAAACATAACTCAAACAGTTATGAACAACATAAAATTTTTCACAATTGTTAGATATGTGAAGAGGCACAAATGACCATAATTTTCGTGATGATCGGTTTGCACGTTTGGATGTGTTTCAAATGTTTGTTAGAACATAACTCAAAAAGTTACGGACGGATCTTCAAGGAAATTACAAAAGCTATTAATACTGTCGAGAGGTGCAAATGACCAAAATATTGGTATGAAAAAAGGACATCCTAGTTGTAGGACCAATTTGAATTTTTCTTTAAGGTTGCCTTGCTGGGCGGAGGTGTGCGCTCTCGGTGTGTTTTAGTTGTAATTATGTTTAGCAAGCGTTACCGATGAGAGGTTTTGCTTCAATATCAAAACTCATTCAATGGTCTACGTTGCATCTATTTTCGGTGGAACTACGAGTACTTTATGTCATATTACAATCCATTAAAATTCCTTTCATAATATATCTAAGCGCAGATATCTAAACCATCAATCTTGCAAAATGCTCAACGTCTGTCTTGTATATCAGTCTCTTAGTGATCTCCAATTGCAGGGTCGAGTATTGTATATAGTGGTTTGCCATACAAGCCAGCATGAGTGGATGTTTCCAAGGTGTAAGTTCGTTTGTGCCATTCTTTCCATGTTGCTACAAGCTGCTATCGCTGAAATTGTAGTGTCGCGTCGCGGCAGTGCGCTCCCCAAGATTTGACTGGAATATTTAGGAGTGTTGATGCCGTTCGGAGCAGCGCCGCTCGTAGCAGTTGGCGAGTGTGGCCTGCGCCACACCCAACACAGATAAGGGTCCGCCGTAAAGACCCCTCAGTAGCAACTGCTTCTGTCGTATTACGTGCACACACCATAGCACAGACCCCGGCCCTGACATTATCGAATCTTACAGTCCATCCTGTAGACGTTCAACCCTATACAGTCTATTCCTGTAACTGCCTACTCGCACCAAGCCCTACAGTTTGATAAGTCCTAGTAACACTAAACACTGTTCGCATGTATTCATTATTTTACTTGCATACGAATACATACTTCCAGTTGAGGATGTATTGAATTAACTTATCCGAAAAACTTCGTACCAAGTCCCAATAAGAAATGGCGGCGACGTCATTGTAAGAAAATATTATTCTAATTGCATTACCGTTTAGGATACAAGGTTCGCAATAACATGCCCCATCGCATTTGAAACCCCAGTAACGTTGAAACTGCGATGTTCAAAAACTTACAGGACATATGCTTATGAAAGTGCCTGATAAATCGGCTGTAAACGGTTCCGTGCGATGTGGAGGGAACTCATTGTTGGTGTTGCCTCTATAGAGGCGACGGCCGGGTTGAGTGAGTGACACCACCTGGACGTTGTCCCAAGACTTCCCAATGTAGGTAAGGTATACAGAGTATTTTCCTGTGTGAGAATATTTACGTACGTTTGTCCTCACTGCAGGAAGGCTTACAGTATTCTATTATTATGCGAAGTTGTAAACCTAATGTTATTTCGTGAAGGTAACCTGCCAAGAATAATTGCTATATTTAACTTGAAATGTTTGTCATATGGAAACTGTTAAATTGAGTTCGTATAAATGGGAAATTTCAACATTGCCCGCAGTGATAATGCGTACGATATTCCAGGCTAATATGTACAACATGCATCAGTTTAGCCTCGCTGTGCATAAATATTGGATGGAAAGATCGCAATAGAATCAACTTATTACTTATTTGCAAAATAAGTATGATTTTAATTGAGCATGAATCTTCGAAACATTTCAGTGTAGTTGTCGGTTTCGTATGCGACATGGAAACACCAAAGGAACCAAACGGCTTTGTAGTTTGCAAAATAATATGCGCTGAAAAAGTTACCTTTTGATATATTCATTTCGAGCTTGCTATATGATATTTTTTTCGTGTTTTATTTTCAATCCACTCCAATTGGTTCTGAGTTTAAGAGAAGCTTTCTTTATTTTAGTATCGGACAGAGAATTCATAAGACATGCAAGTGGAATTGTGCCCGTCCCATGTACCATCTGGATACACTGTCCTATTCTCTTATGAGTGTTGCACATAGCACCGTCGATTGCCAGCAGATGACACTCTCAAGAGTACTAAAAGTAAAGCAGCAAATATGAAATATGTTACTAGGTAATATAATGATATAGGCATATATTATTACTTCACGGTGCGCACTTTTCCTCTGAACTCATATACTGTACTCTTAAATATACAGACTGTGATCCGACCCGAGAGAAACCTACAGGCAATTGCCAGATTAAGGATCTAAATTTGTATGATTTCCATGGTTGAGTGCACGACTGCTTCACCTCTTGAAGATATTCCCTTACAGAACTTGGCATTGCTACGAGTTTTCTACGCACGACCCGGGCAATTTTCTGTGAAATTCCCTTTCAATGGCGGTCATTCCTTCACGTCTCAGTCACTGGAGCCGGGTAATATTCTTGGAGCCGCTCTTTGACTCGACGGTGACTCTCATTCCAGGTGTAGAAGTTACCACTCTGCGGAAAAACTTGCGCTAGAAGCCCGTCTGATTAAAGAACTCTTTTGATCAGCAATGCTCTCACCAAACCGGGAAGTTTGGGGGCCTGGTGACATCGCGTCATCGAGAAACAATAAAATGTCGTCGATGACTCGGAAGCCATCTAACCGTCAAGGAAACGCTGCCACTTTGGTCGAATTAAGGACCCATTCCAGACAGATCTTTTCTCTTGGAGGCTTCTCGGCAAGCCGGGATGCTAACTTATTTACTCAGAAAAGAAACCGTCTTTGACTACTTAATGTTGCTCATTTGAGAACGTTTATTGTTATGTTGTTCTTCGCTAACAGCTAGTGGTAAATTGAGGTTTCTTTCCAGAGATGTCTACGCTTGGAACGATAGTGAGAGGCTGGTTTACAAGTAAACATAATCTATAATAAGACACACTTCAGTATTTAAAAGGCAAATAAATCAACGGATTGACCATGACCGTATTATTTTGGTGTTTCTCTGCAACGTATTCACTCAATATAAGGATATAAAATTGTACATTTCTAAATTTGTACTGTCGACAGACCGTCATGCAAGTATATGTACATCCAAGTGCAGAGCTGGGATTCGGTATTTTTTTTGTACCGCCGTATCGGTGTTCGGTAGTTGAAAAACGGGTCATTCGATTAGGTATTTCGGTATTTTTCCAAAAAATATACCGAATGATACGGTATTTTTTCGGTATTTGGTTCGGTATCATTATTAAAACTTCGGGCCCGAGCCCCCACTGACAGGAAGCATAACCCAAATGAAGCACTTTGCAACACCGGGACGCCCGAAATGCTGCTTAAGGAAATCCAATAGAAAGCCATTTACGGCTGACTTAAACGCCTGCTGGCCAACACGACCGAAAGCCGATGCCGGCAGTGAGTTCCAAACCCCAACAGACGAGGGTACGAAGCTCCGACCGAACTGATTTGTTCGGCATCTAATTTTCTCCGACGTGAAAGAGTGCGCACTGACCGCAACACGTGTAATTCTCCTAGAGACTTTGAAGGCCGGGACAGAAGAATGCAACCAATGCCTTTCATTATTCTACGCCTCATAAAATATACAGAGTTCGGCTACCCCCTCGCCTGTGGGATAATTTACCAGATCAAAACTGCGCACAGCCTGCTGGCCGAACTAACAAGTCGGTCCAACAGACGTAAGTGACTGTCAGCAGCTGAAGCCCAGACCGGTGAGCAATGCTCTAACACAGACAGCAAAAAATCATAAAAGCATCTGCGGACAACCTTCCTGTCACCAAACACAGAATTCACCTTACGCAGGAGCCCAATCTTACTGGAAGCACGTGGCACCAGTCTCCTAATATGCGTCTTAAAAATAAGCTTCTCATCAAAGACAACACCAAGAATCTCCAAAGAGCTAGACCCCTGAAGCAAAGTGTCATTTATCTCCAGATGTGGATGCTACGGTACAAGTGTCCGAGACCGACTGACAATCATCGACTTGGTTTTACTGGCATTCAGTTCCATACTCCAGGCCGAGCACTATGCACTACTGAGTGATAAATTCCTATCCAGAGACTGGGCGACAGCGTTACGCATGCGGGGAGCAGGTATCACTGCTATCAAAGTGGAATCATCGGCGTAGTTGATCATCGTGTTTTCCAGCGAAGAGAACATATCACTAGTATACAGAACGAACAACAGCGGGCCAAGCACGCTACCCTGAGAAACATCGGACTCCGCCGTGACTGAGGCACTCAAAACGCCGTCAACAGACACACTTTGCGTTCGCTCAGAAGTGTGGGTGATACCACCCACACCAAGAGACTCCAGCTTGTATAATAGACCCCTGTGGTGGACCCTGTCAAACGCCGAGCTAAACTCCAACTATACAAGGCGTACGGTACCTCAGACCTATAATCCAGAGCAGAGAGTAAATGGTGTGGCACCGACGACAAGGCGTCACAACAATCCAAACCAATTCTATACGCAAACTGACCAGAAGGCAGCAAACCCATAACCTCAGTAAAACGACCAAGCGTTCAGGCGACCAATTTTTTCAAACACTTTCGATAAAATGGGCGTCAGCGCAATGGGCCGGTAGATGGCGACATGTGGCGACACTGGACCATCGGGAATTAATGGGAGTAATATTCTCAGTATGCCAACAAAGGGGAAAATTTCCTAACCCTATCAGGCGCAGCAAGATCACTGCTAGCTTAGGGGCAAGAACGCAAGCAAGCTGCTTCTAAAACAGGAAACATGCCCACCGGGTATGTGTGTGTATATATATATATATATACATATATGTATTAAAAGTGATGTAATCTGCCATAATGTTCCAGAACTCATCAGAAAAGCGCTGATGCATTGCTGATAGTTATTCATACGTGATGATAATTCATAGATAAACTTTATAATATTTGAAACGTGTAAACAATGTTCAACACAATATTGAAGCTTTGAGAGTAAAATTATTCTGCAAGAAGAAGTAACATTAATTTCAACGGAATGAATCTGCAAGAATGTTCCAGAACTCCTCAGAAAATATGCTAATGCATTGCTCATACTTATTTATATAAAATAATAATAATAATAAATTCATAAATCAAGATAAATGAACTTCATAATAGACTCACCTAGTTCAATTGTAATAGAAGCATCTTCAACATCATCATCGGCACCTAGCTGTTTCATTAGCAACAACTCCTGCAATGCGGCATGTTGGCGAGGTAGTGTGAAATCTTGGTAGATATTTATACCGCAGCGTTTTTTTTTGCTCCGCAACGTGGCTCATGCTCCTGCTTAAAACTTATTAATATATTAAAAATGATTGTTAATCCTTCTTTATCAATGCTAATAGTCAGTGGATTGGAAATTACGCAATGTTGATAATAACACAAATATTGATGCTTTAATTTTATTTTATGTATACATATATCCTATTGATAAGTTTTTGCCGCGGCATTTAAAAACCGCAAGTGTGAAGCGGCCTTTAAGGGCTTGGCAATACGTCGCAAGGGAAGCATGCGTTCTGACTAGCTTGCGCTCAGCCGCTTCTATATAATTCTATGTATCTTCTCAGTCCTCTTTCCCCCGCGATTTTCAGGCAGTTACGTCGAAATATTTAGTGCTGAGCGGAACTTCTCAGTAAAGAAGGTTTCTTTATTTTTCTTATCTTATACTACGTCAGTGCTCCATGGCCTTGCAGCCGCACCTCGCTATGCATAAGGTCACGGGTTCGATCCTACAAATCACCTGCTGTACATTTATAAATATATTCTTAAATTATACATTCCCTCTCTTACCTCAATGCTAGATAAGCTCATGAGCTTAATTGCGTGGCACTGGCTGATTTCTGAGTACAGATCCAGCCAATGGTTACCTAGCTTAGCAGCAAGTGTCGCTGATGCCATGAAACTTCTGGGGATCGCAGCGAATGGACAAGAGGGACAGTCATATATGCTTCCTTGATGAAGAAATATAATTATGTACTTGTAGCACGGTACAAATTTTTAGTTCTCTTTTCCAACTGAAAAGTTAGCCCTTTACTTTTACACTTCACTCGGTGCAACAAATTTTCAAAGAGTTTCCTACATTTTAGGTGCAAACTCTTACCAATAATGAAGTTATAGGTAGCTTCGCAATTGATTCTCTCATCTATTCTACTACCATTCATGTAGTCACTTCTTAGATTTGTTTCGTGCCATGTCTGTAGCATAAGTATCGTAGGAACTCTCTTCACTGCTTGACTATTATGTCGAACAGTGTCACTGTATGATAAATCAGTAAAATGGTTAGCTTTCATCTCCGGGTGCAACAGTGGTCGTTTCCCGTACATTTTTAAAAGAGATATTTCGATCAGTCTACTGTCTGATCTAGAGAACTTGGGCCATTTCGAAACCTTTCTGAATTGGTTAAA
This sequence comes from Parhyale hawaiensis, assembly GCA_001587735.2. Lineage (NCBI taxonomy): Eukaryota > Metazoa > Arthropoda > Malacostraca > Amphipoda > Hyalidae > Parhyale > Parhyale hawaiensis. The sequence continues at coordinate 33,179,292 of LQNS02278125.1, forward strand.
TAATACTCGTGCCGAGCATCCAATGTTCGTTATTTATTGCTTAAATACAGTTGTTGCGAGAGCAATTCTGGCTTGTGGACACACTCTGAACGTCGCCATCTATCGTTCAGCCCTAACTGCAAAATATGTGGCCGAGTCTCTGAGTGGCGACAGCTTCTGAAGTCTTATCAGAAAGCACTATATTTTTCCTCTTTGTCACACTGGGTAGTCGTAAAGTGAAGAAATGTCACAATGAAGCGACCATACAAGCCAGTACCAATAGTAATAATGGTTGCGGTGCTTGTCAATAATGTGAAATCTCTTTAGTTTGTGGCACCCATTTTCTTCGAGTCATACATTTCTGTAGTTAGTTGAGGGAGAAGTTAGAGCTTGGACGCGGCTTGTGGAAGTTAACAAGGGCATTTCTCCGGTACAATTGGCTGTAAGGTAAATCACTTATGACGTGTCCCTCCGGGGTCAGCATTTTCGAGCGGGCGCGGCTGTTAATGAGCTAAGTTTTAATTGGCGTACATGATAGTGGCTGGTGTAAATTGTGAAACCCTAACGAGTCTGTGGTATACGAGCTCCGCCAGCGCCCTTCGCGGGGTCGGGATCCTATCCAGTGCGCTTACGTATTGTTTTTTTTTTTGGGGGGGGGGGGGGGGGGGGGNGTCTCTAAAGAGCAAGCAAACGACGCAAGTTTTTATGACTTATGCTGAACTTTGTTATGGTTTTGACATACGAGGCTACCACTAAAACGAGCTTCATGGAGTCTTCCAAAGTTGTAAGTTTTCATTTGTTAAAGTGTGCAATATTACATCATAGGTGGGTGGTGTTTTGAGACACTAGCTCTTATAAATTGTACCACATCTATATACACTCATGCAAAGAGTTCCATATGTGAAATTTACATTACAAAACAAAATATCAGCAAATCACTTTCGCTTTTAAACTTTGTTAGACAAATATAAGCAACAATGTAGCTGCTTCTACTCATGTTCTTCTTCAACTCTGAAATGTCGAAAAATATCGAAGGTCATAACCGATTAGCCAGAGATCACTACTTCAGCAAGTGGTGAACTGTGACGTCCCAGGTTGTATATTGTAATATTTTCTGCTACCAAGCGTTATCTTCTCTTATGACATTCAATATAAAATACATGTAGTCACGTGCGTGAGCCACACTTGGTAGTGAGGCAAGCATACCGATCTTAAGGGTCTGATCGTTTGTAAAGTCGACGTTCCAGTATCCGTTATTTCGTAAGCGGGCATATGTTGGTTGCATGGTACAATAGCCTAATTAAACAGTCAGTGGCTACAGGAGAAAGCTTTTATAATTTTGTTCTTGCATCACTGATAAATGTACCTATAGTTCATATATAATAAGTGATGTCCATGTTGCCCACCTATTCAAATTTACGTTAACCCCCTATGTCGAGTAGTCTTGTTAATTTATATACATTAAACATTTCATCCCTTGGTGTCTGTGATGTGGAGCCTGAATTTGCAGCTCTATTTTTTTATTCGTTCTAAAGTTTCAAGAGCAGCTAGTCATAGTGCAACGTACTTATTGCTCATAATCGAGTGTTTGACAGATAAAAAAATAATTTTCTTCTCGTATAGATTTCTCGTTGCAACTTACCTTTTCCAATATACGAGTCAGTACAAAGTGCAGTGCTGTTGTCTATTCTATTATTCACTTTGTTTGCTTTCTAGCGTAGCACCAGTTAAAGTTGCACACTTTTACCCGCAGTTGCTCGCTACAACAAACACGCGCAGGCGAACTGTGTGAGTCATCAAGGAATAAAAGGAAAATGTTCAAAGCTGCAATTGTTTCAAGTTTTGTCCTCCACTTTTAAATCCGGAGAAGGGGTAAATACCGAGTAGATTGTACACATGGTGACTGGAGCACGAGCACACTTCCACTTGAAGCTGCAGCGCTTTTCTATCACTTAACTGATGAAACATTTTATGCTTTTGTATATTCCATTAAAAAGGTTGCAACACTCGTTTTTCCTTCGCTTTGCAAACTAGCGATGATAAAATAATAATGCCTGCAGAAATTTTTTGCGACTTGAGGTAAATTGCTGGCAATGTTCAACTTTAAGTACGGTTTATACAGCAGCAACCCGTAATACTTCACCTCGTCTGTGCTGTGATCTTGGTTCTGTAGCTACAGTTTAGCTGACATGCATGGCCATGTTTTTATTGATATGAGTGTGAACATTTACCTATCACTGGTAGTTCAGTGACCAGAAAACACTACAGCCGGTGGTTTAACAAATATGTTCAAAGCATAAGTCAGCCTTTGCACAATATATCCTAGAGGACAACAATACCTCTGAAAATTATATTCACTTTTTATCTAAATGGAATCCCTAAGCCCACTGACATTATATGATGATGGAAAATTGTACATGTATGCAAATTTATATAGGGAGCCGTATCATTGATTCAATGCAATATTGTGTCGATAGCGGCGGTCACGTTTACTCTAACAATATCCAACATTATAACGCTGACGGAATCTCCAAATACAGTAGTGTATAATCTACGGGTGAGGCGCCTATAGCTGTTTTCTGCCAGTGCGTTTGCATTAGGCCTACTGTTTTTTAGACATGGATCTGTCAATCTGTTTTGCGGTTTTATGCCCTGTTTGGCATGTTGTGTGACGGTGATGTGCTTGAATGTCTAACAATATAAGTTCTTAGAATCTCTGATCGACGTATTACTATATGAATATTTACATTTTTGTACTATGCTATGTAACACAAAAGTTCCGAAATTTTGTCCGTTAGGGGTACCTGACGTATATGGACCCCATGGAACAGTACAGCTTTATGAGTAGTATAATTACTACGAAAAATTTCTATACTACAAAGAATAGTCTGTTTTTAACAGTGAAATTCCAAAATATTGAGACTGCTTTCTGGTAACTTGTAAGCATTATCTACTGTGATCTCATCATAATTTATCCGAAGTTGAAATTAAAGGCTCCATCATCTCCACTTTCATTCTGTTCTGATTAACAATAGAAATCTTCGATTCTAATGCACTGCAAAAATGAAATGATTACATTCGCTCCCTTGCACAATGCTATTCCCAGCAGTTGCTCCACTGCCGCAACAAAGACTTTGAGTCAGTAAGCGACGTTGACTGACGGCAAAATCATTGCTAACTTCATCGTGTACTGCACTTATTAAATGATTATTCTTCAGCGATAGAATCCATTTAACTTAAATTAAAGGCTTCGCAGACAGAACTTCACGCACGTCATCACAATGAATGTTATTATCGTGGTTTACACGTCACTGAGTTTTAATGAACGCCAGTTATGTGGTTTATATGTCACTGAGCCGGGAGAGTTCCGAGGTAAAGCTGTTCATTATTTTTTTCTTCGGCAATGAACGAGTCTTCCGAGGATATTGACATGTTATCATTGAAGATATTATTATATATTGTGGTGATTTAGGGGTTTTGCCGGACAGTAATCAGTTTCATGGCAAGCGTCATTTTTGGGTTCAAGGCAACCTGCCTTAAGATTCGCAGCCTGTCTACCTACAAGTACATAGGAGGGGAAGTTAGTCACAAGTAGAATTTCACATATCTTGTTGGCAACGATTGAAGCAAAAGTATTGGAGTTACTCAAAAATAATATCAGATCGCAATAGATGGCAAGCAGGGCATATTTTGGTAGTAAACTTGTGAAATGCATGCAATTCGTTCAAGTATATCTATACACCACGCCCATCCGGCTAGGCTGCGCAGTGTTGGCCGTCCGAGGTAGAGTGAGTTTGCGCTCAAAGAATTTTCACGGAACTAATTTCTGTGGTAAAGTGGCGCGTCAGAATCGATTACTGTCTCTTGCTTTTTAGTAAAAGGCGACGAATGCAGGGTCGACATCAAGTGGCTAAACTTATAACCCTTCTCGTTGGCCGCCGGTCGCAGCGTATGGACGTATGAGATGCGTGTTTTGGGAACCTCATGCGAGGAAATACGCATGAAAGGCGGATGAGCTTTAAAGAGCCCACGGCATCAGAAAGTGGTGCTGTAGGAGTAAAGGCAGAGCTCGTCTCAACTCACTTCGGTGGGAAGCAGAGAAGGGATTTGCTGATGTTGGCGCATGGATGCCACGCCACACCTCGTTCAATCTCGTTGGCATAAGCGGGTGTTTCTAGGGAATTTAGAACCACAATTAATATGGTGGATGAGGCACAGTTGTCACGTTTCCGCAGTTTAAGAAAACATGCGGGTATTCATGCTTCTAAGTTCTGGGAAATTTTTGAGCTTTTAACTCGGTCGGGAAAATTCTTCTTTGCTGGCGTATAAGCAATGTTACATCTATTCCAATGCATCCTTTATCGCGTGTTGAGATTTATCGCCCTATATATTTTTTTGACGCTCATTTTGTCGAATGCGTTGCGGAAAGCAGAAATTACTGGTGTCTAAATTATATAAATCACTTAACTGAATTAACAAAGTTGTTGCCACCCGTTCTGTTTGCGTATTAACCACCCTGTCTGTTTGCGTAGTGAAGCGGCTTAATTTTCAATGACGCTCTGTTGTCTGTGACGCACCAGTTTCTGTCGGTCCTAGATCGTCTTTCTGCAGCTCTGCTCTTTCAATTAGACTTTAGTGCCGAGTTCGACTGGGTGAACCAAGTGAGTTTATTGTACCAATTGGAATAATTTGATCTAAATGGTAGGGTTTTGTTAATCAGTTGTGATTTTATTTTGAGCTCATGCAGCTTGTGTTTATGAACGCCAGTTTACATCCTTCAGGATTGTTCTCACAGCATTCCTCAGAGTCGAGTTTGCCACCTTTATAAGTACTATGTACGCCAGTGATATAATCTTTGCTGTAAAACATGATGATCTGCTATACCGATCGATGATTCTACTTTGATAGCGATGATTTGCACCTTTGGTATGAACCCTGCTGCCGCCCAGTCCTTGAATGGGGACCTGTTGGGGATTAATGTATGGTGCTTAGTCTGGATAATGCAGCTGATCACAGATAAACTAAACTTGTGATGCCAATCGGTTTCGGACGCTTTTATTCTGGCATCCGTTGCTGCATATGTGTAAGTGACACTGCTGAAAGACTACAGCTTTCGAGGTGAGACGCGGTGTCCTCGTAGATGAGAACTTAGGGGAACGCACCCACAGAAATCTCAGATATTTCCAAAGTTCGTTTTATTCTACAAGATTGTAGCTGTGGATCAGTCGACAAGGCAGGCATAATTTTAGGTAGCCACTGCAACCTTAAGGGGGTCAGCGGGTGGCTGGCTCATGGGGAGGTGGGCCTTGTTTGAAAAGTGCGTGTTTTGGCTTCAAGAACTTTTTTATTATTGGCTCGATCTTCGCTAAACTTGGGATATAGGCATTTAGAATTGAAAAATATTGTGAGTTGAACTTATGTACTTTTTCCATTTTCGCCACAGAGAACGGGAAAAGTACATGAATCCAACGCACATTATTTTCTGATTTCGTATCGATTCCAATTATTTTTTTTTATCAAATTCGAACCCTCAAAAAAGTGGTAAATGAAATTTTTTACACAAAAAAAAAAATAAAAAAAAGTTTTTTATTTGTTGGAATATGATAAATAAAACCAAGAAATCTATGTAAAATTGGAAAATAATGTGGGTTAGACACCTTTACTTTTTCCTATTTTCGCCATAGCAATGTTTCAAAGAAAACGGCTTTTCCGTTTTCTTCGAATAACTCTTTTTCTCTTGCGAAAATGTGAAAAGCACATGAGTTGAACCCACATTATTTTTCGGTTTTACATGCCTATACCAAGTTTCATCCAAATCAGAGCATAAATAAAAAATCGAATTTGAACTATTTCGGGGGAAATTTATGTGGTGAAATTCGAGAATATAACTGAAAGAAATGTTTTTTTTTTTTTTATTTTCGCCGATTTGTATGAAATTTGGTATATATATGTACTTTTTCCAATTTTCGCCCTAGAAAACGAGTTATTCAAAGAAAACGGGACGTCGGCTCCTCTTAAAAGCTCATTTTCGAATTTCAAAACCCATCTCCTCCAACAGTTTTTGAGTTACAGAGCTCGTTTGGTATCAAACGACGTGGAATTTATTCTTCTACCAAAGAATCATTTGCTTTTTTGAATTTCAAATTAGAAGACGAGTGGCGGCTAATTTTTGGGAAAAAACGCGAAATTTTCCAATTTTTTCAAATTTTTCAAATTTTCTTGAAAACCAATTGAAATTTAAAAAAATAGAATGCTTTTATAGAGGATAAAATTTCGCATCGTTTGAGACCAGAACCAGCTCTGTAGCTCGAAAACTGTAGGAGATACTGTAGGTTTTCCGTAGACCCCATTTTTCAGTTTTCTCTGATTAACTCGTTTTCTATGGTGAAATGGGAAAACTACATGAGTGAAAAGATCTTAGAGATAAATTTTACGTATGTGTACCAAGCTTCATGCAAACCGGTCCAATTATGAAGATTTTTTGGGGTGCGTATGCTCCCCTTAACGTTTGAAGCTCATCGTTGGCATCTGGTATCACGAGTAGGGTTGGGATACTATGCTTGGTCTACTCTGTATTTGGTAATACGAATGTTGTTCGTGGATGTTTTCAGACAATAATGTATTGCTGCCTCCTTTGGAATATTGTGCCCTTGTATGGACTCAGGTAGCTACAGTACTTGTTAGCTTCGTATGCTGGGCCGAATTGTTGGTTCAACCAGTCAGCTGTGTGCCCAGAATGACTGTGTTACCATGCCCACGGGCAGAGAGTTGCTTGCCTCTGTATGCTTTACAAAGTTCACAACAATTTAGGACATTGGTTGCTTTCATGTGTCCATGCCCTGAATGTCCTTTGGAGAAATACACGAGCTGCGGCAGTGGCACATCCCCTGACGTTGGGGACGGTTAGGTGGCAAACGCGTCCATGCAGTCGGTGTGATGCTTAGATCTGTATTGACATGGTGTTCAATGCTGTTATTCGGCCGAGCTGATCTGCTAGCGTTTAATTCAGCCATGAAGAGCTTTTTGAGTGATTCTTCTTGGCAGCGATACCAGCGGCTTTGGGCTGCTTAATGCCTCTCTTCAACTATAGCCCAAACTTGGTCCCTCCAAAGCGGGTTGCGTACAACATTTTCAGAGCCAGTTAAACTAAATGATAGTAACAAGCGTCTACTCTAGAGTATATGTACTCTATCTATTATAAATCTATTTTGTACAACTGTTTAAGTACCAATAAACACTCACTATTGTGCATGTTTTTGCATATGTCGGCCATAAGGTTATTCCTGTTGTACACTGATGTAACAAACTATCCTCCATGAGCAAGTTCGTTGTCTGCAACATGACATTAACTGCTTTATGATTTCCTGTTGTCAGTGTATTTCACCCCTGCTGTATAAGCAGATTATTGCGTATACTTGTTAGGACTCAAGGGACTCTTTTTTATCATTTGTTCTAAAATTAGCAGCAGCCTGTATTTTAACGATAAGTTGTTTCCATAGATCTGCAAAGTCTATTAAAGTCTCCTCATTTCTTGTACGTTCATATATTCCTTGTACGTTTTTGTAAATTCCTAAAGGCATTTTGTCATTACTATAGACTATGAATTTCTTGAAATATACGTTGACACCCAGGTATATTCATGCTAAGGTAGTTTTCAAAAGTCTTCTGGGTTTTATGTTTAATATGCCCCAAGCTCTCCCCTGAAGACGGGCTACGTTTAGGAGTTCGAAAGCTTGGGGCATATTAAACATAAAACCCAGAAGACTTTTGAAAACTACGTACCTTAGCAACTATAGACTAGTATGATTATTTGATTAATCTAAACAAACGCCTTAATGTAATTTGTTCTTAAATTAGCAGTTTGTATTTTAGCGATAAGAATTCTGCTCCATGAATTTGCAGCTTGCATTCTAAAGATGAGAATGGTGCTCCATGAATCTGTAAAGTCTGTTAAGGACTTTTCCTTTATTGCATTTGCAAATTTTCTTCAGGACATCTCATTTGTTGTATTATCGTTCTGGCACTTTGTAAATAAGCACGCCAGAAGTAAGTTTTCTAGCGCGATTGCTGTTATCAGTACTTACAGCATACTCTCAAATGTATTGTAAAGTACCGAGGAACTTTTCATGCCGACCGAGACTTCGGAAACAGAAAACTCGTGAAAGCGAGACCCCTGACACTATATGGAACCTGATGAAAGGGAGATTGCAGTAAGTGCTATCTGCCATGATTTGTTGTGATGGCTGACGCCATTTTGCGAATGACCAGAAAAAAAAAGGTGTAGTCAAACTCACATGGTAACGCATTCAACTGTCTAACTTCACGAATTCACGTGTAGTGTTATAGCTGAATGGAATATATTTCTATTTTAGTAGAAGCAAATATATTGTACTTTTGGTCATTTCGAAACTGAGAGTTCTCCCGAAATCGAGACGATTGATTTGCCCGTCTCCGTTGTAAAAGTTCCGTTGTACCGCCATTTGCAACGCTGAAAGCATTATCTAATTATCCCTGTGTGTTTTATGTTTTGAGTATTCACCAATTCTGCTAATGTTAAAAAAGAATAACTCCTCACGTTGAAGAAATAAATGATCTGCTTCCGTCATGCTTGAATCCCGAATTGTAGTCATAATGCTAGCTATACTTCCTACAAATTTTTTTTGGGCTTATAAAAAAGAACAGAAAATGGAGTTCTCATGATGATTATTGCAAATGAAACGCTCATGACAGTCATTGATGCAAAATAAGTACAAGTGGAGCTGGAAGTAATGAAATTCATAAGAAAGTGTATCTTTTTACTAAATAAGTTCGTTAATACAAATACATAGGTATGTATGTAAATATAAAAATAGCAATGAAGGGAAGAATGTATTCATGTGGCACCACAGTAAATTGTCATAGGTAATTTTTTTGCAGTTTGTTGCGAATGTAATAATCGCACTATTAAATTCATTATCGCGTAGGCTTTGTGCACAGCTGAAGTTAAATATTTCGCGTAACATTATTGCGCGTACGAGGAGTACCGAGTGTAGTTAATTTCCCTTTTCTGTGGATGCTTCAGTAAAAATTCGCTGGCGCTAAACTGTATTAACGATCATCATTATTATTATGTTTTAAATTTAAGTATCACGTTTTGTGTCAAGCGAGAACAACTGCATCTCAACATATATACTGTAAAATATTAGGCATTTTTCTGCAGTGCCGCCTGCACACACCCTAATGGCATAAAGCTGCCAGCAGTCACAACAAATTCATAAACACGAAGGGCTCGCTCTATGCACACATTATTAATATTCCAAGCGTCGCACTAATGTGAGAAGTTAAATGTAATCAATCACGGTCTTAATGAGCGAGAGTGGCGAGGATGGTAAAGCAAGCTCTTGTGTCGGAGGCAAGCTGCCTGTCTTTGCCAAACACGGCTACAAAGCCGAATAGAAGGAGCCTATTCATGCACGTTAGACGTAAGAGGCGTCGTTGATTAAGACATCAAGTGTAATGGATCGCTTTTTGCCCGTGGATAAAGAACGCCTTTCTCTCTCACCATTGCATGAACCCAAGCAAAAAACGATGTCTGCCACACTTCGCGCATTCATCAAAGTTCCGCGTACGTGTATCACTTCCTGCAGGAAAACTTACGTTATCTTGCCCTGAACGTTCACGGTTATAATACTAGGGTATTTCATCAGTTGTGAATGGTACAGGAGCTAAGCGATATGGGAGATACAGTGTATAGAATTGGCTAGTAATGATGTTCGGTGCAGGTCCTACCGTACCTGAGAGCTGTCACGCGCATCATCCTCCAGCAGTGGCGGGACGGCAGCGGCAGCTGCTGCTGTGTGCCCGGTCGACCCTTATTGGGGTCCTCCACCTCCCCAGCCCCTCTCCTTGCCTCGCCAGCCCGCTGCGGGGTGCTACCCTCTGGCCCGCCCACTAAGAATAAGTCGCAGCTAGATTTCTGCAATCATGTAGCTATAGGGCGTGTTCAACGGGCTCATCTGAATCGAGATAAGCCTGGTTTTCGTTATACTGTATGCGTACGAATTCGTTATATGCGAGTTCACTCTTTTATGCGAATGAATGTTGTGACTATTGGTTCGCTTTATGCGAGAAAATTTGCTCATATGAGGTTGTCGAGTTGGGAGCAGGAGGCAATTACACAATACAGTATGTTTTTGTTTTTGTCTTGCTTGCAGATTTTTCTTCACATAGACTGTTGTAGAATATCATTATTGTTGTGTTTTAGGTGTTCTCTAGTGTAGTATTGTTATGAAAAAGCGCCGGATTTACCATTTAGGGGAGTAAAAAACGAGGTCGTAGAACGTAACCCTCTATATGAAATGTAGATAGATTCTATACATGAGAATTCGTTTTATGCGCGATTTTTCGGTTCCGTCACTGAAGCGTAAAATAAAACTCAATTTATCACAGTTTTTCAAACACTGATTATTTTCGTAAGCACCTTAAGAACAACCATAAGTCAGCAGTTTTTTCCATGTTTCATAGTCAGCAATTGGAATAGACTCCCTTACGACTTTGTTGGTGCGGAGTCAGTCAACGCGTCTAAAAATCGCCTTGGTATACTGTATGTACATTCTCCACAGCTAAGAACTCCTCCTCCAGGAGTCGCAAACTCTTAACAGCCAGAGCTTCTGGGGCTACCTTAATCCGTCTTCGTCTCTCTTCCGTTCCAACTACACAGTTTGTATCTTTAAGCTCCGCATATTAGCGGCTATTGATTGTGCTTGCGTGCATTAAAGATCGTCTCTGTGGCTGAGGTTTTTGCCCCCCCCCTCTTTTTTTTCGTCTTCTCTTTTCCCCAGGCCTCTGTATCCTACTATAATATAATGACAATAGCTCATAGAGGGCCGGGGCGTAAGTTCCGATGTCTCTTTGTGAATGGGCCTATTGGTTCCTCTACTGCCGCCTATCTTATCTAATCCTCATTCATAAAAAACAAAGCACCAACGTGACTTTTGCTAATGTAAGCATGGCTATAAATGTTGGTCTCAGTAAAGGAAAATAAACAAGTTCATCATTAAAACTAATTAAAATTAGACGTTTCGTGACCTGATCCCGTCATCAGTGTATCTGAAATAATGACAAATAGACATTTCTTCCGACTAGGTAAGAACAAAATTCACAACAAGAACTAAAATGAATATAAAAGTAAAAATTTAGCGTTTTGCAATAAACAGGGAATGGGAACTACAGTATTTTGATCAACAAGAGGTGGTTTTTCTCTAAAAATGTTCAAGGACTTTAAAATTCTTAGGTCGGAAGGGTCATGACAAGAACGTCAAATTTTAAAATTTGACATTTGTACTGGACTATCGCACTTTTCACTATGCAGGCGCACGGAAGAAAGTGACGGCGATGCTAGCACGCTGCCACTACGACTGCTCCTGCCCATATGCTCAAATACTCTCGCGCGAAGCGTACGACAACTACTACCAATGTAGCTCGATGCACATTGTGCACAACTGAATTTATACAAGAGAGATTATCTCGTTCAATCAGTAATCAGCAAGTTCCTTTCTTCGCAATACTAAGATATTTTTAGACAAGACTGTGGGAAATAACAGTTTTTCTTTTCGATTCCACACTTTGGTACCCAGTCGGAAAAACTTAAACAAGAACTGCGTTCACTACTATCCATTTAGTTTAGTGATATTGACTTTAAAATCGTTTTAAGTAATAGCTACTCGATAAGAATAGTTGTTCCTTATAAAGACCAGCTTCCTGCCTGCATGCGAAAATGTCTCGTGTATAAAGTCGGTTGTGCACACTGTGCATCGAGCTACATTGGTAGCAGTTGTCGTACTTGAATGTGCTAAGCTACGTACCTTGAATAGCAAAGACGATTCTTTTACATTTCTGTCCTGTTTCAGCTGTATTTACGTTATTCCTCTCTTTACTGCCTATCATTACAAGCAATTGAATTAATTTTAAAGGGCTGGTAAGATTATCAATTTTTTTTCCTATCAATAGATAGCATAAACACTGTAACGTGCTGCTATATTACTCACCAGTATTTTTTTTCATTTCATAATAGAAGCCATTTGAAAGATATCAGAGTGATTCCTTCTGTGTCGAGGTGACTTCATCTTTTTTGCGGCATTAATACAAATAAATATATATATATTTATATGTTTGGTGTCACGCTCTTAATGAAATAGATAGGAGGAAATTATCCCAGGTTGGAGGCTCTGGTGCTCCTCTCAAGCTCCATTGAAAGTGATAGGGCAAAGTCAAGCGTGAGCTTTACTCAATATTTACTCTTGCATTAACAGTGCGACAGAATAGGATTCAATGAGCGGTAATGCATTCCGAAAGTGCGATCTATTATTGTCGTAGGCAGAGTCACCAGAGGAAGAACGATATGTACGTGACGCCGCGTCGCCGTTTCGAAACGTATATTTTCTTGATCGTAAACTTGTATTGGCATATACTTTAAAGTTGAATCGTTCCTAGTAAGATTGACCGTAAAATCATTTTCTTACAGGCGTTTTCAATGCGTTTTATTTTTGTGAATATTGAATACATTCATTACAATAGTGTAAAGAGCCACGTGTCAGGATTATTTTAGTTTCCTGCGGTATTAAGGTTTTAGTCATGATATCGCTCTCTCCCTCTCTCTCTCTCTCTCTTTCTTGCGGTTCGTGATTTAACCTTCTATAAAATGAAGAGAAACGCGCCGGACAAATGCAGCGAGGATTATTTTTCAGACTGATGTAGCTGTCGTGTCCATCATCAGCGGCTGGGAAGAGCCTGCGAGGCTGACACTGATATGCGTAAAGTGTGTGGGTGTCAGTCACCGGACAAGAGCTGGCAGAGAATCCTCTGTGTCTGTTATGAGTGATCAGTGCTAATGCTAGTTTGCTCTCACTCGTACAAGCAGAGGCGGGATGCATCACGTGTGATCTGTCTAGCTTGAGACCTTACCATTACAGCTAGGCCGTATGGGTCATACATCGGTGACGCAAGTTTATATTACTGTACCTGTTGTTCATTTGGATTGTAGTTAATAGCTGACGTGAATTTGAACGCTTTCTTACCATTTAATCCCTGAAAATGAAAGTGTGAAAAATCTTCATTTTCTCGATTCAGTTGATTTCAACACGAAAAAAAATGTCTCTAAGATGGGTATCTTTGGGAAATGCCATCGGTGGGTTGAAGCATTCTTGGCAAATAGAACCCAAGGCATAATTGTCTACGGTTTAATACCTACAAAAAAAAAAAAAAAAGCAACTGGTATCCAGGGGAGTCCCTCAGAGGACAGTGCTTTGACCAATATTCTTTTTCATCACGATCGATGACACTGGGCACCGATGCATATTTTCGGCTCGCTCTTCGTTTGTGGACGGACGGCATATGAATAATGGCAGCAGTACAGTGGTAGACGTTCGCAGAGTCCAACATCTTACGGTTAGTCATTGGTCAGCAGCAGTACCTCCGCCGAAAATATTCTAACCTTTACGATACGGGAAAAACTTCTCCCTTATTGAATCAACATCCTACGCACAAATGATGAGAGTGCAATCAATGGAAGAACAATATGAGGGACTTTGGAGTGAGAATGCAAGATCATGTCAATTCTTAGGACCATAGGGTTGAAGCTGTAGCCGTAGCAAAAAAATAGAGCTTATGGGTTCTTCGAACGTTAGCACTACGAGAGGCAGACATAGTGCTCACCTCATAATGGAAGCAACTGCCACTGCTGAGGATACAATACTCTTCATTTCCTGGATGATGAGCCAATGAAAAGACCTAGAACACCTTGCGCCTATCCAGATATAATTCACTGCATGGCAACATACGAAGTACGCGAAGTAAACGAGAACGAAAACACGTACACATCGTCAGTTGGACTCATTTCAATGAAATTTTAGAGCCTCACAATTGATGTTTGGAAAACTCTTGCATCAATATAAATGAGTGGATTGTTGCCAGATACCCGGAATGTACATATCGTAGTTGTAAAATACGAGTCCTCATTAGCACTGGTGCTGATAGAGCTGCAAAGAAATATTCTAATAGCTTCACCGTTGGGGGTGCAAGACTGCTCAGTAAAATACCCCTTTATATTGAGAACGGCATTAGCATCAAAGGTGGGAAGTTCAAAAACTTACTGGTCGCATACTTACAACTGCATACTTTCTAACAGTCAAATGAGCTGAAAGCAGTTACGTGCTGCTGGCTCTCCCGCTGGTCACAGTATGCAGGTCCCCCTCCGCATAAGGCGGGTGGTATCCCTGACGCCACCTGGACCTCGCCCGAAGTATGTGAAAGATAAAATAGGGTATAATTTTATGCTGCTATTAACGAGGTGGTTAATCGTAGAGGATGCATCTCAGGTGGCGGCTAACTTATAGAAAATATAAGGTAATTTTATTGATTGTTTTGAATTATTATGTATAACGGAACGTGGGTAGCTGCAAAATAGTCTAACATCTTTAAAGCCGATAACAGTTGCAGCTATTCACTGACTGAAATTTTTTTCAATGGTGAGTTGAATGGTTTATATATGCCACGTACAAATGTTTTGCTCTTGTCAAAGACCATAATATCCTTTCTACATACCCAGTTCTCTTTTCATCTGATCTATATAGTTAGTTACCGTGGATTTTTATTTACAAACAACAGGAGTGCGTTATGAGCATATAGGGGCGCATCAAAACAGTGTACAGTATACGCTTTTAAAGAGCAAACATTTTATATTTTTCGATGTTTGTCTAACAATAGGTCGAGCTATGTTGTATTTTTTCCGCTATATATAGTATTAGGTATTGAATGCAACAATGGAAAGTTTACAGTCACAGTGGTACCTTTCTTAAAATATAAGTTCCTTCTCTGAAGTACGTATACAGGGTGTTACGTACGACGTTCAAAAAGTTTTGGCAATGGGTTAACGAAAACAAATTTAATAGAGGCATGCATTTATTGAGCCTCACACTCCAACATACTCTCCTCCAAGGTTACGCACCCATAACTCTTTATACAAAATTGCGGTCAAAAATGGACGAAGTTTCCTAAGGTACGCGTCATTTGTGACTCCTGCGAGTCCTGTCCTATCAGCATATACGGCACGTTGTAGTAGACACCAATGGCGCCCATATTAACCCTAAACTGACAGACCAAATCAGATGCCTCCTAGCAATTGCATTACTAGCAACGCAAAGGAAAATTGACTGTCGGCGGTTTAGGGTTAAATCATTTACGAGTAAATGTATTCTTTAGAGTTTATTGACTTTTGATAATATCAGCTTTATTGTATGGTTATTTCTTGCTGAAGTGAACCCAATGCAAATATAGAAACGTCAATTCTTGAGCATCCTTTACATATTTTGACGAAGACGGTGGTAAGATTTACTGTCACGTATACCTACCGTCGTAGCTTGTCGTGACAACTTTGCCTTACTGGAATTATTCCATTCTAGGCTTGGCAGCATATGGGGCTCATCGGAGAATATTTGACTCGTATTTCCTTCTATATGTGCAACTAAAAAATTTAATTTATTAGAGTTATTGTACATTCCCGTTACCTGCATTAAGCGGCCGGCAAGAGCACAGCATACGTGTTATCACGTACACGGCCACGCCTTGCTCTGGCGTGCCCCTCCAAATGGCTCCTCAATTATTTTTTAATCCCATCACAGTGCGTCCATGACCAACGTTTCCTGTGAAACATCGCTCAAAATTTTGTACCTCTGGGGCCGGGCGTAATTTTGTTGCCCATTTCCAAGGGGACCTGTTTGGACGATGCAGCTATGGACGGCTGTAGTGAACTCAACCACACCCAAATGGAAGCGACAGAAATAGAGCTGTTGGGAGGTGGGGTCCGGGATAACGCAATAATACTTTCGATATGCAGCCTTGCTATAATTTCTTTGAGTACTGCTGGAAATTGACTACCCACGGGAGCGAAGCGAAAGCTGTACTGTACTGTCGACAGTGTGAGGGTGTAATTGAATGTCCAAACGTCTGTTCGGGGATCCATGCCCCTTTGACCTTTGTCATGGAGCTTATGCTGTGTTACGGCTTGTGGATGCCCCGGGTATTTTATTTATTTAAGCGCTGTTGCTAACGCGCTTGCAAAAAAAGAGACACATTAGGCATATTACGTGAAAAGGAGAAAGCCACACTTTGTCATCATCTCTTATCTTTTGAACAAAGCGCTGCAATTATAAAAAAAAATATTTTACTTACAAGCATCTAAGGCAGCCCGCCCACTGATGCGATGCGATTGGTGCGACGCAGCAGAAATTGCACGCTGTGTTTGCAGCACAGTAGGAATAACATTGTGTTGCGTAGCTCACCGCCCACTGAGGCGATGCGACTCCTGCCTCCATTCGTTCTCATGCGACCGTCGCACCAAAATGCTGCATCATGGCCACTAACTTCCGTGCAGTTTATATAACTTCTTTTTCGTTTCATATGGATGAATATAACAATAATTAATTGGAGAATATGAAGAGAAGCACAAAGTAGAATTTCGGTTACCCACAACGTACGTTTCGCTGTCCTCAGCTGAGGACAGCGAAACGTACGTCGTGGGTAACCGAAATTCTACTTTGTGCTTCTCTTCATATTCTTCAGTATTTGATATAATGCCATCTCAAGACATCAATAATTAATTGGGAAACATTTACGAGAATGCGGTAAATATGCTCACCCGACAGCTTGAGGTTGACAATCTTGCTCACAATATGGTGTGACGTTGCTTTTCTCATATATAAGCGATAATTGGTCTGAAATATGTATCGCAGCATACACAAAAAAACATTTCTATAAGTTCCATGCCCCAGAAATAACTAAAAGTAGACATTAAATAGTCAAACTAAATGCCAATTGAGATGAGTATTGTTACTGTATTTCTATGCAATGTTACGGGAAATGAAACCCAAAATTATGGCTCTTCATGGCATCCGTACCACTCCCAAGCACTGAGCTGGACCAACGACTTCAAGTTGAGCTTGCAATTGTCTGCTAAAGTCTGGTAGTTGCTTATTTACACCAAGGGCAGTTGTTGTTTTAGCACGTACGCACGCAATTTTGACTGAGCGCTTACTAGAATTTGTATAGCTTCATAAATTTACCGCCATGGAGTTCATCAGTAGTTGGGTGCAGCAAAGCAGGTCTCAATTTGTCGCTAAATGTAATATGTTTATTGAGTTTTCATGCGATACAAATTGCTTCAGTTGGCGGCACCTAATACTGTACGGTACTAGCGTCTCATGCGACGTTATGAGCTGTGTTTTCATGCGACGTCTCGTCTATCGCATCGCTCCAGTGGGCGAGTATAGCCTTAACCTGAATTAAGTCTTAGGAGAAAACTAACTGAATATGTTAATTCTCTCAACAATAACTCGATCCATCTGTCTGCTAGTGTTTATTCTGCTAGCGATGCATAATAAACGCATAATGGCAACTATTTGCTTGGACTGTCAAGATTTTGTCGCTTATATAAGTACACATATTCGACGAAATTTGTGGATAGCCACTTATGCATGGATATTTCAGCAGAGCTAACGGAAGTGCACAGCGTCTTTTCTTTCTTTCTTTCTATTACGCCAGGAGAAAAATTAAACATGGATAGATAAGTACCCAACGCTTTTCTTATCTGTTTATTTATTATGTTAAATCTGGGCTCATCTTGGATACTTGTACTTTGAATTACATTCATGCCTGCTTGAATGTTTGAAGGCAGTGTTAAGAACTCATTCACATACTGTTTCTACCGTCATGGCGCCATTCAATTTCTTCATCGATGAAAGTTTCATTTCAAGGAAATTGGAGCAGCTTCACCTAGCGAGAAGTAACCGCTCTATGGACGTGACGTTGACGTTCCACCTCGCTGTTGGGTTACCATTGTACTGACACTCGTACAGTAGACCAGGGATAATTTGCCATCGGATAATTCGAATATCGGGTAGTTCGACATTTTTTTAAGGTTATGAATTAGCATTTCCAAGTGTCAAAATATCCGGGGTGTCGATTTGAAACGCCGGTAAACTCGCCTAAATCGCCAAAGTGACGATTTAACTGGGGTTGTTGAATTGTTCACTGTCGAATTGCTAAGTCCCCCTGTAGATTGTAACATGAGATAATGCACAGCTAGGTTCAGTCTTCTTGCATCAGCAGTGCCATGCAATTGTCAGCTTGCTTTACTCTTGCTGTGTCGTTGCTTGTTGTGTATTTTACGTCTTTTACGTTGCATATTGTGTGCATTAATAAAGTGTGTGCTTCAAAAGTTTTTTTTTCACGTTGCACGTTATATTAGATTATTGAATAGTTTAAGCCTCCGTCTCCACAGCTGAGGTGATCTAACAGAGCAAAAAATTAGAAGGCCTCGTTGCATAAGACCATCACCCTCGGTGGGAGCAAATTTCATCGCCATCATTTTTGATGGCCAGCTAGCTAATCCTAATATTTTTTCATAGGTCACATCAAGGACAGCCCACCGGACTCTGCATAATAGTGTGAATTTAGCTCAACTCCCTCAGAGTCCCTCTACCTGTTTTTGGGTGGACAACAAATTTCATCGCTGCCATATTTTATGGCCAGCTATTCCTAATATTTTTTCACGGGTCAAATCGAGGGCAACCCACAAGACTCCCTGCAAAAATTTATGAACGTTGTTCAACTCCTACTACTTTTTTTGTGGACAGACAAATGTTTATGTACTTAAATCTTCAACGAAAACAATATCACCTCTCACACTTCGTTTGCGGGTGATAATAAGAGATATATAGCATTTCGATAGAAACGAAGAACCCATGCACAAAAGTGTTCCCTCTCAGGATCAACGCGCATGGGATCAGCAAGTCAGTAAAAAAGAGGAAGAACAGAAGAAAGTAATATCAGTAGAATAATGAAATCGAGGGAAGCACAGTGGGCACGAAAGACAAACGTCCCGAAGGCCTAGATAATGACTAAGGTAACCTACACACACCCCCTGGGGGCGCTGCTTGCCTAACTAAGATAGGAAGGTCGATCCTACACTAACCTAACCATGTGGCCCATCGTATGCCTCTTGATCGGTGTAGGTTGTATTAAGTACTAAAATTCTGTCGTGTGAGTTTGATAATTTTAATATGCGTACTACACATGTTTGTCGAATCACGACTTTTGAGTGATGATTTACCGGGATTGTGTCGAATTAGTACCTGCGAGTGTCGATTTAACCGATACCCGCTTAATTCATAAATCCACATAATTCACAAGGCCAATCCCCGAACGTGTTGAATTATCAGGGGCCCACTGTATGTGGTTACATTCTACTGTGTTACCTCTGTGCATGAAAACTTGTAGCGATAGTTCTACGACATTCGAGCGATCGTGGGTAGTTGAAGAGAGCTCCCTACAACGGGTAGCAGAGTCTGTTGCAAGTCCTCCACATCATGATAAACTTCGAATTGGCCGTTGAAGAATTTCGCATCGAAACCAAATGAACTAAACAAGAATGCAAGCATGTGTCTTCCTATACGATAACCGAACAATCTGGTGATTGTTTTGAATTGAAAAAAAAAAAAAAAAATGATGAGCTGTTGAAAGCTCAACCACGTTCAGATATAAAAATAAGAAAGACGAAAAAAATGCAAACCAGCTATTCTGGTTTGTGAATAGTATGATTTGTATATGTATTTCCTATAAGAAGTGGACTTTACCAAATAGTATTGTTAAACATTTACAGATTATCTGGTACTGAATTTGTCGCAAAGTTATAATTTAGTTAATGTGAATACGAGTGTGACTACACATCACTGAGCCAGCTGACTGAGCCAGGAATAACTATAATGGCAGGGTTATTGTTGACGCAGTTTTTTTAAATGAAATAAAGAATTCTTTGTAACCTTACTAGTCAACTGCTTACCATCCCCCGCGAAGGACATTTCAAACCTTGCTATCTCGAAATGATAGGCACCATGCTAACTTCTATGGTTAAATGTATTTTAACAAAAATCCTAATAGTAACTTTATACCTACTCATGACGACGATTTTCTTGTCAAATCGTGAGTAGTGCGAGTTTGGTAAAAACGTATCGCATTTGGCATGGTACTTTTTCTCAGCAATAAACTCACGACTCGTATGATGATTTTTTTTTGGTGAAATGTTTGAACTTCGTTATAGTACATTTTTGTTTCGGGTGTAGATGAAGAACTGTTGCTGCAGTCTCTTTCACACAGCACATCAAATTTCCCATTTTTATGGGGTGGAGCAATTAAGAGAGGTCGCTGATAATTATACGTTGTTTGACCAAGTGCTTAATTTTATGAATTAGCGCAGCTTTTCTCGACCTAACGCAAGTTCTGTCATCAATGCTAATATGTTCATGTTAGAAATTAGTCTCTTCTAATTGAAAAGTGCGTTAGAATTCCATAAACATTAAATTTTCATGTTCTCATTACATTTCTTACTGGTGAACGCTGTGCCGATTGCTGCTTAGATCAGCGGCCTATAAATGTACTATTGGTTGCGTAGTATCTGCAATAGAACTTACATGTATATACTGCGTAAAAATGTCGAGAAAGTACCTATGTGAGGAAGCGGAAGATTTGTATTCCTCTCCGTAGAATCCTGTCGTTCTTGAAACTAGTTTTGGCCACATCTTGTTATAGCCTTTAACTTATTCCACTTGCCATAACGAATTACCTTAAAATAACACAGTTCGGACGTCCTATGCTTCTGCTTGCAGTATGCCATCTCTTAATTTTGTTTTCCTCAAGGTGCACTGAGTACAAGCGCATTCAGAGCGATAGAAACTGTTGGCAAGCGTCTCGCACCACATCACGATGATGCCACTGCACTTCGAGATAACATCTCCTGCAGATGCCGACAGTTTTTGCAACCGCTGCCAGTGGATCTCTGTTAGCCTAGTGCAAGTCAACACTCTCAGCAGCTCTATAATATACGGGCAATTTCAGTACTTTTTTATTAAGGCTATAATGGCGAGTGTAAGACATACTTCATTTTATTTTGCAAGGAATGCCTTCCTCTAAGAAACTAGATTTAGATTCGGCATTTTAGGGTTTAAAAACTGTCGTGCACTGCAGCACTAGCCACTTCCTATACTATTAGAGTATGAGTTTTGGTATCACAGCCAATTATTATATTTAGTAGTTTAACTATCCGCCACACAAACGAACAGAACAGATTTTGCATTGTATATTTTCAGCTCAATTCAATACTTAACTTCGGGTGGCTATGCAGAGAGAAAGCGTGATAAAACTACACCATGCGACCGCAAGTGGAGTCAATATTACACTGTACATCAAGTAACAACGTGTATTATCCCTGCCGTTAACTTTTAGTTGAACACTAAATGGGTGATCATCTATATCTTTGTAAAATGATGGTGTATTCATTTTGTGAGCAACATCGTATACACACAGTACACAATCTGTGCCGCATAGCGCTCAAGCAAATACGTAGGCGAGAAAGCGAGATCAGAGCAGAAAAGTTGTCCAACAAACTTACTCAAAATAAATCTATCGCTTTCTGGAAAGAAATGAAAACAATTAAAGCCAACAGCTCACACTGTTTCACAGTCAGTGAATGGCATCACTGGAGAAAGAAACATTGCTGAATTTTGGAGAACTCACTATAGTGGTGTCATGAACAGCTTTGATGATAATGATCATAAAGGTTTTGTTAACGACATTCTTGATAATA